>CM046439.1:12052771-12500271 GCA_025506505.1 Flaveria sonorensis
TAATGTTGTACATGTGTGATAATGTTATTCGTCAAAAAATAATAATTCTGATTGGTCTTGATGGGTTAACATGGGTCATCGTAATAACGAGAGAAGGTTAACATTCAATCATTTCCCTTGTTTTTATTTAATTTATTTTTTGTATTGACAGATTGGTATGCATACCTTTGGTTGCCCTTCATCCCACTAATTGTAAGCAGTGTTTCTTATCCGTCGTATATGAGCATGAGGTTCAATACTTTTGGTTTGAATTTGAAACAATACATTCCATGCATGCAGATAATACTTTTGGTTGGTGCAAAGCTACACGTGATCATAACACAAATGGGGAGAAGAACTCAAGATATGGCGGATGTGGTGAAGGGTACACCCGTGGTTCAACCCAGTGACGATCTCTTCTGGTTTGGTCGACCTCGACTAATACTCCTCTTGATCAACTTCGTTCTCTTTCAGGTTCAAAATTTATGAACTCGATTTGGCATATGAGTTTATTCTTTTTGTCGGAACACATACTTATAGGTGAAAAACATTTCTTTAAAATAATAATTAATATTATTATCAGATGTACGTATAGATATGACATAAAATTTTCTTTTTGTGTGGCTATCTAAGTCTAACTTGTACGACTGAATCTTGAAAGTTAAAATTGATAGACTAGAATTCAAATTAAATAGCAAGATAAATGTGTGAATTAAAATAATCAACGATCCATGTGTCTTTACAATACAACAAAATCAAGGTTCCACATGAAAGAATTTGAATATCAGGGTCAAACAAGTGTCAGGCTAAATAAGAGATTTTCGTCCTAAGTTTTACGGTCCCGATGTCAGTTGTTATATGTTCTAAACTAAACCCTTTTATGCCTTCTACATATGTGAGTATGTTAATTCTTAAATTTCCTACACATTATTTCAACATTATGTTCTAATCATTTGTTGTTAACTTTATAGAATGCATTTCAACTAGCCTTTCTTTGGTGGAGTTGGGTAAGCATCTTAAACAGATTTAATACAAAAATATTTAGATTGAATTGTTTTACTTCATATGGTAACAAATAACTGCTTGTCTTTCTTTCTTATAGGACACGTTCGGCTTAAATTGTTTCCACCATCGTACAGAAGACATTATAATCAGGATCACAATGGGGTGAGTTCCTATAGTCACGAGTGTCATGTAACGTGTAACCATAAGACTTATCTTGCTAAATTTAGCATGATGCTGGTTTTCAGGGTCGTGATCCAATTCCTATGCAGCTACGTGACACTCCCTTTATACGCTCTAGTAACACAGGTAAAATTGTTGGTTAACTTCTACATTAAAACGAGCAATGATCTCAATGCATCCTTATAAACTAAATGATGAGTTGACGATTTATGTTTTTTGGTTAACTATAAACAGATGGGTTCAAGGATGAAACCAACCATTTTCAGTGACAATGTAGCAAAAGGACTAAAAACTTGGCACCACACAGCCAAAAGGAACATCAAGCACGACCACCATACAAGTCCAAACACACCTTTCGCGAGTAGACCTGGAACCCCGCTTCATGGAAGTACATCCCCACTGCATCTTTTGCATAGACACCCAGACGATAGTCTTGATAATCTCGAGCATGAAGGTTGGGCCAATGAGTCTTCTTCAAACAACCACTACAATTATCAAGAAGAACCTGACAACTTTAGTAGACACGATCAGCCTGATCTTATGGAAGGAGAGATTCAAGAGTTGCGCTCGACCTCAACCTTGACCCAGCTGCCATCAAGACCAAGACCACTCAGAAGTCAAAGTGAGGTTGCTATGACAAATTTCTCATTCGGCCAGAGTAAGTGAATGTTATACTTCAAAAAATACCTTCACAACTAGTTAAACTTGATGTACTAGTTGCTTACATACCTTATTATATACATGATCATATTATGATTATTGAACGTACAAGCTTTATGTCAAAAATATTGAGAATGAGTGAATCAAGTGATACCAACCAAAGGCTCTAAACATTATTGGATGACCCAAGCGAACAAAAAAAGTTGGGGACTTTTCAAAAACTTTTGATATGAAGCTTCATCTTTTACTCAGGCTTGAGACCCATAATAATAAAATGAAAAGTCTTTTATATGTTTATTTGAAGGGAAAAAGTGAATAATATTTGATCAACCAAAAAAACTAGACTACACATTTGACATTTAGCCCATAAAAATTCACTTTTCACAAGTAGGAATTTGCCACGTAATCTTGGCCAAAGTCGGCTAGCGCCTAGTAAACCAATAACTAGTTTGGACTAATGAACAGGGTTTCGATCATGTTCCCCAACTAGTTCCTAGCCACCTTGAGCGAAACTCAGCTAGTCCCTAGCCGAACTCTAGATGTTGAGTATCGATAAAGTCAGTTGAGCCACAACCAATGCCTAGTTGGCTACAAAGCAACCAACTAGTGGACGAATTAGCTAAAAAAGTATATAACTCGGCTGAAAAGTATACGAGACGGCTAAATAGTGTATGATTTCACCAAAAATGTCTATGACTCAGCTAAAAATGTGTATGCCACGACTAAATAGTGCATGAATCGGCTAAAAATGTTTATGCCATGACTACATAGTGCATAACTTTGCTAAAAATGTGTACAACTCGGTTAAAAATTTACAATTTGTTAGGTAATTTAAGAGTCTTAAATACAATGGACCAAATAAGATCACACAGAACCTAATTTCTATTGCACTCATTTTGTGTTGACCGTTGAAAATCAAAACCTTAATGAAAAATCAAATGAAACAAGTTGGGTTAGAAAGATAACACATGGATCTAAATTCTAGGAAAAAAATCAACCAATTTGGTTAAAGAAGTGAGCGAGTTATGACCTATCAACATTGGGTATAGCAATTTTCTAGATTGCTGAATGGTTTTTATTACATAAAATAATGTTGAAAAACTTGGTTTTATCAAATGATCTTGATTCATATTCTTTTTAATATTGATCAAACACTAAAAAATATCATATTTATTTTGTTTAAAACATGGGATAATATTCATACACACCTTTTTACAACTACAAAAGTGCTTATTGCTTTCAAAGCATTTATAAGTTTTCGTGAAATAATTAATAAAATGATATGTTAGATAAATTTAAATGTAGAATCGACATATTTTGTATAGAGCTTTTGATTGTTATTTTAGTTTTATTTTTGTTAGTTTTCTCTAGTAATCACAAGTACACTTTCACTTTCGGTTGCAATAAGTATTGTTTCAATTAAACATGAAATAATTGGACACATTGTGTTGCATTCATTATAAATGGCCATAATTATTACATTTTATTATGTGTGTGAACTATCCTCTGTAACAACATTATCAGTGAATACAAAAATCATTTTTGAAATACTTATTATGCTTAGTTCTCTATTGTTTAACAATCTCGTGTTCTATGTGTTGTATGTAGTGGTGTACAAACCGGTTTTTGGTGCCAAACCGGTTTATTTTCAACCGGTTTGAACCCTAAACCGGTTCGGTTCCTAAACCGGTTTTAGGGCTAGTAAATTCAAACCTATCGAACCGGTCCGGACCGGTTTGAAACGGTTCTGGCCCAAACCGTTTCGGGTTTGTATTTTTTTTTAAATCCAATGAAGATTGAAGAAACGCCCAAACAAATGCGCCCGATCAGTGCTGATGCGCCCAAACAATGCTGATGCACCCACACAGTGCTGATGCGCCTACAGTGATGATGTGCCCAAACAGTGATGATGCGCCCAAACAGTGATGATGCGCCCAAACAGTCTCCGAACGTCTAGCTGATGCGCCCAAACAGTGATGATGCGCCCAAACAGTCCAAACGCCCAAACACTTAGCAAAATTTCAGAAGTTTTTCACACTTATCAAATTCTTCAAAACTTGTTCAATTGATCTAAAATATTATTTTGCTAAATAAACATCAAACATTTGATTATTTATTTTTATCAAAGATTACACATTTATATAAATTATTTATAAATATTAAAACATAAAATATTACAAAAGGCTTAAAAATCAAAGATTACATAAAATATAAAATTTAAATAAAAATATAATTATGATTTATGATACATGAAAAATTAAATATGATATTTATTTTTATCAAAGATTACATAAAATGTAAATAAAAATACTGTTCAAAACATATAAACAATTTAAATGACATAAACTTTTAAAAACTAAAGTCGTTCTCCGTTCGTCCGTTGCATATTTGGATACTTTATTCTTCACCACCAGAACCTGAGCTATTACGAATGTACTCATCAAATGCCACTTCATCATCTGTTATTCCGGGTGTCAATCCACCGTCTACTTCGTCTTCATATATTTTGGCATCATATTGTAATTCTCCTTCAAGTGAGCATTTGTCTTGTATTCTTTCAGCTGCATCCAAATAATTCTTCAAGCAAATACACATTTCAACTGCTTCGGGAGTGAGTCGGGTTCTTCGCATTGATATAATCCTGCCACTAACAGAAAAATCAGATTCCGAAGCTACCGTGGAAGCTTGGACGGTCAGTAAATCTCGAGCCATGGTGGATAGGATTGGAAATTGATCTTCCTTACCTTTCCACCAATCCAACAAGTCAAAATTTTTAAAATCTTATGGAGTCATGGTGGATAAAAAGTTTGTTCCACTATACCTCCCGATTTCACTACTTGGAGTGTTACCACGATGACGTTTACTACATTCATTTCTTAAAGTATTATACAAAGCAAACATTGGATCACTTGAACCTTCGTCATATGCCGCATGCCGCATAGACTCATGTGTCTTTGATGTTTCACCATATTTTGCTAAATAAACATCAAACATTTGGCCTAAATGTGTGTTAAAATTATTTTTTGCACTTTGAGCATAATAAGGATTTTCTTCTTCTAAATCCAAATTAAAAGTAATTTTATCAAGTAAAGTTTCAACCCCCGACGTATTTAAACAAGGGTTTAAGACAGCGGCACATGTAATAACCGGATGTATTTCTTTAAAATATTTTTTAAGTTTTTCTTTCATTAGTGGTATTGTGACAACCCCCCCCCCCCCCCCGAAACTCACTCAATTTCTTTGTGCCAATGCAGTAGACCAGTGATGTAACTCAACCATGTAACACAATTTTTGGGACGAAAATTCTTTCAACATGGGGATAATGTGACATCCGATAGTTTTCCGTTACCAAATAGTTCCGTTAAGTTTTGCATACACGTATCATGAGCACACACTAGTTGTCGTTGAACGTTGGTGACTTAATAATAATTAACAATGATTATCAGATAATAACTTGATTAATAATGTTGATTATTAAGTTGTGCTTATGTGGTTTATAGATTTTAAATATTATTTGTGAATTTTATCTTGTAACGGGATGACGTGTTATATTTATTGCATGTGTTTTGTAGCTATTGAAAATTATGCATGATTATTATTGTTAGTTTATAATATTTGTACTTTGCAGTTAAAAATGGTTAAAAAGTGTTAAAAAGGTCAATTTTTATAAAAAGTTGTATAAGAGGGATTAAAGGGTGATTTTAAATAAGTAAAGTTTTGACAAAACCCAACCCTAGCCCCCTTCTCCCCCCATTCGGCCAAAACTCATCCCAAGCACATCCATTCTTGCGATTTTAAGCTTCCAACTCCAAGAACATTCAATTTTTGCTTGGCTTTGATCATTACAACGTGTAGCAAGCATCAATTCTTGGCCATTACGCGATTAAAGGTTAGATTTTATTGGTTTTTCATGGATTTTTGATTATGGCCGAAACCCTAGTTCAATTACCATGATGAATGTTGAATTTTGAATGTTTGATGATTGTATGATGTTAGTTAGATTGTATTGATGTTAGTTTACTTGGATTATACAACAAATTCGTGGTTTTGATGCGTTGTTCATACCTTAATAATAATAGTAACTTTTGTGGATGAACTTGATGAATTGATGATAGATTGATGATGTTGTGATGTTAATGATGTTGTATGAACATTGGGTTATGATTATTATGCAATAAATCCATGAGTTGATCATGTAGTTCATACCTTGCTATAAGTAGAAACTTTTGGATATGAGATTTGTGAATTATGATGATTTGATGATGTTGGTCGTGTCTAGATGATAGTTATGGACTTGATTAGGCATGGTGTTGATGAATTCATGAATGTTTTGGGTGTTAGGTTGATTTTGGGTGTTATTTTCCCAAAAGGGAAACTTTAATTTTGAAGATCATTGGATATTGTGAGTTATACATGTTTGTGGTACTAGGATCATGTTAGAATGTTTCTGGATGATGTCTAATGTGTTGGACTGTGATGATTGGGTCATTTGGTTAGTTGGTGCAACTATGGGAACATATGGACTTTCTTGGAAAATGTGCAAGTATACATGTTATATGTTAGGATGAATTGTCATTATCGATTATTATAATGTAAATGTCTTGCTTGCATGAGTTACATGTGGTATATTACTGATGGGTATCATACACGCGTGCGAATCTGAGGCCCCTACCTTGTAGGATTGGCAGGCTTTAGGGTGTGTAGCCGTGAGTGGCTTCACATGGAACGTTGTGAGTGACTAAACCCAATGTGCATTGTAAAGGAATATAAATTAGAATCTGTGTTGTATGATGAATTGGATTACGTGCGTTGTATGATAACCTAATTTAGCATAAAGAATATGATAAGCCTTACGTGTTACAATGTGGCTTATGAGAATAACTTGCATAGTAAATTGGAATGGTTTGTTGAATTATTGGTTGTTATGTTTGATCAAACAAGAATTTAATTTGACATGTCACCAACGGGTCAAACGGGTCAACTGGGTCTAAGGTGTCTTGTTTTCCAAACCTTGAGTCAATGTGTTTATTAAGCACTTAGGGTTGTTAAAGATTCTGTGTACACATACTTATGTACTTGCGTGTTCTAGGTGACCTCTGAAAGTTGTCTTTCCGCTCACTGTTAGCTTTTACTATTGTTTGTTTGCGCACCAGGTGAGTTCATACCCCATTTTTTATACACTCATATTTGGGGGAGATAGCATACTGGTTTATAAACGCTTTATTATAGTAAGTTGTGTATAGTGTAACATAGTGGGTTATAGCATGGAAGTCCTCACACTTTCGGATCGTTAATATTGGTTTATAGCAGGAAATCTTGGGTAGTACTACTGGGTCTGACAAGCCCCACCTGTGCGACTCGAGGTCAAACGTGTGCAATATTGTCCTAAACTACTAACAGCGTCACGACCTGGTATGTCATGACGGGAGGCAAACAACGAACTTAGTCAGCTTCTATTGCGAAATCACTATGGTTACTACTTGTGAATATAAACTAGCTATCTATTTCAATGCACTTCTTATATTTTAAAACTGTACTGATTTATGATTAACGCAAACTCTTGAACTCACCAACCATCGTGTTGACACTTTTAGTATGCTTTTCTCAGATCATTTCTAGCAGCTATCCATAGGAGCACGCACATGTCAAGCATACTTCATTCAATCATTGTTCACTTTTAATTTATCATTTACTTACGTATTTTTGTTTGGGCGTGTGTTTTTGCGCAGTTTACTTTTAGTACATTGTGTTTGGGTTATTTACAAAACGTTTCCACAAATATTTTAAAGTTTTAAACTCTGATTTGTTTAAATGTTGCATGTAGAGTCGTTTTTGAGTAACTAATGACTGAGATCCTGGTTTGTTCACTCGCCTCGTGGTAAAACTCCGCACGTGGATTTTGAGGGTGTGACAGGTATCATATCCGAATAAGGTCCACCTCTGAATGACAACTCATTTAATTTTGAAGTCATTAAGTAAATTTGGTGAAGTACTAATGGACTCGTTGGATAATAAACTCCAGAAAGATAAGTAGTTGCGGTTTTAAAAACATTAAGCATTTTGGTTATTTCTTCAATAATAGCCCAACAATGGATAGTCGAAGCCTTTCCACGACTCACCAAAGTATTATGAAAGGCTATTAAACTTTCTTTTTGGTCAATAGCCTTTTCAACATGTTACAAGTCGAATTCCATCTTGTAGGTACATCCCAATTCGGACCTAAACATTTGGAATTTGTGTCTTTACAAAACTTGCGATACCTACTATATCTTTGGTTACTCCTAAAAATGTCACGTAACATTCTTTTAAAACTATCTTTTACTATTTCAATAGTTTTTAAATCATCTTGAACGGCTAAGTTTATGATGTGCACAACACATCGACTATGAAAAAACACACCGTCACAAATTGGTTTATATTTTAATTTTAGATGTTCTATCGCAAGCGTATTATTTGACGCGTTATCAAAAGATATTGACAAGATTTTGTTTTCCAGTTTATATGTTCTAATAACTTTGTTAATAAGATAAAAAATAGTTTGACCGGTGTGAGGATAATCAAACAATTCAAACGCAATCGTACGTTTAATCATTTGTCACGAATCAGGTTCAACCCAATGGACGGTGACACAAATGTACGAGTCCGGTGAACCGTGCGGAGTCGACCAAACGTCATTAGTTAAGTTAACACCGGTTTGTAAATTTTCAAAATAAGATATTAATTCAATTTTAGTTTTTTTCCACATTTTTAAGCAATCTCTTCTAAGTGTAGCACGACTTACATGTGTGTACGGTTGGAGAGTTCGTTGAATTAGCTGAGTCAAACGTTCATTGTCGAAATGTTTGAATGGCAAGCTTTCTTGAATTACAAAATGCGCCATTTGCTCACGAACCGCTTCAACATCATAAGCCCAAACATTCCCTTCGCTTGTCATCGAAGCTTGACCTTGAGACGGTTCATCTTTCAAAGCCTTACAATATTTATTCGCAATGTGGTTTTTCAAAGTTGTATTTGCATCTTTTTTTAAAAACTTATGACAATACTTGCAACGAGCTTTGTTTGGACCGCTAGCCATTTGACATAAATCGTAATTGCACCATATTTTGGAGTTCCTTTTCGTAGGAAGGATTGCTACCACCACGTTGCTTGAAGACGCATCACAACCAACGGATGATTGAGCACTTGATGAAGCCATTTTGAAATGAACGAGAGTATTGAGAGTTTTTTTTTTTGAATTGAACGAAAGTATTGAGCGTTTTTTTTTAAACCGGTTTGGGATAGGACCAGTTTAAAACCAGTTTCATTTTTTGAAACCTCCAACCGGTGGAGGAACCGGTGGTTCGGGACCGGTTTGGGCCAAACCGGTTTGGGCCAGAAACCGGTTTCGGTTTTTTCAGCCAAACCGGTTCCCGAACCGGTTTTTTTGGCCACCACTAGTTGTATGTTCATATATCATCGAGAATCATCGAGAATTTTAGTGCTTACACCAACAATACATGCTTTTGTATTGTTGGATATTGATCTAGTAATATAGAAAGAATCCAACTCAAGAACCTACATTTGGTATAAAGCCATGAAACATATGAACACTCTAGGTCATCGCATAAGAGAAACATAATATGTCATAAATTTATCCCAGCAGATAGGAAAAGATTGAATAATCGAGATGTCATCGTTCTTTTTATATGGAAAACCCTATGTGTACCAATTGGATAGTTTCCTTGTGATAGGTCTACAAGCTCCCAAATCTTTTAACTATGAAAATTTTTAAAGCATCTTGCATTGCTCTGACCCAACTATTTTCTTTCGACCCATCTGATGGGGAGATTGTGGAATCTAGATATTTTGTATTAAGCTTTTGCTTTAAATTTGGTTGTATTTTGATTAAAGTCTTCAATCAAAAATGTGCTTATCAATCGAAAGTATGTTTCGATCAAAACATTGTTATGATTGAACATTGCAGGCTGATGTTCACTAAGATATTGTTTTTGTGAATTTTGGTTATAAATCGAGATAGCTAGCAAGACTAGCAGTCAATTTCACCGGCAATGCTAGCTATCATGCCATGTCATGTGGCGACATTCCTTGTGAATGTAGTAATATCGTTGGTGAACATAATAAGGCAAGATTTACATTGTGAGACTATCCAAGCAAGATTATACTCTATACACTAAACATTTTGACAAGATTAAGGTTTTGCATGACATCTGGCGACATTCATGGCGAATGTAGCAATATCACTAATGAACATAATAAGGGAAGATTTACATTGTGAGACTATCAAGGAGAGATTATAGTCTATAGAGTAAATATTTTGACAAGATTAAGGTTTCTTTTGTTAGATTACGAGTTCCTTTTATTGGATTTTGTTTCAATGGCTTTATCAATGTCTAACATCAAATCATGGTCTAGAAATCATCCTTCAAAGTTGCTAACACTGATAATGTTGAAAATAGGAAAAACTAGGTCAAATATATCGACTACACTGAATGTGTTATGAATGAGCCACATAAGCCAACAACTCTCAATCATCTTAATAACATTCCAAACACTAATCCTGAAACTAATAATGAGAAAAATAGAACTCATCAAAATGGATCATAAGGCATGTGGTGCACTACTATGTGTCCTCCAACTAAGATTAAGAACACAGTGAATACACAGTGTAAAGGTTTGCTTGATGTTTTGTGTGATTTTTATGATGTTAATGAAGATCTTATAGCAGACAAAACTACATTGCCACACAAAGATTTGATAACTAGTGCTATGTAGAATGATAAGTTGTTTAACACAATTGATCGCTTTCTATTAATTTGAATCCAATTTAAAGAAAAGGAATAGATTATGAAATTGCTAGATTCTCTACCATGAGAGTGGAGCTTACAATGCATGATGATCAAGAAAGAGAGAGTGTTTCCTTATTATAAGTTCTTCGGATGTGGTTAACAATCTGAAATCATTTGAATTACATTCAAAAGAAGAGAACTAATTCACGTCTGTTATCAAGGTTGAATGTCATGTCTGCTAGTGAATGTTGCTTTATTCACCTTGATTTCCACTGAATTTCCCTCGGTTAACGCTCCTTTATTTACCCAATTTCCAAGGTAGTTTTGATAATTTGATTATGTTAACTAATACCTCAAAAACTACTCCTCAGTTATTGCTCCTTTATTTGCTCCCAATATGCCATCTGAACGTATGGCACTATTTGGAATGTTTATCCAAGGTTTGAAGCTTTAGTTTTCGGTGAGTTAAAGAGAAAAGGTTTGTTAACTAAAGACATGATGTAGGTTGATCTTGGGGTAAATTTATTTAGATTGGTAGATGGCTATGTTACCTCTAAGAGCTTGCATGTTTATGGAGAGAATGGGTAAAAATGGATTGGAGGTGGAGAGTGTGTCGTATTCGATAAATTGAAACTACAATGGTTCGATTGCAAGCATGGGTCACTTTAAAAGATATTGTATATCTCCTGCTGTCATTAAATTGATCACTGGATCTTCAAAGATCATTTCAATCTCTGAAAAGGAGAAAGGTCACCAAAGAAATCAGTAGCAGCTCTTATGGCTAGTTTTGATTGGAGTGCTGAAATTAAAGAAGTTAAAGGAGAATTTAATCATGCTTTATTGGCAAAAGATGGATGTGATTCTAATAGTTCTAAAATTAAAACTGAAGCAATGAAGGAAGATGAGAAAGTAAAGAAGAACCCATGTGCATGGGTGAAAAGGCTCTTACAATTGAGGATTGTGATGGACATTCCTTAGGAGGTAATACAAGATATATGTTCTTCTGCATGTAAAATTAGAATCTTTTATTACCAAAAACTAAACCAAATATGGAAAGGAAGTGGTAAAAAAATTACCACCAAGCTTAAAGTTCATAAAGTTGCATATCAACAAAACTTAAATGAAACTCTTACCGAAGTAGAATCTTTGAAGAGAATTCTATATGGAAAAGGTTATGAAATTAACGATTTAAATAGATAAATTGATTGAATCAAGAAGTGAAGCAATTAAATTAAAAATCAATTTAGTCAAGTGGACATTATCTTCCACGAAAATGGAAGAATGTATTGAAAAACAAAGACCTACTTTTGTCAAAGATGGTGCTGGTTTAAAGCCATAGTTTTTTCCAGCTCCTACTACAGGTTGTTTTTCTCCTATTCCTCATCTCATCCTTTAAATGATCTTGTTAAAGGTCCAAATACTCATAACTTGCATGTAGTTAAAGTGGAATTAATCATAAGGAAGTTCGTGAGGAGTATCGTAACAATTCGAGTATTTAAATAGGATTTTCTAGCAGTAGTAATAGTTATAAGAAGTTTGGTTAGACAAAAACACTATTGTACCATGTGTTTCAAAAAAAGATTCAGGTTATGTTCCATTTCCAATTTATGTTCCATCATTCGAGAAAATTTGTTTTGGAAAGTATACGACTCGAAGAATTTTCCATATTTGTTCCTATATAATTAAAACACCAAAAGTTAATATCAAAGTAAATCAATAAAAACAGGCAAATAAAAAATTACAAAAAGGTGAGCCAAAACAAATGTATGAAAGATAAAGTGATTCTGTCTGAATGTTAGGTGGAGATTGTCATGGAATTCATTTCATCCAATCATTTTTATGAAACATCTTACGTCAAAAGAAACAAAAAGGTACACATAGAAAGTGTTATTTAGGATTTGGGTAAAATGGTCATTTGGCCAAACATTGCATTAGTTCATGTAAATCATCTAATAACAATCCTGTAAGTGAGATAAATGAATGACAAACATCATTCCCATATAACAAGATGGTTGGTTTGGTGGCAAAATAAAAATTTATCTTAATATTCAAAATTTTGGAAGAAAAACTAAAATAATGGAAAGGAGAATCTTGCTAAACCCAAGTTCAAACAAACTGAGGCACCTATTTCTAATTAATTATTCTTAACTTATAATAGTGCTGAAGAACAAGGATGGAGCTTAAGATATCATAAAACAATTAGAGATTGCTATCTTTAAAGTACCACATTTCATGAAAAATAACCTACTGACAAACCACATTTCATGTTTAAAGAACTTAAGGCTGAAGTTGAAGACTACCAACATCCACCTTAGATCCTTATTAAGCATTCACCATCAACAGGTAAAAGTAAGCCTTCTCAATCTGTTGCTACCACTAGTGGTGGATATATGAAGGAGCACTTGGAAAAAGCACACTTCTACCTCTACAAGTAAAAAAGTTGAGGAATACCAAGGTAACATCTTTGAAATAAGGGCTTTAGATTTCTTTACTAATTCCTCAGAATAGTGCTAAAATCAGTGATCTTTGGTCTTTGGTCAGACATTCCTATTTAGAAGATTCCTGACATAAAGGAGTATTAGTCAAATGACATAACTTCACTAGCTTGATTTTTTAAGTACAACATACCTACTTCACTACTTGTGAAAAAAGATGGAAGCAAAAGATGGATAGAGGATGGATATCTAGAATATCTTAACCCAAGAGACTTTCTTGTAATAAACAAATATTTCAAAAGTCACCCTCCTCAAAAGCTTTAAATCACATAAAGGCACTAGAAAAAAATAAACAAAGCTGCTCAGAAGATCTATCTAATGTATGCTAAGCATGATTTTGAGCTTGCCTTAGATGCTAATCCTCACATCAGCTCATTGTCTGATCCAATAAATCAAGTACATATACATTTGATGAAAATAACATCAGGACTAGTACTAGAAGATGAGACTCTACCATGAGAAAGAAGTCAACATATATTCTTCTTCAACACTCAAAGTACATCATATACAAGATTGAAAGCGTTGAGGAGAATATGTTTTATAAGAGAAAGCATTCGAGTTGATTGACTAATAGATCCTATGGAGAGATGAGGTGAAGTAAGTTTGGAGATAATGCTCAACACAGATTTCTTTTAAATTCTAGTAGAAGTGGATTAGCTAAAAAAAGAGTCAAAAATTTTATTTGTGTTATATGTATTTATTTTCAAGTTTATTTGTATCTTTGTATGAAGTTTATGTATTATTATTTCCCCAAAGTTCATATGTTGTCATTTGTTTGTATTTCCTTAACACTCAGGTGTAGATTGTTAAGAATAGAAATACGAAAGTGTTGAAGTAAAGCAACAACACTCATAGAGAAGACTATTTGGCATATTCCACAAAAGCTTCTAACAGATTGCTAAAACCCTAGGCAAATTGCCTTAAGAATGTTTGGTGTTGGTCAACTACAGTCAAACCCCATGCTTATCCTAATGATATTCTAGGGGTTCATATATCATTTATGAAGGACTCTACTCACAATAGCTAACAACTTATGCATACACTTGAACAAGATAAGGAATCAACATAGACAAATGGGTCAGTGGCTTGAAAAAGACTTATTTATTTCTTCTAGATACCTGATTCCATGTCTATAAATAGCAATACAACGATGACGTGAAAAAGCGCACAAATAAAGCCTTTGAGCCCAACTTCTTTAGAAAATCAAATCAATCTTACTCTCTCAAGACTCAAGAGCATTGGTCAACCAACCCTAATCTGAATAACTTCATTGTTCTAGTTATAGAATCTCTTGTGTGTACCACTAACTAGATAACATTCTTACATTCTACTGTAGCTTTCCAACTCGGTAGGTAAATAACACAGAAAGTTCAATATTAACCAAATTCATCAATTGTAATACATTCGCTATAAAAGTAGCTGCTAAAACCGTCGTCAACCGTTCGAGGATCTTCTTTTGATTTCATGCTTGTTCTCTAGTTTATGTAATACGTCTCCCTAGACTGCTTTACAATTTCCAATGATATAATTAGCAACTTCATAATCATCAATACGGAAAACTAGATAAGGGTCAAGAGGGTCTGCTAACTTTCGGTCGCCAACAATTGATGCATAGGTAGTACCTAAGCATCAATATTAATCAAGATCATCAATTGCAACTTGGGCATCTGTAGTGACCAAGGCATCCGTAGCAACTAAAGCATCAACAGGAATGAATGATCAGTTGCAACTGGTGATCAATAAGAAAGCTATCACACACACTCCTCTAGAGAATATTACTTTATTCAGAATAAAAAAATTCAAAAATCACTACAACAAACCCCTTACATAAATCATCAAATTCAAAAATTACTCCCAATATTTTGATGCGTTTTAGAAGGCAGGTCAAATCTCTTATCAGTTATCACCCACATGAGAGTGACCAGCAATTGAAATTGAAATGGCCTACAATTAACAACGTCGGCAATTGCAGATACTACGACGGTTACTCAGAAACCACCGCTTTCTAGAGTTTATCTGAAACATCATCATGGCAACAAAACTTTCGATAAGCTCCTCCTTTTATCCACCATCTACAAACAAATCTTCATCTAAAACAAAACTAATCACCACCGGAATTTCAATTCAGAGGAGACATGAAGCTCGTCAAACGATGTCTAAAATCTCATGTTGTATCGACAGGGTTGCTGCTTCTGCAAATTCTCGATCGCAGAGTAAAAGTGAGGAGATGTTGTGATTGTTTATTTCGTGGCTAAGCATGTTTGTTTGAAAAGAATTGTGCATTTTGATTTGTGTTCTTTCTTGATATTTTCTGATTGAATTGTTTTTGTTATGCGTGTTGTGGAAGTGATTGATGATCTGTGTGATTTGATCTGGAAGGGAGTCTCAATGAAATGTTAATTATAGGTTCTGATTTAAGCAAATAATATTTAGCATACACTTCTCTGTTAGCAATTAGAATTTCTAGGTTTGAAGTCAGCTGGGCTCATTTTGCTTGCATTCGAGTTGATTTTTATCAAATCCGAATTCCGTAACATAGCTTAGATTGTTCTTGTTTAAGCTTATTATATCATTCTTGATTTTGAAGTTTGTTTCTATGCATTGAGCATGTTTGAGAAAATTGCAGAGCCATTGACTTCAACTGATCTCACTGGTTCTTCAAAAGATGGAGCTCGAATCCGTGTGGCATACCAGGCATGAGCTTGTACGATGCTGTGTTTTAAAAAGTGCGTTGGTGATGGCCCTGTCGCCAAGGCATGCTTTTTAAAACACAGCATGTTGGTTTGTATTATCTTTTCATAATATGGTTAAAAATATTGACATAACAGTACGTTTATCATTAGTTGGATGTATGAACTAAATGTCTTTGTGAAGGGTGTTAGCGGGGCATACAGTGAATCTGCAGCTGAGAAAGCATACCCGAATTGTGAAACTGTCCCTTGTGAGCAATTTGATATTGCATTTCAGGTGAGAACACTTCTTTGATTCACCATTACTGTTCATTCTGTCATTCGGTTGCTTATATTTGTGCACATTGGTGTCATTTTGAGTTCATATTCTTCAATTCTGGGTGTAGAACTTATACAATAGAGGACATCAGACCAATAGAGTGTCCTTAATTTTCCATGATCTGGCACGAGGTTCCATGATGAATTTTATTGGAATGTATTTCATCTCACGATTAGAAAATATGAATATGCAGTCATATGTTATTTTGCACATGAAAAGAAATGACCTTGTTATTCCTGAGATATTTGCACACATGAACACATGAGCTTGAGGTAATCCTGTATTTTCTTAAATGCAGGCGGTTGAAAACTGGATTGCAGACAGGGCTGTTTTGCCTGTTGAGAATTCTCTGGGTGGTAGCATCCACCGAAACTATGATCTTTTACTTCGTTACAGGTTACATATTGTTGGTGAAGTGCAACTTTCTGTCCGACACTGCTTATTAGCCAATCATGGTGTCAAACTTGAAGATCTTACAAGGGTTCTTAGTCATCCACAGGTAAGTTTTGCATGTTAACTCTTCTGTATTGTAGTTTGAGTCCTGACAAAGGTCTATAACAATTGTTTTTTAAGGCTCTTGCACAGTGTGAGCACAAGTTGACAAGTCTACGTGTGGCTAGGGAGGCTGTAGATGATACGGCCGGTGCTGCGCAGGTAACTGACTATCTGAAACCTTAGTCACATGCTCAGGTGAAAAATGAGCGGGTCTCCTGTGTTGGTAACAGGTCATTTTGTACTGCTCAATATGGATTGGGTTGACACGAAGGAAGTATTGCCACAATTTTAACGTTTATATAAATAAGTTTTGTGCTGAATATGATTACAAAAATAATATTATTTAATATTTAATAAATTGAGTCTGGTAGTTCTTTCATTAAAGTTACACTTTGGGCTTCTTTCTGCCTATTTTGGCCACTCCTTTTAAGCTATTTTTGTAGTTGTTTGACTCTCTATAGATAAAGCATGAGCTGAACTGGATCAACTTATCCATAAGTAAATAGGTTGAATAAGTATATCAGAAAGGTGGTTGTACTGATTTGAAAAAAAATTAATAAAAGGAAATTGTTGATGATGCATGTTTCAGTTTGTTGCTCTGCATAAACTCAAAGACACAGCTGCAGTTGCTAGTATAAACGCTGCAAGGATATATAATTTAAATGTTCTAGCTCCAGATATACAGGTGCGAATTTCTTCCTGTGTTAAAATAATCTTCCCAAATCATGTGTTTAAGTATTCAAAATTTCCTTGATTTGCAGGATGATTCAGACAATATCACTCGATTTCTAATGCTGGCAAGAGAGCCTATTATTCCCGGCACTGATAAACCCTTCAAAGTGGGTGATATCCTTGAGCATATTGTACATATAAGATATTGTTTTTCTTACTATAATCACTAATTTTTGTTCCAATTCCGTTTCAGACGAGCATAGTTTTTTCCCTAGATGAGGGTCCTGGTATGCTTTACAAGGCACTTGCTGTTTTTTCTATGAGAGATATTAATCTCACCAAGGTCATATTCAATCTATACTGATCTCATTGCTTCATGTCAGGTAAAAATTGGAGGTGGCAGGGGTAAAGGCTAGTTTATAGTATGTGTCCATAATGACTTTATTGAATTAGGTTGACTCGAAACACTTTTGTGCCATATTTTTTGTTATAAATAGTTTATCCTTCATGTATGATTTTGAAACTGCATTATTACATTAATAGTCGAAAATGTTTAGATAAAACCGCTTTCGATGTTTATGGCAGTATACATTAAAAACTCATCCGAGGTGACTTTTGTCTAGTTCACTTTTAGCTAAAAGATTTTGGTAGGGCCCCATTCAATTATAACGTAACCATCCATGTTGTCACCTCTAATGCATTTCTTTCTTGTATATCATGTCCAAATATTCTTTTTTATCTGCTTTATAACCGTTTCTTTTACCCGGTTTATCATCTGTATATGCTTTATTTAATTTAGATTGAAAGTCGTCCTCAGCGGAAACGTCCTCTTCTCCGACCTGTTGGAAACAGTGATGGTTTGAAGTAAGTACAAGACAATTTATAAGAGCCATAATAATTCCGTGACCCTAACCAAATTTATCTACCCTGTGCTTTTGCTGTTAAGATATTTGGACTGTTCATTGATTCAGAAAAGTTGACCAATGGGCTAGTCTTCGGGTCAACCATATTTTAGAGTCAAAGTCAAACAAAGGCCGCCCAACATTTTTGATCCAGAGAAGTTAACTATAGGGTATCCCGTGATGTCAAAGTACTTTGAAAGTATTGTTAAAACCTAAATATTTAATTAACTGCAGAAGTTAAACCATTTAAACAGTATCCGAAACTCAGATGCAAAGTCAAACAATTCATATACACAAACTAAGTGCTAAATGCCAACATAAACAAATCAAGACAAGTTAACAAAAATATAGGTTACACAAACATTATGAAAATTTTCCAATGTCACCAGGTGAACCGTTGAAAGGTCCAGTCAAGATTTGACCATTTTCTTGGGGTGACATAATGTAACTGGGATTTTGTTATGCTAACTGGGCAACATTTTGTCAATATGATCTACAGGCATTTTGACTATCTCTTCTACTGTGATTTTGAAGCATCAATGGCTGACCACAATGCCCAAAATGCCCTGAAGCATTTAAAGGTAAAATTAGTTGAAAGTGCATAAACTCTTTTTCAGTGTTGACTTCTCCCAATCTTTACCATAATACAACGATCCTTCGTATCTTCTGGCAGGAGTTCGCTACATTTTTAAGAGTCCTGGGGAGCTACCCAATGGATATAAACTTGATATGAGCATAAGACTGCATTCACTGAAGCTGATCAAAACAATTTTGACTCAACTTGGTCAACCTTTAGTTGGTAATACTTTGTATGCAGAAGGCTATGTTTTTTATTACATGCTAATGCATTAACATAGGAGCACAACATATATTCTTTGCTCATAGAAATCCTTGGAGATATATGTAGACATAATGTGTGTTTTAAGATATGAAGTTGATATATACAAGATATGGTACATACATGTATGTAGCTCTCCTTGTAATTGTTGGTGTGCCTCAACTCGTATGACATCATTCATCCTATAAGTGAGGAAAAAAAGTGTAAAAATACTTAAGTCAACATGTGTTATCATCATCACTCGTAGAGAGTTGACTCTCAAGAAAGCATGTGATAATGCATTCTAATTAAAGATTACTACATTCATTACGAAGAACTACTAGTTGGCAACGATCTAGTTTTTTGAAGTGTGGAAGACATTTTTTGAACTAAAATAAAAAAAGCATACTAAACAAGCTAGAAAATGCAAAGTTTATTTTTCTATTAATTCTGTGGTATAATTATCATGCAAAAAGGATGCAAAAAGGATTAATGTAAGCATTATAATTATCATGTGAGGCACCCGGTGTGATAATCCCACACCTTCGTGATAATTCTATCTCTTTGTGATAATTAGTACGCATATGTTAATCCTTATGTGATATTACACACCTATTTTGTTCGCTTTATACGAAAAATAAACTTTGTATATTAACATTTTTCTATATCTAAATCTATACTATATAATGCATTTGTGATTAGCGAAGCTGACATTTCGTATTTAAGACACCTAATGAGGGTGTTTTTAGTATTTAGTGATAAATTTTTATTATTTAATGAATGCATATTTTCTTCTTCGAAGGAATTTCATATATACCTCTATAAAATTGTAAAACATCATATATAAGTAAGTAAAATTTAAAATATCATACGTCCTTAGAAACTAATTAAAATATCATATTTATCTGTTTCACTAAAACCTATTCAAAATGACTATTTTACCCTTTTTTTCTAAAACTTTAAATTTTTATATATGGCTTGTCTAAAGCTCAAAATTTTATATTTACCCATTAACAATTTTTTTTCAAAACAAGAAATTTCACATTTCACTAGAGAAACTTTATTTTAACCTCATTCTTTTTTAATTTCTTTTTTTCATGTTTTTTATAAGTGTGAAACATTAAGAAATTCATACTTAAATCATCTAGCATAATCTTTAAGATTCATAAAAACTGTCAAATCAATTAAAATGCAAGAATACTGAAATTAACATACATTATACTTCCATAACATTTATACGTTTGGTTATATTTGCTTTTTTAATGTTTAGTTACTTGATCCTTTTTTTTCTCTCGAAAATAAAAACAAAGCCTATATTGAGCTTAGGGTAATTCTTGGTTATAATTTCATGTGGAGCTCAAAGAAATGACCCAATCTTTCTTTCTCCATCATATCATTCTTAAACTGAAAACGATGACGAGGACTTAACTTCATCTAAACCTTGTGTTTCTTATAACATGTTCCTAAACTGATTCAACAACAATGAAAGTTTCATCAGTTTGCTGCAAAATAAATAAAACTTATGAAAACATAGTGTACTTAATCTTACAATTTTTACATCTTAATTGATTTAACCATTTTTATATATTATACATATTACGTCACATGATCCAACTTTGAATTTCTTGACATTTCATATTTGCAGAGAAGCATTGAAAAAATATAAAAGAAAATAAAAAAGATTATAAACAACTTTTTTGAGTGAAATGGAAAGATTTCTTTTAAGGAAAAATATTGTTGATTGGTGAATATAATTCCTAAGGTTAAGAATGGGTATATATGAAAAGAACTGGTTATTTTTTTAATATTTTAGTAAAATGGTTAAATATTATAATTTAAGTAGTTTATAAGGACATATATGATATTTTAAGTTTTAGTAAGACCATATCTTCCGAAGCCAAAGATGAAGTCTTCCGAAGCTTCAAGGACTAAGTCTTCCGAAGCCAAAGCCGAACCACTTTCCGCTGTCACTTTTGATTACTCACCAACTTATATGAGTTGGTGAAAAGTCCATGCTTTTGTCAACTGTAGATTAAGGTCTTTTGTTTGTAATTTTACAACTATGTACTTTTATTCTTTTTGTAATATATTAGGATGTGAGCTATGGTATGTCATAGTCACTAGTCAAAAGGCAATCTGCCTTTTGACTCTACATTGACATTGTTGTCTAGATTAGTATTTTTAGTTGTCCTTCAAAGTATGGCCGGCTGTAGAATGTAGTATAAAGTATCTCAAGTACTTGTATCTTCTGATTAAGCTTTAAAGAACTTGAGAGCAATATACATCATTCTTGAAAACTATATTTGAGTGTTCTTGTTATTGTTTTTTAACTTGTGTTCATTGTTTCATCATTAATTTGCTCCCTATTTGATCTGCTAAGTGTTCTAAACCTCTCCACCTTGTGAAATTGTTGCATTGACCACCCTTCAGCGGTCCTGCAATTGGTATCAGAGTATTTCAGGCTCTTGATTGTAAGATCATACCATCTTAGATCACTTCAGTTTCATAAAACACTTATCAACTCAAATGGCAGCTCTTTCTAAGGATGATATGGAAACCGGTACTATGATAAAGTCTCCACTGATCACTCCTGATGACTTTGATACTTGGTGCCAACGTATGGAAGGGTTCATCAAGTCTCAAGACAGTAGGATATGGAGATCTGTCATTAAAGGACCTCACATCCTAAGCACCTCTTCAGCCACTGCTAGAGGTGGGATGATACCAAAGGAAACGCCTGACTACTCTAAGGAAGACTGGAAGAAAATAGATGTAGATCAGAATGCCATGACTGCACTTCAAGCTGCTTTTCCTAACTCCATTTACAGAGGCTTCAAGAAGTGTGAAACTACTAATCAGCTCTGGGATGCACTGAAGCTCATGTATGATGGGTCTGAGGAAGCCAATGAGAACAAGAAAAACACATAAAGCAGCAGTTTGAAAACTTCACCTACAATACAGATAAAACCATGACTCAACAATACTTCAGGTATATTGAGATTGTGGATATTCTAATGGATGTTGGAGTAAAATTTGAGAATAAAGATATAGTAAGGAAGTTCATGTTCTCTCTTTCCAGACAATGGATCCACTACTGTGTGGCCATCAAGAGAACTGAGAGCCTCTCTACTCTTACTCTCACAGAGCTGTATGGTATCCTTAGTGATTACTAGATGGAGATGAACTTGCAAAATCCATCAAGCAGCTCTTCTAATAATCAACATATTTCAGCCCTACATGTGGTTGAAAGGGATAGCATAGAACCATAGTATTATCTCATATACTTCACTAAAAACTCATAAAAAGGTCCTTTCATCACCTTCCCCAAGACACCAAGGGAGAGCTACATCCAAGGAAGGCCATTCCAAGAGACAAACTCCGCTCAAGCCTTTGTGTGTGCTGATGAAAGTTGTGGTAACTTTTTTTCACTCTTGAAGAGTTCGACTGCATACATCCAGATGATCTGGAGTACATGAAGATAGTTTAACAGATGTCTCTTCTCACTTACAGAGCCAAGAAGTTCTACAAGAGGAAAGGAAGAAAGTTTCCCAGTAATATGGTGAGTGGAAAGTTTGGCCTGGATAAAAGCCAAGTGAAGTGTTACAACTGTAACCAAATGGGATACTTTGCTAGAGAGTGCAAGGCACCAAGGACAAATAGTGGCCAAGCACAATCCAGAACAAACTACACTGATACAGCTCCAAGAACTGAAAAGCCAAGCCAACCAAAATAACATGCTGTTATTGCTGTTGAAGAAGGAGGCTTTGACTGGAGCTTTTAGGTAGAAGTTGCTTCTCGAAACCAAGCACTTAAGGTTGATCATGAAGAAGCCAAGGTATTAGAACATCTTTGTACTCCTAAATTCATTGCTAAAGTTAACATGTATAGGTCCTACAACTTGGAAGTGAGATCTGACCTTGAGTCCTAGAACGTCTTAAAATAGAAGATTTAGAGAAAATAATTTCAACTCTTAAGAATGAGCACACAAATTACAGGACTCAAATAAAGGATCTTATTACCAAGTTAACTGAATGTCAAGCTGAGCTTGTGATCAGCAGAGCTAAGGTAGAAAAATATGTTCTTGAAGAGGAAATGTTTAAGAACATAATATCTTCATCCATGCATGTAAAGATTTTTTATCAGAACAGGCAATGATTGGGTTCAAGTGAGATAGCTCCTCCACACACATTATATCTATAAGACCTCCTAGGTGTGGAACTTCTCAAGATGAGTTGTCCTCCATAGATCCCACTCAAGAAGAGGATGAAGATGAAAATGAGATAGTGAAGGATGAACCTGAGGTGAGTGACAAGGGCCATCCTAAGAAGGGACACTATTCTCCTAGAGAGAAAAAAGAACCAAGGATGACCAAGCCTACAAGGAAGAACTTGATCAGGGCAGCCAAAAGAAAATCCAAGAAAGCCCAAGAGATCAAGACCACCTTCAACTCCAAGCAAAAGCAAGTTTTCATTTCTATTGGATTTGAAGTGGTAAAGACTAAAGACTCAACTATGGACTCTAGTACCAGGAGTCCTAGTTCATGTCCAAATCATCTTGGTCAAGAGAAGAAGGTTGATAAAATATGCACCACTACTGCACATCTTGAACCATCTAGTTCCAAGAGCAAGCCTCATCCCAAGAAGCTTGTTGCATCATTTGAGAAGATGAAGAAGGAAGTGAAAAGTGATTAAGCTCAGCCTCCTACTCAAAAGAAGATTCTCAGAAGCATGTAAACTGAATGCATTATGTATGGTAGTGTTTCTCACTTTGGAAAGGATTGCATCTGCAATCTCAAAATTACTATATATATGACAAAGAAGAAAGACTTCTGAGAAGAAGAAGAAGAAGATAGCTTTAGAAGGAAAATCTTTTCTTTTAGGAAGCTTCAAAGTGAAGAAGAAGATAAGTGAAAACTTACCTTCGGAAGAAATTTGGTCTTGGAAGAAAGGGATGCCTCCGAAGTACTGAAGACTACTGCAGTGGATGTAAAAGCTTTCGAAGCTCCAGTCTCCAAAACTTCCGAAGTCATCAAAACTTCTGAAGTGTTGAAGGCCAAGTCTAATCTTCCAAAGATGGTGTGGAAGATGAAGGAAGGCCATGTGACTGAAAGTTCTTCATCAACAACGACAACTAATCCTCATGTAACACCCGAAACTTTGGTCAAATAAAAAGAAAATAAAAGTATCAAGAAGAAAGCAAAAGAAGCCAAAGATAAGGGGTGTTTTGTGTAAAAGTACACAAAAGTCAAAAACCGCACTTTATATGGGCATGGCCGCCCATATCACTCCTGCTGCTACTGTGTTCAACCGAATCAGAAGAAGAAGAAGAAGAAATCGAAGTTCTCTCGGTTCTAGAGAGAGAGAAAGAGGCTGTTTTTGATCTTGGTATGTATTTCTTTGCATAATTGGCTCGGTTTATGTTGGGTTTTGACCATGAAACCGATTTATATGTGTTTTATGTGTTCGGTTGTTGTTTTTGCTTGTTTTAGGCGTTTGAACTCTTGTGCACATGAGTTTGGAGGAGTTTTGCTTGTTTGCTGCACTAGGTGAGTTCTAGACCTCGGTTTTTATGTGTTTTAAACTTCTTTGGGGATGAAAATGCATATTTAAAAGGTTTTACAGCTGTTTTATGCTTTACTGTATGTATATGGGTGTTTGTGTTTGTGCTTTATGGTAGTTTATGTGCTGTTGATGCTTGTGATGTTGAGTATAAGCTTCGAACAGATGGATAAACATGTTTGGTTAGGAATTTTTGGTGTTTTCGTGGTTGTATGCCTGCTCTAGATGTTAAGCATGTTAGATCCATGATAAGGATGTGTTAGATCGAGGATTAGGGACTGAATAATTGCATAAGTGCATTTGCAGGTTGGTTAGTTCATCCGCATTTAAGTACTTTGTTCATGCACATTGTTGTTTGTTCATCCGCATTTGTAGTTGCTTATGCGCCCAAGTGTTCTTCCGCATTTCTTTTGTTCATGCGCATTTGCTACAGTGTTCATGCGCATTTGTTTTAGTCGTTTGCATTTGTTCTACCAGCATTTAGTTGGACACTTGGAATAATCTGAAGACTCTCATCCGCATTAGTTATTGTTCATCCGTATTAGTTATTGTTCATCCGCATTGGTTACTGTTCATCCACATTAGTCTCTGTTCATCCACATTTGTCTAAGAACTTAGGATTTTTCTGAAGCTTGGGAAGTAGAATGTAGCGGGTAAGTTCTGGAATGTTTGCTGGTTCATGTCTGTTGTGGTGATGCATGTTGTGGGCTGTTGTTGATGCTTTATACTATGTATAATATGACTTTGCGTGGTGTGTTTATATTCATATGCGTAAAGTATTATGTAACGAAGTGGAAGATAACGATAATGAAAAGTGGAACATAATGAAAAAATGAAAGTCTTGCAAGCAAAGATTGAGGTGAGTGACCGTGTTGTCACAAAAGACTCGTAAGGGGTTTAATCCATGAGATTGACCCAAAAGATGTCGTGATGCTCACCCCGGTGCTGTGACGGTCTTCGGACGTGAGGCGGGTGTGCTGCAAAAAGAGACGGGGTCCTTGTCGCGTACCCCGGTACTGTCGGTCTTCGGACATGAGTTGGGTATTGCATGAGACAGGATCCAGATTATAGTGAAAGATAATGATGAAAAGTATGAAACGTACGAAATGAATGAATACATGAGTTAATGAAAGATAATTAAGTCTATACCTTGGTGTATGTATGATGAATGCTCACGTGCGAAAGTAAAGGAAGTATTTTATTGAAAAGGATATTTTCATATATAAATCCTACAAGGTGTTTTAAACGTTTTAAAACTAGAACTCACTCAGCAACGCTGACTTTTATGCATCTTCAGTTGGCAGGTAATTGTTGCTGAGGATGGCACGCGGGGGAAGCTACTCGGCAGGGCAAGACTGGCATCCATTCATCTTTAATGATATTGTTGTTTTGTAATGCAACGAAACAGGGTATTTTGTAATTCGAGAAAACAATGATGTATTGCTTAACAACGTTAATTATTAATAAAATGAATGGTTTTTATTAACTTAATTCCGCTGCAATATTTTATGAAATGTGTGTTGTTTAATGTTTTTATGCTATGATTGACCAACTGTGAGGTCTCCGGGATCGGGGCCTTACAAGTTGGTATCAGAGCCAAAGTTTAAGAGAAATAGGTAAATATTTTCAAAACCTAAACTTAAACTGAGAATGGGACGAACGGAGGGATGCCAGCCCGAGTAACTACGTGCCATCAGGTATTCTTTTCTAAATGTTAACCGGTACTATGTGCGTGTGCTATTTGATTTATGTTCCTTTAGTAGATTTGAATACTGATGTAGTCAGGATAGGAAATGCTTGGGGGATGAAGAGTAAAGTAAGTGGCTAATCATAACTGGCCACTGTAATTAGGGACTTACTATACTTGACATAAACTGAGCTATTACCTTGAATGACTGTGTTGGTGTTTGAATCTTATAGTGCTAGAGGACGGCTGGAGGTAGATCATCTAAGGCTTCTAGAGGTGGAGCACAGGGTGGTCGTGCTGGTAGACCACGGGCCGCAAAGAACAAGACGAGAACTGCAGAGACGGCTCCTGGTGAGCCTGGGCTTCATCACCCGGAGGGCGGAGATGAGAGTGCCAATCTGAGGGCCTTAGTGAAAGAGGCAGTGGTGGAGGAGGTTCACCAAGTCATGCAGACTATCCTACCGTCTGTCGTGACTGAGGTGATCCGGGCTGTAAGGGAGGATGAGAGGAGGGAAAAGGAGGAAGAGAGAAGGGCTGCTGCTGGGAGAAGGGAGAATGAGGGAGATCATGATGATGAGGAGGAGATGAATGCTGCAAGGGGAGCCTCCAGTGATGAAGAGGGTGTAGAGGTACGGGAAACCGCGAGGGGATGCAGCTACGGGGCATTCCAACGGTGTAAACCCCCTACTTTTGACGGCAACGGTAACGCTGCTACTGCCCACCGCTAGGTTAGAGAGATAGAGGCAGTGTTGGATATTAGTGAGTGCAGGGAGGATCAAAAGGTGAAATTCACCACTCACTCATTCATTAACTCGGCTTTATGTTGGTGGGACAATATTGTCCAAGCCGAGGGCAGCAGGGCCATCGGGAGGATGAGATGGGGAGATTTGAAGAAGTTGGTTTTTGAGGAATTCTGTCCTCACAGGGAACTAGACAAAGTAGAGAGAAAGTTCCTACAGCTTGAGGCGGGAACCATGACCCACCAGCAATACACCACCAAGTTTAACGAAATGGCGAGGCTGGTGCCGGATCAGGTGACGCTGGTGTCGAGGATAATTAAGAGGTATGTGCAGGATTGCCGGCTGATATCCGCAGGCACTTGATTGTTGCCCGACCAAGCACTTTTAGGTCGGCAGTGGATCTGGCTGGGAGACTTTACGATGAGAGAGAGGTGTTGGTGGTTGAGGTGAAGAAGACAGGTGGTGGTGACAAGAACTAGAGTGGGAAGAGGTTTGGGCGTGGTTGTTGCACCCCAAACAACAAGAGGATGAAAATGGATGACAGAAGAGTGGGGTCATCAAGCTTAGGGGCGAAGAGGTGTGGTAAGTGTGGGAAGGAGCATATCGGGGAATGCCGGTTGGGATTAAATGTTTGCTTTAAGTGCGGGAAGCCTGGTCACATCACTAAGGATTGTAGAGTGTTGAGGTGTTATATCTATGGGGAAGAGGGACACATGAGAAGGGATTGCAAGAAGCAAAAGGCAGAGAGTTCTAGGGCGAAGAAGAGGACAGAGAGTGAAGGGCAGAGGGCAAGCGCTAGAGCATTTACAATGACCCGAGAGGAAGCCAGGGTGGATCCCGATGTCGTGTCGGGTATGTTTCTAGTAAACCAAACTTGTGCCTCTGTATTGTTTGATTCTGGTGCTAGTAGGAGTTTTATTTCTGCTGCTTTCTGTGCTAAACTACCTGTTTGTAGTAGAAGAATTGATGAGCCATTTGATGTTGAAACTATTGGTAAGTCTACCAGAATTTCTGATATGATTGAGGATTGTGGCATAGAGTTAGAAGGCCATAGGTTCTCTGCTAAACTATTTGTGATGCCCCTAGGCGGATTTGATGTAGTTCTGGGGATGGATTGGTTAGCAGCCTATGAGGCAAACATCGTGTGTCGCAAAAAGATGATTCGACTGACAGCACCCGATGGAAGTTCGGTAACGGTTTACGGTGATCGAGTTACTACAGTTCCGAAGGTGATTTCGATGGTGGTGGTCGAGAAGTGCATGAAACGCGAATGTAGTGCCTACCTGGCTTATGTGAAGGATATGGACGCGTCAGTACCACAATTGTCCGACGTACCAGTTGTATGTGATTTTCCAGACATGTTCCCAGAAGATTTACCAGGCGTGCCACCGGACCATGAGATCGAGTTTCAGATTGATTTGATACCCGGTGCTCAACCCATTGCCAAGGCACCGTATCGATTAGCTCCAACCAAGATGAAGGAGCTTATGGTTCAACTGCAGGAGTTATTGGACAAGGGTTTCATTCGACCGAGTATCTCTCATTGGGTGCTCTTTTCTTGTTTGTCAAGAAGAAAGATGGTAGTATGAGGATGTGCATAGACTACCGGGAGTTAAACAAGTTGACAGTGAAGAACCGATATCCCCTACCAAGAATAGATGACTTGTTTGACTAACTCCAAGGTGCCAGTTGGTTCTCATGAATAGATCTCCGATCTGGTTACCATCAGTTGAAGGTTAAGGAGCAAGACATTCCTAAGACATCTTTTCGCACGTGTTATGGACACTACGAGTTCCGCGTTATGTCTTTCGGTCTGACTAACGCACCAGCTGCCTTTATGGACTTGATGAATCGAGTGTGTCGGCCATTGTTAGATAAATCAGTGATTATGTTTATTGATGATATCCTGATTTATTCAAAGAGCAAAGAAGAACATACCGGCCACATACGTGAAGTAATGGAGATGCTTCGCAGGGAGAAGCATTATGCAAAATTCTCTAAGTGTGCTTTTTGGTTACGTGAGGTTCAATTTTTGGGTCACGTGGTGAATTCTGAAGGAATTATGGTGGACCCGACGAAGGTTGCGGTGGTGATGCAATGGAAGTCTCCAAAGACGCTATCCGAGATTCGAAGTTTCTTGGGATTGGCGGGCTACTACAGGAGGTTCATTCAAGACTTTTCCAAGATAGTCTCACCTTTGACCAAATTGACTCGCAAGGACGTAAGGTTTGTGTGGGGTCGGGAACAGGAAGCTGCTTTTGAGGAGTTGAAGGCAAGATTAACTCAAGCTCCTGTTTTGACATTAGCTGAAGGGAGTGAAGACTTAGTGGTGTATTCGGATACCTTCTATTCGGGACTGGGTTGTGTGTTGATGCAACGTGGGAGAGTAATAGCTACGCATCCCGATAGTTGAAAACTCATGAGGTCAATTACCCCATGCATGATTTGGAGCTTGTAGCTGTGGTCTTCGCCTTAAAGATTTGGAGGCATTAACTGTACGGGGTGAAATGCACAATCTTCACGGACCACAAGAGCCTAAAGTATTTCTTTGAGCAGAAAGATCTCAACATGAGGCAGAGGAGGTGGTTAGAGCTGATTAAGGATTATGATTGTGAAATGCACTACCATCCGGGTAAAGCCAATATAGTGGCTTATGCCCTCAGCCGAAAAGAGAGACCCGAGCCAACCGGGTGAAGGCTTATCAATTGGTGATGACCTCTGACGTGATGACACAGGTCAAAGAATTTCAGTATGCAGCATTAAATGAAGATCGCCTTAACTTTGAAAGGATGAGAGGTCTAGTCACAGAGTTGGGAGAAAATACCCACGGGGTTAGAACCCGCTTCGGGCGGATGTGGATTCCCCGCTACGGTGATCTACGGGGACGAATTATAGACGAAGCTCATAAGACTCGATACTCCATTCATCCCGGTGCCACTAAGATGTATCAAGATATGAAGAAAGACTATTGGTGGCCGAGTATGAAGCGCGATGTAGTGGAGTATGTGAGTAAGTGCCTTACTTGCTTACAAGTGAATGCAGATCATCAAAAGCCATATGGGAAGATCCAACCGTTGGATGTACCCGAGTGGAAGTGGGAGCACATCACCATGGATTTCATCACGAAGTTACCACGTACGGCAAGGGGGTATGATGCAATTTGGGTAATAGTTGATCGTTTGACAAAGAGTGCTCACTTCCTAGCGATCCACGAGACGTATTCATCCGAGAGGTTGGCGGATTTTTTCATCAAAGAGATTGTAGCTCGCCATGGTGTGCTGGTGTCTATTGTGTCAGACCGTGACACTCGGTTCACATCGAAGTTTTGGAAGAGATTCCACGATGCGATGGGGACGAGGCTACACATCAGTACGGCTTATCATCCTCAAACAGATGGTCAGTCTGAGAGGACAATTCAAACGCTCAAGGACATGCTCCGAGCATGTGTGATCGACTTCGGAGGAAGTTGGGAGGATCATCTACCTTTGGCAGAGTTCTCATACAACAACAGCTATCATGCCAGCATTGGCATGCCACCTTACGAGATGCTATATGGTAGGAGATGTAGAACGCCAGTGTGTTGGGGAGACATTGGACAGAAAGAATTGGGAAGCGTGGAGGTAATCGAGGCTACGACTGAGAAGCTAGAAAAGATCAATGCTTTTACGAAGGCAGCCAAGGATAGATAGAAGTCGTATGCCGATAAGAGGCGTAGACCGATCGAGTTCAACGTGGATGATAAAGTCATGTTAAAGGTCTCACCCTGGAAGGGGATCATCCGGTTCCAAAAGAGAGGCAAGCTGAGTCCGAGGTACATAGGGCCTTTTCGAATCATTGCATGAGTAGGGGAGGTGGCCTATCGACTAGAATTGCCTGATGAGTTAAGTGGAATTCACCCGACGTTCCATGTATCTCATCTAAGAAAATGCTTGGCCGATGAAGATATGATTGTGCCACTGGAGGATATCAAAGTGGATGAAAGGCTTAATTATGTGGAGCAACCAGTGGCCATCATAGACAGGAAGGAGAAGAGATTGAGAAATAAAGTGGTTCCACTCGTACGTGTGCATTGGAAACACCGGAAGGGTTCCGAGTCTACGTGGGAGACGGAGGAGGAAATGAGACAACATTACCCATAGTTATTCGAAGAGTGACAGGTTTCGGGGACGAAACCTCTTTAAGGGGGGTAGACTTGTAACACCCGAAACTTCAGTCAAATAAAAAGAAAATAAAAGTATCAAGAAGAAAGCAAAAAGAAGCCAAAGATGAGGGGTGTTTTGTGTAAAAGTACACAAAAGTCAAAAAGTGCACTTTATATGGGCATGGCCGCCCATATCACTCCTGCTGCTACTGTGTTCAACTGAATCGAAAGAAGAAGAAGAAGAAATCGAAGTTCTCTTGATTCTAGAGAGAGAGAAAGAGGCTTTTTTTGATCTTAGTATGTATTTCTTTGCATAATTGGCTCGGTTTATGTTGAGTTTTGACCATGAAACCGATTTATATGTGTTCGGTTGTTGTTTTTGCTTGTTTTAGGTGTTTGAACTCTTGTGCACACGAGTTTGAAGGAGTTTTGCTTGTTTGCTGCACTAGGTGAGTTCTAGACCCTGGTTTTTATGTGTTTTAAACTTCTTTGGGGCTGAAAATGCATGTTTAAAAGGTTTTGCAGCTGTTTTATGCTTTACCGTATGTATATGGGTGTTTGTGTTTGTGCTTTATGGTAGTTTATGTGCTGTTGATGCTTGTGATGTTGAGTATAAGCTTCGAACAGATGGATAAGCATGTTTGGTTAGGAATTTTTGGTGTTTTCGTGGTTGTATGCCTTCTCTAGATGTTAAGCATGTTAGATCCATGATAAGGATGTGTTAGATCGAGGATTGGGGACTGAATAATTGCATAAGTGCATTTGCAGGTTGGTTAGTTCATCCGCATTTAAGTACTTTGTTCATGCGCATTGTTGTTTGTTCATCCGCATTTGTAGTTGCTTATGCGCCCAAGTGTTCTTCTGCATTTCTTTTGTTCTTGTGCATTTGCTATAGTGTTCATGCGCATTTGTTTCAGTCATTCGCATTTGTTCTACCAGTAATTAGTTGGACACTTGGAATAATCTGAAGACTTTCATCCGCATTGGTTACTGTTCATCCGCATTAGTCTTTGTTCATCCGCATTTGTCTAAGGACTTAGGATTTTTTTGAAGCTTGGGAAGTAGAATGTAGCGGGTAAGTTCTGGAATGTTTGCTGGTTCATGTCTGTTGTGGTGATGCATGTTGTGGGCTGTTGTTGATGCTTTATACTACGTATAATGTGACTTTTCGTGGTGTGTTTATATTCGTATGCGTAAAGTATTATGTAACGAAGTGGAAGATAACGATAATGAAAAGTGGAACGTAATGAAAGAATGAAAGTCTTGCAAGCAAAGATTGAGGTGAGTGACCGTATTGTCACAAAATACTCGTAAGGGGTTTAATCCATGAGATTGACCCGAAAGATGTCGTGATGCTCACCCCGGTGCTGTGATGGTCTTCGGACATGAGGTGGGGGTGTTGCAAAAAGAGACGGGGTCCTTGTCGCGTACCCCGGTACTGTCGGTCTTTGGACATGAGTGGGGTATTGCATGAGACAGGATCCAGATTATAGTGAAAGATAATTAGTCTATACCTTGATGTATGTATGATGAATTCTCATGTGCGAAAGTAAAGGAAGTATTTTATTGAAAATGATATTTTCATATATAAATCCTACAAGGTGTTTTAAACGTTTTAAAACTAGAACTCACTCAGCAACGCTGACTTTTATGCATCTTCAGTTGGCAGGTAATTGTTGTTAAGGATGGCACGTGGGGGATGCTACTCGGCAGGGCAAGACTGGCATCCATTCATCTTTAATGATATTGTTGTTTTGTAATGCAACAAAACAGGGTCTTTTGTAACTCGAGAAAACAATGATGTATTGCTTAACAACGTTAATTATTAATAGAATGAATGGTTTTTATTAACTTAATTCTGCTGTAATATTTTATGAAATGTGTGTTGTTTAATGTTTTTATGCTATGATTGACCAATTGTGAGGTCTCCGGGATTGGGGCCTTTCACCTCAAAACTTACATATAGGATCAATTACTGTTGCATTATTTTATGTTCACTTTGACAAGCCCAAGACCAATGAGTCTTGGGCTTCCAAATATAACTAACCATCTTTTTATGTGTAGGAACAGCTAAAGACCAAAGGGAATGTATGGATCATTGATAGTGGTTGTTCCAAGCACATGACAGGCAATGGTTCTTTGCTTCAAAACTTTGAGAAAATTGATGGATGGTCAGTTGTTTTTGGAGGAGAATCAAGTGGTTACATTACAGGAAGGGGAAGGGTCACAAATAGTAAGCTCAGCGTTAAGAAGGTAAACTTTGACAAGGAGCTTGGGTACAATCTTTTGAGTGTATCCTAATTTTATGATCAAAGACACAACATTCTCTTTATTAAGCATGAGTGCATTGTTCTCAAGCCCGGGGTGGTCATTCCTCAAGAGCATATCCTGCTCAGAGCTCCCAGGAAAAGGAACATGTACAAGATGGATTTGTAGGAAACATCCCCTTCAGGAGAAGTTTTCTGCTTTCTATCTAAAGCCAATAATGACGAGTCTTTCCTTTGGTATAAAAGATGTGCCATGTAAACTTTAAGAATATGAATAAATTAATTAAGAATGATTTGGTAACTAGAATTCCAAAGAAAGTGTTTACAAGTGATGACCATTGTGTGGCATGCCTGAAAGGGAAACAACATAAGGTGTCTCACAAGCCAAAGGAAATAAACTTCATCACTACTCCCCTACACTTATTACATATGGATATCTTTGGCCCTACCAGTGTAATGATTCTAGGAAGGACCTCTTATTGTTTGGTGATCACAGATGACTTCATAAGATATACTTGGGTCTTTTTCCTTAGAACTAAGGATGAGACTCCTGAAATCTTGAAGAGCTTCATTTTGAAAATTGAGAATCAATGTGATCATAAGGTTAAGATCATAAGATATGATCAAGGAACTGAATTCAAGAACCAAATCCTTGATGCATTTTATGATGAAAAGGGTATTACAAGACAATATAGTGCTCCCAGGACTCCTTAGCAAAATGGTGTTGTTGAGAGAAAAAACAGGACACTTATTGAAGCTGCAAGGACCATGTTATCTGACTCTAAACTGCCCATCACCTTCTTGGCAGTGGCAGTCAACACTACCTGCTATGTGCAGAACAGAGTTTTAGTAGTCAAGACTCATGGTAAGACTCCTTATGAGCTGTGGCACAAAAAGAGACCTTTCATTTTCCTCAGATCATTTGGATGTCCTTGCACCATCTTGAATACCAAGGATCAAATAGCCAAATTTGCTGAGAAATCAGATGATGGACACTTTATTGGATACTCTTCTCAAGATAAGGCTTATAGAGTATACAATCTTAGAACTAGGGTAGTTAAGGAGTCAGCCAATGTGTCCTTCAATGAGTACACACCCAGTGTGAAAGGTTCTGTTCCTGATTGGCTGTTTGATCTTGGTTTAGTTACAAACTATTTTAACAAGTCTTGTGAAAATGTTTCAGGACCTACAGGTACCTTATCAACAGGAGATTCTGATCCAAGATTTGAGTTGAAAAGACCAAGTGTTCAAACTACTTCAGCTCCAGTGGTAACTAGCCCTATAGTTGGAAATCCTGTTAGCATAACCATGACAAATTCTTCAGTTGATACATATAAGGTGCCTATACATTCCAGCACTGAGGCACAGAACTCAAACGAAGGAATTTCCAATGTAGGAGGAGATAGATGTGGTGATAGTGATCAAGAATTCCTTGATGCTGATAACCACTCTATAAAAGAGAGCATCAATGATGTAACACACTCATTGGATCAAGTCTCACTTGATAAGTGTGTTGATGTGATGAATGACTCTCAAGAACCAGATCTGAATTTCACCAATTTAGGTCTGTCCAAACAAGTTGCTGTGATTCCTCAACTAAGAATCCACAAGTCCCATCCCACCATAAACATCATTGGAAATATTGAGACTGGGGTGAGAACAAGAGGACAAACTCATGTCAAAAATGTTTGTCTTCACTCTTGTTTCTTATCCCAGATAGAGCCTAAAAAGATTAATGAGACTTTGAAGGATGAAAGTTGGGTTGAAGCAATGCAAGAGGAGTTGCTTCAATTCAAGAGACGAAAGGTTGGGAATCTATGTCCTCTTCCTCAAGGGAAGACTACCATAGGTACCAAGTGGGTATTTAGGAACAAGAAAGATGATAGAGGACTTGTCATCAAGAACAATGCAAGACTAGTTGCTCAAGGGTACACATAAAAGAAGGAATTGACTACACAGATGTGTTTGCTCCTATAGCAAGACTTGAAGCTGTTAGGATATTACTGGCTTTTGCTATATCCAAGGATTTCAAGGTCTACCAACTTGATGTCAAGTGTGCCTTCTTATATGGGGTGATTGATGAGGAGGTGTATGTCAAACAACCACCTGGCTTTGCAGACCCAGATCATCCTGATTATGTTTGCAAGCTTGAAAAAGCTCTTTATTAGCTGCATCAGGCTCCAAGGAAGTGGTATGAGACACTATCACAGTATCTCTGTCAGCATGGATACAAGAGAGGTACTATTGATGGGACACTTTTCATCAAAGGAATAGGAAATGAATTGATATTGGTTTAATTTTATGTAGATGAAATTATCTTTGGGTCAACTAATCCGAAGCTCTACAAAGACTTTGAGAAGCTGATGAAGAATAGATTTGAAATTAGTGCCTTGGGGGAACTTAATTTTCTTTCTAGGAATTCAAGTGAAGCAGGTTGAAAATGGCATCTTCATAAATCAGTCAAAGTATGTGCAAGACATACTTACTTGATTTCATATGACTGAGTGCCAGGTTGCTAAGACACCCATAGCCAAAAACCACTCTCTAGGACCAGATCTTAAGGAGGAGTGTGTTGATGAACATCTATACAGGGCTATGATTGGGTCTCTTATGTACCTCACAGCCAGTATGCTTGATATCATGTTTGCTACATGTATTTGTGCAAGATATCAAGCCAACCCCAAGATGTCACACCTGGTTGTTATCAAGAGAATTCTCAGATATCTCAAAGGTGCTCCCAAACTGGGCCTTTGGTATCCAAAGAATTCTAACTTCAATCTATATGCATATACAGATAGTGACTATGGTGGTTGTAATATGACTGCAAAGTCTACATATAGGGGATGTTAATTTCTTAGTGGAAGGTTAGTCTCATGGCAATGCAAGAAACAATCCTATGTATCTACATCAACTGCTGAAGCTGAATACATTGTTGCTGCAAGCTGCTGTCTTAAGTGCTTTGGATTCAGAATTAGATGCTAGACTACGGATTTAACTTTAAGGAGTCTCCCATCCACATAAACAACAATAGTACTATCTCTATTGCAGAGAATCCTGTACAGCACTCAAAGACAAAGCACATCAACATAAGGTATCATCTAATTAGAGATAATTTTGAAAAGGGATTGATAAAACTAATCAAAGTTAACACAAATGAATAATATACTGATCTGTTTACAAAAGCTTTTGATGAACATAGATTTATATATCTTGTATCAGCTATTGGGATGATTAACTTTGAGTAGATTTTCTTAAACTAAACTCAAGAACTTTTTTAATAATATGGGTGTCTTAAGTTGTCTATATCATCCCCATATTAGCCCAGTTAACTTTGGAAAAAACTTTTTAAAATGATATCACTCAGAATTTTGAGAATTTCAGATATTTTTCCTTCGGAAGACTTCAAGTTGTCTTCAGAAGAAAATTATGTCTTCAAAACAAATAACTACTTCTGAGAAATTAACCTTCAGAAGAAATTTTGATATATCTTCCGAAGCTTATATTTGTCACTAAGTACTTATATGAATTGAATGACTATTTTCTTTCTAAAGCAATTAAGTCTCGAAAGCTTTATTCTCTCATTGAAAAAAATTTCTAATACTTGATATCTTCCGAAGCAAAATTTATCTAGGAAGTAAAAATACTCTAAGTATTTTTCTTCCGAAGCAAAATTCTTCAAAGAATAAGGACTATCTTCCGAAGCCAAATTGGCTTTGAAAGTTTTCTCAAACCTTCCGAAGACAAATTACCTTTGAAAGATTTTCGACTTCCAAGAAAACTACCTTTTTGGGCACTTTTTCAGAGGTGGGACCGACATCCGGATTTTAAAGTTTATCCATTTGCATGAACTTGTCTCAAATCCATAACATATATATAGTCGTACAACGGTTCCCCCTCTTTCACGATCTCCTTCATCTGCAAAATGCAAACCCTAAATTCACCCACAAACCGATCTTGTTCTTACCTTTCTTCATCTTAAAGCTACTCAAAATGGCCAACCTTGATCCTTTCTCCATGCAGTTACACAGGCAACATAATCAAGTTGCTCTGTTATCATCTGAGAAAGATCCTGGTTTCTCATACGTTTGCCACTTCTTGTCTCTAACCAACTACCTCACTGCCCTCATAATAGACCATCCATTATACGAAGATCAACTTCTGGAGTTCTGGAGGACCTGCCAAGAGGTCATGTTGGACGGTGGGAAGGCACTGTCTGCCACAGTGCAGGGGAGGACAGTATTCATCGTTACAGCAACCATCAACTCTTATCTAAGGTTGGATGATTGTAAGATAATATAAGAAGATTATAAGGCTGATGCAACCAAAGAAGCCAAAACAACCAAGGGTCTTCCTGCATGCATGCATTGGACGCACAAATTAGAAGTGCTTCGAAAGTTTTACACTTTACATCAAAAAATACTCTAAGTGTAAAATCTTCCGAAGCCAAAGTCCAAATCTTCCGAATCCAAAGATGAAGTCTTTCGAAGCTTTAGAGACAAAGTCTTCCGAAGCCATTTTGCTGTGAAGACTGATTTCTTCCGAAGACAGAGAAGACATGCTTTCTCTTATCTACTTTACAGAAAGCTGACACACTTTCAACTATCTTGTTGTCTACATTGATCTTGTTGTCTAGATTAGTGATTCCAACTATCTTTCTAAGTATTGACAGTTGTAGGATGTAGTATAAAGTGTCTCAGGTCCTTCTAATTCATATATGCTTTGTAAACACTTGTAATAGAACTTGAGAGAAATATACGGCATCCTTGAAAACCATACTTGTTTGTTCTTGTTCTTAGTTCTGTCTCACTAATTACTTGTGTTCTTAGTATCATCATACTCAAACCCAGTTCCCCATTTGAACTATTAAGTGTTCTAAACCTCTTCTCATTGTGAGACTGATTGTATTGACCACCCTTCACACGGTCCTACAATTGGTATCAGAGCATTTTAGGCTCTTGATTGTAAGATCTCACCATCTTTAATCCTTTCACTCTCACAAAATACTTAACATATCAAATGGTAGCTATCACCAAGGCTGACATGGAAACTAGTATCATGACTAAGTCCCCACTGATCACTCCTGAAGACTTTGACACTTGGTGTCAAAGAATGGAAGGCTTCATCAAGTTCCAAGACTCGGGATGTGGGGGTCAGTAGTCTCTGGACCTCATGTACCATCCACCCCTTCAGCTGCTGCTGGTAGTGGTATGATACCCAAGAAAGTGGCCAATTATTCTAATGAAGACTGGAAGAAAACTGATATTGATCAGAAGGCCATGACCGCCCTCCAAACTACTCTTCTAAACTCTATCTACAGAGGCTTCAAGAAGTGCAAGACTGCAAAGCAACTATGGCATGCACTGAAGTTGATGTATGAGGGGTCCAATGAAGCTAAAGAGAACAAGAAGGACCTCTTGAAGCAACAGTTTGAGAACTTCACCTTCAAAGTAGGTGAAACCATGACTCAACAGTACTTCAGGTATGTTAAGATTATGGATACTCTTGTTGATGTTGAAGTAACTTTGGAGAACAGGGATATTGTTAGGAAGTTCATGTCCTCTCTTCCCAGACAATAGAAACACTATTGTGTGGTCATTAAGAGGACTGAAAACCTCAAGACCCTTACTCTCATTGAGTTGTATGGCATACTCAGTGGCTACCAAATGGAGATGAATATGCAAAATTCATCTGGTAACTCTAGCATCCAACAGAGTTTAGCCCTTCATGTGGTTGAAAGGGACAGCAGAGAACCACAACACCACCTTATCTGCTACCCTGAAACCTCACAGAAGGGGCCTTTCATCACCTTCCTGGAGACACCGAGGGAGAGCTACATCCCTGGAAGTCCATTCCAGGAGACAAGTTCTTCTCAAGCTTTTGTGTCTTCAGATGAAAGTACAGGCAACTTTCTCTTCACTCTTGAAGACCTGGACTGTATCCATCCAGATGATCTGGAGTATATAGAAATAGTCCAGCAGATGGCTCTTCTCACTCACAGGGCCCAGAAGTTCTACAAGAGGACTGGGAGGAAGTTTCCTAGCAATATGTCCAGTGGAAAGTTTAGGCTGGACAAAGGCAAGGTGAAGTGTTACAATTATAACCAAATAGGACACTTTGCCAGAGAGTGCAAGGCACCCAAGTCAAATGGTGGTCAAGCACAAGCCAGGCCAAACTACACTGAAGGAGCACACCAGAATGAGAAGCCCAGGCAACATGCTATAATTGCTGAAGAAGGAGACTTTGACTAGAGCTTTCAGGTGGAGGATGCTGCTCCAAACCAAGCACTTATGGCAGACCATGATGAAGCCAAGGTATTGGAATATCTCTGTACACCTGAATGTATTGCTAAAGTCAATAAGTATAAGTCCTATAACTTAGAGATGAGATCAGATCTTGAGTCCTTAAATATCTTAAAAGCTTATTTCAAAAGAGTTGAAAATGATTATAAACTAAAAATAGAAGATCTAGAGAAAACCATTTCAACTCTAAAGCATGAACACACCAACTATAGGACTCAGATCAAAGATCTCATCACTAAGTTAACTGAATGCCAGGCTGAGCTTGTGATCTGTAAAGCCAGGGCAGAAAAACTTGTTCTTGAAGAAGAGACCTTCAAGAACATGATATCCTTATCCCTACATGCACAAGTTTGTTATCAAAATAAGCAGGGACTGGGATCTACTGAGATAGCTCCTTCATACACTCTCTTATCTGTAAGATCTCCAAGGTGTGGAACTTGTGAAGATGAGCTTCCCCTCATAGACCCCATTGCTGAAGAGGATAAGAAGGAGATAGTGAAGGATGTATCTAAGAAGAGTGAAGAGGACCATCCTAAGAAGGGACACTATTCTCCTAAGGAGAGAGATGAGGAAGCTGGGATGACCAAATCTCAAGGAAAGAACTTGATCAGGAGAGCCAAAATAAAGGAAAAGAAGGCTTAAGAAATCAAGGCCACTTTTAACTCTAAGCATAAACAAGTGTTTATCTCCGCAGGGTTTGAAGCGGTAAAGGCTGAAGACCTAACCATGAACTCTAGTACCAGGATACCAGGAGTTCTAGTTCAGGTTCTAATCATCTCAGCAAGGAGAAGAAAACTGATCAGCTGTGTACAACTGCTACACAGCCTAAACCATCCAGCTCCAAGAGTAAGCCTCTCCCTAAGAAGCTTGCTGCATCATCTGTGAAGGTGAAGATGGAGAAGGAAAGTGATCAAGTTCAGTCTTTCTCTCAGAAGAAGACTCTAAGAAGGAAGCACATGGACTGCATCATGTGTGTTAGTACTTCTCATTTGGCTAAGGATTGCATTTACAATCCTAAAAGTACCATCCACATGATCAAAGAGAAAACTTCAAAGAAGAAGAAGGAGAAGCTAGCTTCAGAAGGAAAATTTGTTTCCTTCGAAAGCTCCAAAGTGAACAAGAAGACAAGTGAAAACTTTCCTTCGGAAGAAAATTTGGTCTCGAAAGAAATGTAAGGCTCCAGTTCCTGGAACCCCACAATTGGTCATTCATAGCACTTTTATAATTAAAAGCACATTCAGATTCATCAAAACAAGAAAACTTTGCAGCAGAATACTTTAATAAAAGCATAACATTCATTATGTATTACTTTTGCTAAGAAATACATTGTTGTTGCAAGTTACAAAAAAGAACATCTAGTTGCATTTCAAAACAAAATAACTTTTCAGTGTGTCATGGATGCCAGTCTTTATTTGCCAGGTAGCTTAAAACTCATGCCATCCCCAGCAACTCCATTACCTGCCAACTGATATGCATATAAAAAGTCAGCGTTGCTGAGTGAGTTCTAGTTTAATAATATAGAAAATATACTTTTGTAAACTTCACTTGGTGGTCATTCATCATCATACATAATCAATCATTAAGAGATTCTTTATCTTTCTTTCTTTCATTATCTTTCACTTTCATTTTCTAGGTTTGCACAAAGCAAGAGCCTATATTGTTGGTTGGCAACAAATGCCGAACCCCTATCGGCAAACGATTTTTGGTAGCTAACCCATTCGACAGTTGACCCACACTGCTAGGCACGAAGCCTGCTCATGAATACGGTGTCCCATTGGATTGGTCAATCCCCAGGACTAGACCCCAGATGTGCATCCTGAATCAGTCACACATCAGTTGAGCTAACGATATCAAGGTCATGCACCTTATTCCAGTGTGCTTGCAAGGCTTTTCCATTGATTATAAGGGCCCAGGAGTAACATTCATTACGTTCCACTGTCTTTTATTTCCTTGTTTCCACTTGGTTATGAATAATACTTTTAAAATATTCACTATTCTAATAATTACATACCATGAAGTATAAATAAAACTATTCATAACAAGCAGCCCATAAGAAGGGAATCAAACATTAGAAACATTAAACAAGCATAATCTTTCCTTATTCATCAGTACTTAACACTTAAATTCTATTCCCGAAATTTCAGAATAATTATGTCCCCAAAGAAATGCAGATGAACAATACTAATATGGATGAATAAATGCGGATGAAAGTCTTCAGAAAGTACTGTCCAAAGAAATGCAGGTAGAACAAATGCAGATGGGCATAAACAAATGCGGATGAATACTTAGTAAATGCGGATGAAGACTTAGCAAATGCGTATGAAGACTTAGAAAATGCGGATGAAGACTTAGCAAATGCGGATGAAGACTTAGCAAATGCGGATGAAGACTTAGAAAATGCGGATGAAGACTTAGCAAATATGGATGAAGACTTAGAAAATGCGGATGAAGACTTAGCAAATGCTGATGAACAAAAGACCAAATGCGTATAAAGACTTAGTAAATGCGTATGAACAAAAGACTTAGCTGTTAAATGCGGATGAACACAAAAACTAACCTGCAATGCAACTTATGCCATTACCAGTTCTTAATCATCATTCTAAAATGAACACAACTTAAATCTATTAGTCTAACACTTAGAACATCATAAACATTATACGATCATCAAGAAGATCACATAACATCACTATATCATCATAAACAACCGTACCGTACATGGAAAACCATAATTTGCTTCGAAAACATCAGTTAAATATGCATACCAGCCCCAAATAAGCAGAAAACATTTAAAAGAGGGGATCTAGAACTCACCTTAACAGCTTACGAGTAAGACTTCTTTAGACCCATGAGCAACCTCGAGTTCTAACACCTAAACATGCCAAAAACAAGCAGTCAAACATAAGGAAACACACGAGAATCAGTCCAACAGCTTGAACACAGCTGAAAACTGAGCAGAAAACACAGGAAAACCTCACCTACAAGCAGATCTTCCTTCTTCTCTCTTTAGAATTCGGTTTGCAGCTCCTCTCTCTCTCTCTATCAGCCGAGAACCAAGTCTGAAAAGGAAAGAGTGGGCTGCCATTCCTCTTTTAAATCCCATAATTGTCAAGTTTGCCACTTGCATAACTTTAACCCCTTGACTTAGGATATTTCACCTTTCTTTCTTTTTTTACTCTTTTTTTCTTTTCCTTTTAGTAAATTTCCGGGTGTTACAAGAAAGGAATGCTTCTGAAGTACTAAAGCATACTGCAGTGAAAGCAAGATCTTTCGAAGGTCCAGTCTCCAAAACTTTTGAAGTTGTTGAAACTTCCGAGGTGTTAAAGGTCAAGTCCAAGATTCCGAAGATGGTGTGGAAGATGAAGAAAGACCTGGTGACTGAAAGTTCTTCATCAACAGCAACTAATTATCCTCAAAGCTTGAATATAGGATCAGTTACTATTACATTGTCTTTAGATAACTTTGAAAAGCCCAAGACCAATGAGGCTTAGGTTTCCAAGTGTAACTAACCACTTCTTTTTGTGCAGGAACAGCTAAAGACCAAGGGAAATGTGTGGATCATTGATAGTGGCTGTTCTAGGCACATGACTGGTAATGGTTCTTTGCTTTACAATTTTGAGAAAATTGATGGAGAACTAGTTGCTTTTGGAGGAGATGCTGGTGGTAACATCACTGGAAGGGTATGGTCATAAATGGTAAGCTCACCATTAAGAAGGTAATTTTGTTAAGGAGCTTGGATACAATCTACTGAGTGTATCCTAATTTTGTGATCAGAGACATAACATGCTCTTTACTGAGCATGAGTGCATTGTTCTCAAGCCGGGGGTGATCATTCCTCAAGAGCATATCCTGCTCAGAGCCCCCAGGAAAGGGAACATGTACAAGATGGACTTGCAAAAAACATCTCCCTCAGGAGAAGTTTCTTGTTTTCTATCTAAAGCAAAGAGTGATGAGTCTCCTCTGGCATAAAAGAATGTGCCATGTAAACTTTAAGAACATGAATAAATTAATTAAAAATGATTTGGTAACTGGAATGCCAAAGAAAGAGTTTACAAGTGATGATCATTGTGTTGCATGCCTGAAAGGGAAGCAACACAAAGTGTCTCACAAGCTAAAGGAAAGGAACTCTATCACTGAGTCTACACTTATTACACATGGATCTCTTTGGCCCCACCAGTGTAATGAGTTTAGGAAGGACCTTATATTGTTTAGTGATCACAGATGATTTCACAAGATTCGCTTGGGTCTTTTTCCTTAGAACTAAGGATGAGACTCCTGAGATCTTGAAGAATTTCATTCTGAAAATTGAGAATCAATCTGATCACAAGGTCAAGACCATAAGATATGATCAAGGAAAAGAACTTAAGAACCAAATTTTTGATACATTTTGTGATGAAAAGGGTATTACAAGACACTATAGTGTTCCCAGGACTTCTCAGCAAAACGGTGTTGCTAAGAAGAGAAACAAGACACTTATTGAGGCTGCAAGAACTATGTTGTCTGACTCTAAACTACCCATCACCTTCTGGGTAGAGGCTGTTAATATAGCCTGCTATGTACAAAACAGAGTTTTAGTAGTTAAGACTTATGGTAAAACTCTTTATGAGATGTGGCATAAAAGGAGACCATTCATTGGTTTCCTTAGGTCATTTGGATGTCCATGCGCCATCTTGAATACCAAAGATCAGGTAGCCAAGTTTGCTGAGAAATCAGATGATGGACATTTTATTGGATACACTTCTCAAGCTAAGGCTTATAGAGTATACAATCTCAGAACTAGAGTAGTTAAGGAGTCAGCCAATGTGACCTTCAATGAGCACCCTCCCAGTGTGAAGGGTTCTGGTCCAGATTAGCTATTTGATCTTGATTTAGTTACCAACTGTTTTAACAAGTCTTGTGGGGATGTTTCAGGATCTACAGGTAACATATCAACAGAAGATCTTGACCCAAGATTTAAGCTGAGAAGACCAATCAAGAATACTACTTCAGCTCCAGTGGTAACTAACCCTGCAAATGAAGATCCTATCGGCACAAACATGACAAATTCAGCCGATACATCTGAGATGCCTTCAAATTCCAGCTCAGAGGTTCAAAACTCAGGTGAATGAGCTTCAAATGTAGGAGGAAATGGAGTTGGTGATAGTGATCAATAATTTCTTAATGCTGATAACCACTCCATAGAAGATAACATAAATGATCTCACACACTCATTGGATCAAATCTCACTTGATAAGTGTGCTGATGTGGTGGGTGATACTCCATTGCCAGATCTGAATTTCTCTAATTTGGATCTTTCCAATCAACTTACTATGATCCCTCAACTAAGGATCCACAAGTCACACCCCACCATAAACATCATTGGAAATATTGATACAGGGTTAAGAATAAGAGGACAAACCCATGACAAAAATGTTTGTCTACACTCTTGTTTCTTGTCCCAAGTAAAGCCAAGGAAAGTTGATGAGACTTTGAAAGATGGAAGCTGGGTTGAAGCAATGCAAGAGGAGCTGCTTCAATTCAAGAAAAAGACTCAAATCACCTGCAGTCTGCAAGAAAAAGAGGTGGACCAAACATCTGCAGTCTGCAAGAAAAAGAATATTTGCTTTTTAACTTCTACAGTCTCCCTCCTCCTCCTCTCCACCACCACCACCACCATACTCAAATCACCCCTCAATCACTCAATCAAAACACCCAAACATACTCAAATCACCCCTCAATCACTCAATCAAAACACCCAAAACATACTCAAATCACCCCTCAATCACTCAATCAAAACACCCAATGTCTACGCGGCGGTGGTGGGTGGTGCGATTGGGGGTGGGCGGTGCAAAGAGGGTCTCCGATTGGGCGCAGCGGTGGTGGGTGGGGTGATTGGGGGTTTCCGACATCTGGTCGATGGGTGCTGTCGGCGGGGTGAGGGGTGGAGGGTAGGCCGACGGTGGCGGTGGCTGGTGGGCCGGCGGTGGCGGGTGGACCGGTGGTGGCGGGTGGGATGGCGGTGGCGGTGGCGGGTGGGTGTGTGGCTGCTGGAATATGGTGAGGGGTAGAAGAGGGTAGAAGAGGTTAGAAGTGAATAGGTTATGTCTTCATCACGCAGACCTCAGGAAGACCTTGGAAGACATTTTTTAATGAAAAGTCTTCCAAAAAACAACAATCTACAGACCTCAATGTCTGCGCATGGTCTACGTGGAGCAGACAAAAGAGGTCAGGAAGTGCTTCTCAGAAAAAACAAACACCCCCATAGACAATAACAGTGCTATCTCTATTACAATAACAGTACTTCAAAGAGACTCCCATCCAAATTGGCTTCGAAAGCTTTTTCTCAAAACTTCCGAAGCAAAATTATCTTCGGAAGATTTTCACCTTCCAAGAAAACTACCTTTTTGGGCACTTTTTCAGAGGTGGGACCGACATCCAGATTTCAAAGTTTATCCTTTTGCTTTAATTTTGTCTCAAATCCATTTCATATATATTCTCACAACGGTTCCCCCTCTTCTCACTCTCCTCTGCATCTTCATTTCTCTAACCTAATTTCACCCACAAACCGCCTTCGTTCTTATCTTCCTTCAACACAAAGCTACTTCAATCGCCAACCTTGACCGCAGAAACGAACCCGATTTTCCATGCATCTTCAAAGGCAACATAATCAGGTTGCTCTGTTAGACTCTGAGAAAGATCTAGGTTTCTCAGAGGTTTGTCATTACCTTTCTTTGTCCAACTACTTCACCTCCCTCACCATTGAGCCTCCTCTTTATGAGGATAACTTGTTGGACTTCTGGCGGACCTGCGAAGAGGTCACCATGGACGGGGAGAAGGCACTGTCTGCCACAGTGGAGGGGAGGATAATCTTCATCACTCCGGCCACCATAAACACCCATCTTTAGCTGGATGATGTAGAAGGTGACTTGTCCTTTCCCAAAGCTGCAGTCAACCACTCTTTTGCACAGATGGGATATGAGGGTACTTCTCAGTCAAGACCTTCAGGAAGGGGAAGGTCTCATCTCAATGTAAGTACCGCCTCTATGTTGTCATACACAGCTTGTCCAACAACCATGGAGGATGGGACCAGATTTCAGAAGACCTCTCCTTCATAGTCCATGGGATGGTTCAGGGGGTCAAGTTCAGGTATTCTCAATTTGTATATACCAATTTTCTTACTAACTTAGACTCCCTAGAGTATTACATGTTCCCTAATATGTCCAGCACATTCTCACTGTGAACTGGGCATACAGTTGAGGGGAACAGGTAATATTCTAAAACTGGGATAGATGAAGCCCGGCATCTTCAAAATAATGAGGAAGCCAACTATTGGTTTCTCCGGGGCCGAAATAGCCCTAGTCCTAAAAATATTTGAGCTTATTCCTTAAGGTGGCAACCTAGAAGCCCCAGCTAGTGTTGAACCCACACCTTCCACCTCCCAACCACAAATACAGCCTACAATAACCATAACCTACCAGAAAAAAACCAAACAACCCTTTCACATGCTATTCAGCTTGTGCAGGCCCCCATATCACCAAACATGCAGGAGGAAGTGGACACTCGAGCTCCCACTTCCCCTGAGGAGCAAACCACTCCTATTTCTCAAATGATCAGTGTTGAGGTTCCTCATGCTCAGCTTGATGAGCTCACAACCCAACCGCCTTAAGCCTTCACTCAGAGTCTCAACACTTTAGTGAACAACCTTCGGGGGACAGTTACCATCCCCAGCCGTTGGATCTCAACCAAGTAATTCCCAGCCTTGAATTCTATGATGATGAAGACATGGGCTTCAGTGAGTACTATGAGTCTCTCTTCTTCACCCCTACTCAAGAAGAGATGAGTACCCTTGTCTCACCCATGTCTAGCCCACATCATCCACCCCCTACTAAGGTGGATCTTCCTGAACCTGTTCAGGAGATCCATATGGAAGAGGATCTCACTTTAGAAAGTGATTACATCAATCAGACCTTGACCATGGCAACCCAGCCTCTTGATACTTCTCTTGAAGTTGTCATGATGCAAGGGAAATCCATCCGCCAAGAACACTATGCTGGTGATGAGGAAGAAGACATTAGTCCTATTCTCTCATCCCCCCGTGATTCTTCTGATGAAGATGAGGGGAGTCTGAAACTAAAGGTGCATACATTAACTAACACTTGCACCTATTTAGTCTCTAAGATTTGCCACCTGGAATCTCAGGTGACTATCTTACAAAAGAGCAATGACCAGCAACTTGAGATCACCGATCTCAAGGGCAAGCTAGCTGAGAGACCAATAAGAACAACTTAACCAGGTCCACAAGAACCTGTGAATGTGATAGACTCAACCCCCAGCTCACTTATGCAAGAAAGTGATGCTATCAAAAAGGGGGAGAAAGTCAGAATAGTCATATAACCTAGGAGTTCTTCTCAAAGTATGGACTTAGAGGATTCACGACCCTCAGTTGAAATAGTCCATACTCAACAACCTCCTCAAGTCCATATTGATGTGGACTCACTCATATACAGCCTATTTGAGGAGGGTATACCCAAAGCTATGTCTACCCTATCTCTTCACTTTGAGAACCCAATCTTGGGATGGAGGTATGACACAGAAAGAAGGGCTCTTGTCATCTCTAGAGCTCAAGGTCAATAAGAGATCTTCAATTTTACAAACCTGAGTTTCTATGAGTGCATCCATCTGGTTGATTTTCCACTTGTCAACCCAAGCCAAAACAAACAAGCTGAGAGATTAACATATTGGATTCAAGAAAGGGTGCTTGAAGAGTTTAAGATGAGATCAAAATTATATAGACAGAGGCTAGCAGGTGAAATTTTTGGTCAACTGGATGTTGAGGTGGACCCTGAGATTAGCTTTGATAGGAAAGACTTGACTGAAGGCCCAGAAATTGAGCCTGTGAACCTTGAGACTAGATCTCCTTCAACACCCAGTACCCTCAGTGAGGCACCAGCTGGTGAAGGTGCTTCACATCCTCTCTCTGGCCAGAGCTTGATTGCTGAACAAGCAATAAGTCCAAAGCTCTCTTCACCCTGAGTCACCAAGGCCTGTGCATGACAAAGGGAAGAGGAAAATGACCTCTAAGGAGTTAGAGAATGAGAAAAGAGAGAGGAAGAGGAAGCTAAGGGGAGAGAGTTCAGGAGGGTCCTCAGGCTTCATGCAAGCTGCTATTCGGCTGCCCCCAGGCCAAACACTCAAGATGATGAGTTGAGGGTAGCCAGGCTAAACTACCTGGGGACCAGGAACTATAACATTGATGAACTCATATCTCTCCCCTTAGAAGAACTGAATGAGCTGGCTGATAATGAATTATCAAAGGAGAGGAGGGAGGCAGAGGATGCAGCATTGCTCCTCAAGATCAAGGAAGAAAAAGACTGAAAAGGCTCTATAAACATGCTCCTGTCCTCTCCCCAGTTCAAGAAAGTCCTGAGACAGAGACTATGGCAGCTGCACAACCTCGGATAGATAAGGAAGCTGAAAGAATGAATATGATAAACTACCTAAGTGCCACAGGACTCTATCAGGTAGCTGCACTTCTTCCCTTATCCTTTGAGTACATGGAGTTTGAATATCTAAAGCAGCTGGAGGAACAAGCTACAAAAGAAAGAAAAACTGCTAAAAGAAATTTAAGGGAAGAAGCTGCAAGGTCAAGGGCAATCATCCACAAAATCCAAAAGAAGTCTGAAGACAGACAAAGGATGATGAGCTTCTTGAAGTTGTACATATTCTTCAGAAGGAGGCTTGGTCCTATGTCTCAATCCACTATGGATGAGCATATAAGAGTGATCAAGCAGAAGATCAAAAAGGAGAGCTTGTAGACTTGCATTCTCCACCAAGTCCAGCTCAACTGAAGTTGAGGTGAAGGTTGAACCCCCTGAGACAACACAACCTGATCCTAGAGCTGCATCTCAACCAACTTTGTCTTCTGATCCATAGCAGGGTTCTCTCTCTTCATCTGAACCTGTGAGAGAAGAGATCCCAACTGAGAGGGACACAATAGAACAATCTGGTGCTGAAGACCAATCCTCTCAGTTGAAAACTTCAAAGAGGAGGAAAGGATGGCTAGGAAAAGTTTTTCAAAGAAGAAAAAGACCAAGGCATCCACCTCCACACCTTAGGATGAGTCAGAGCATCTTGAGGTAGTGCATGAAGAGGCTGCTCAACCAACTCCTATTCAAGTAGAGCCAATTGCCATTGCAAGACCCATCTTGTCTTGGAGTTTTGCTGCTAATCCGGATAGATGGTATGTCATTAGAGATCAAGGAGGTCAAGATGTCTACTTCTGGCAAGACATGCTTGACCTTCCTCTACATGATCTCTATGATATGAGAAGATACTATAAGAGTCTGAGGGATCCTGATCAGATGATAAAAAGAGGATTGGTCTTGATCCTGATGAGGACTATCAACATCTGAAGAACTTCTCTATTTTGGTACCATCAGCCTAGGGGGAGTTTGTAAGATAATATCTGAAGATTATAAGGCTGATGCAACCAAAGAAGCCAAAACAACCAAGGGTCTTCCTGCATGCATGCACTGGACGTACAAAGTAGAAGTGCTTCGGAAGTTTTACACTCTACATCAGAAAATACTCTAAGTGTAAAATCTTCCGAAGCCAAAGTCCAAATCTTCCAAAGCCAAAGATGAAGTCTTCTGAAGCTTCAGAGACAAAGTCTTCCGAAGCCATTTTGCTGTGAAGACTGATTTCTTCCCAAGACAGAGAAGACATGCTTTCTCTTATCTACTTTACAGAAAGATGACATACTTTCCGCTGCAATTCTGAAGACTCACCAACTTGTATAAGTTGGTGAAAAGTTCATGCTTTTATAAACAGTAGAATAAGGTCTTTGTCTGTAACTTCCTACTTTTGTACCTGTAAACCTTTTTATATTAGAAAAGGATGTGAGCTATGGCATGTCATAGTCACTAGTCAAAAGGCAATCTGCCTTTTGACTCTACATTGATCTTGTTGTCTAGATTAGTGTTTCCAACTATCTTTCTAAGTGTTGACGGTTGTAGGATGTAGTATAAAGTGTCTCAGGTCCTTGTAATTCGCATATGCTTTGTAAACACTTGTAATAGAACTTGAGAGCAATATACAACATCCTTGAAATCCATACTTGTTTGTTCTTGTTCTTAGTTCTGTCTCACTAATTACATGTGTTCTTAGTATCATCATACTCAAACCCAGTTCCCCATTTAAACTGTTAAGTGTTCTAAATCTCTCCTTATTGTGAGACTGATTGTATTGACCACCCTTCACACGGTCCTGTAATGATGAAGAAGGTGACTTGTCCTTCCCCAAGTCTGCTGTGAACAACTCATTCCGGCAGATGGGCTATGAAAGAGACTACTCTGTAAGAACCTTCAGAAAGGGTAAGGTCTCATCCAAATGGAAGTACCTCCTCCATGTGGTCATCCACTCCCTATCAAACAAACATGGAGGTTGGGACCGAATTCCTGATGACCTTTCTTACATAGTCCATGGAATGGTATAAGGGGTCAAGTTCAGGTACTCATAATTTGTTTATACAAACTTACTTGCAAACTTGGACTCCTTAGAATATTATATGTTCTCTAGATATGTTCAATACATTCTTAACTGTGAACTAGGCTCACAGTTAAGAGGAATAGGTAATATTCTTAAACTGGGACAGATAAAGCCCGGTATCTTCAAGATAATGAGAAAGCCAACTGCTGGCTTCTTAGGGGTAGAAACAGTCCTAGTCCCAAAAATGTTAGAGCTCATTGCTTAAGATGACAACTTGACAGTACCAGCCAATGTTGAACCCACACCTTCTACATCTACAACCCCTACACAGCCACAGATCACCATCACCTACCAACAAAATCCAAACGAACCCCTGCTTAGTCTACTCAGGTTGAGCAGGTCCCCAAATCACTAACCATGCAGGAAGAAGTGGACACTAGAGCTCCTACTTCTCCTAAGGAGCACACCACTCGTATTATTTCTATGATCAGTGCTGAGGTTCCTCATGCTCAGCCTGATGAACTCACAACCCCAGCCTTAAACCTTTACTCAGAGTCTCAAAACTCTAGTGATAAACCTTCAAGGGAAAGTTACCGTCCCCAGTCGCTTGACCTCAACCAACCAATACCAACCCTTGAATTCTATGATGATGAAGATATAGGATTCAATGAGTACCATTAGTCTCTTTTCTCCACCCCCACTCAAGGAGAGATGAGTGCTCCTGAATCACCTATATCCAGCCCATATCATCCACCCACAACTGAGGTGGACCTCCCTGAACCTGTTTAGGAGGCCCATATGAAAGAGGCTCTCACTTTTGCAAGTGATTACATTATTTAGACCTCAACCATGGCAACCTCTCTCATTGACACTTCCTTTAAAGTTGTCAGTGTGCAGGGGAAATCCAGCAGCCAAGAAACACAAGCTGGTGATGAGGAAGAAGACCTTGGTCCTATTCTCGCATCCCCCATGATTCTTTTGATGAAAATGAGGGAGTTTGCAACTAAAGGTGCATAAACTATCCAACCTTTGCACCTATTTAGTTTCCAAGGTTAGTCACCTAGAATCACAGGTGACTACCTTACTAAGAAGGGTCAATGACTGGCAACTTGAGATCACTGATCTCAAGGGAAAGTTAGCTAAGAGACCCATCCAGAGGACTCAACCAGGCCCAGAAGGACCTGTGGATGTGGTGGACCTAACTGTTGGGTTTTCACAAGTTTATCAGAGTCATTTAATCCTTATAAAATGAAAACGTAGCGGAAATGGAATGAAAAACTTGTTACAGTTAATATATAAATCAATTTATATATCTGTTAAAAGAAAACTCGTAATGGATCGTTATATGAAAAATCATGCTTATAAACAACCATAGGGTGTTAAGAATTCTACCTCTCGAATGGGACAAAGGAAGAAGATCTTTGAACAGCAGCTTCTAAAGCAGGAAACCTCAAGCTTGTCTACCCTAAGCTTCCAACAATACACCAGGTTACTAGGATTTTTCTTGAATCGGGTTCTATTCTTGGTTTTCCTTGACCATCGAGAGAAAAGCTACAGTAGCACACCGATTGCACCTTTGTGTGTGTTGTAAGTTATCAGAGAGAGTGGCTGAATGCAATCATATATTGCACGTCCTATGAAACTGAATTTCAGAGTGAGAGAAAAGTGGGTGGAACCCATCCCTTTAACCCATCCGTATTTCTCTAATATTCATCTGCATTAGTAAATACGAATGAACAAACTCTATCCGCATTTGTAAATGCGAAAGAAGAAACTTCATCCGCATTTCCCAAATATACATCCACATTTTTAAATGCGGATAAGTAACTCCATCAGCATTTCCAAAATGCACATCCGCATTTCTAAATGCGGATGATCAGTTTCATCAGTATTTTCTTAAATGCTCATCTGCATTAGTAAATGCAGTTGAAGTAATTCCTTCAGTATTTCCCAAATGCACATCCGCATTAGTAAATGCAGATGAGGAACATTCATCTGTATTTCCTTAGTAACACGTCCGCATTAGTAAATGCGGATGAACAAAAGGAAATGCGAACAAAACACTTGTATTGTTTGTTCAACCATTTGAATAACAATACAAAGTATTCTCTCTTTAGAATAAAGTATCCATATAATTTATTCATAACATTAGTGCAAATATTTAGAAACCCAATTTCTAAATACTTCAAGTGTTAATATTTACTTACGTGATCATATCATAAAATAAATATTGTAGGTGTTTGCCTAGCTTGTTGTTGGGTATGACCCGACTTGGATCATAACGTACTAGCCACATCAATTCAATATGTGTCTTGGGCAGACTGTTCCTAACACTAACTCCTAGCTCTTGTGTTCAAGAGGGTGATGCTACCAAAAAGGGGGAGAAAGTCTTACTTACAATCACAGAACCTGGGAGTTCCTCTCAGAGTATGGACATGGAGGACTCATCATCCTCACTTGCAGTTGTCTATACTTAACAACCTCCTCAGGTCCATATTGATATGGACTCACTCATTCAAAGTTTGTTTGAGGAGGGTATACCAAGGGCTATGCCTACTCCATCTCACCCTGCTGAGAATCCAATAGTGGGATAGAGGTATGATGCTGAAAGGAGAGCCCTGGTAATCTTTAGGTCTCAGGGTCAACAAGAGATCTTCAACTTCTACAACCTGAGATAATATGAGAGCACCTATCTTGTTGACCTCCTACTTGCCAATCCAAGTCAAAACAGGAAAATTGCAAGGTTAGTTGATAGGATTCAACGAAGGGTGCTTAAAGAGTTCAAGTTGAGGACCAGAATATATAGATAGAGGCTAGCAGACAATATTGTTGGACAACTGGATGCTGAGGTGGACCCTAAGATTAGCTTCGAAGAGAAAACCTTCGCTGAAGGCCCAGCAGTTGAGCCTGTGACCCTTAAGACAGGAGCTGCTTCAGCTCCCATTTCCTTCAGTGAGACACCAGCTGGTGAAGGGTCTTATAGCCTCTCTCTGGCCAGAGCTCAAGTGTAGCACCAAGCAATAAAGGCCAAAGCTCTCTGCATCCTGAGTCACACAGGCCTGTGAGTGACAAAGGGAAAAGGAAGATAACTCTTGAGGAGATTGAGGAGGAGAAAAGAGAGAGGAAGAGGAAAGCAAGGGGAGAGAGTTCAAGCAGGACCCCTGGCTTCATGGAATCTTCAATCGAGCCTGCCCCTAGGCCAAGCACTCAAGATAATGAGTTAAGGGTAGCCAGATTGAACTATTTGGGGTCCAAAAACTAAAACATGGATAAACTCATCTCTTTCCCCTTGGAGGAATTAAATGAACTGGCTGACATGGAAGTGTCAAAGGAGAGGAAGGAAGCTGAGATAGCAGAACTGCTTCTCAAGATCAAAGAAGAAAAAAGGAGAAAGAGAACCTACAAAGCTCCTACCTTCTCCCCAGTTTAGGAAAGTCCTGAGATAGAGACTGTGGCTGCTAAGCAACAAACTCAGGTAGGTAAGGAACAAGACAAACAAACCATGATCACCTACCTGAGTGCCACAGGTCTATATCAGGCAGCAAACCTTCTTCCCTTGCCATATGACTACATTGAGTTCGAATACCTCAAGCAACTTGAGCAACAAGTGCAAAAAGAGTAAAAAGATACAAAGAGGAAGATGAGAGAAGAGGCTGCAAAGTCAAGAGCCACTATCAAAGAAAACTTGAAGAAATCTACGGATAGACAGAAGATGGTGAGCTTCTTGAAGTTGTATAGACTCTCCGGAAGGAGACTTGGTCCAATGTCTCTATCCACTATGGTTGAGCACATTAGAGTGATCAAGGAGAAGATCAAAAGGGGTGAGCTAGTTGACTTGTCTTCTCCACCAAGTTAGGCTGCACCTGAAGCAGAAGTCAAGGTTGAACCCCAGGAGAAAACACAACCTAGACCTAATATTATACCACAGCCAGCTTCATCTTCTGATCCACAACAAGGTCATGTCACTTCTCCTTTTGAACCTGTAAAGGACAAGGACCTAACTAAAGAAGACAAACAAGAATAATCTGGTACTACAGGCAAGTCTCCTCAGTTAAATTTCAGAAAGAGGAAAAGGATGGCCATAAGATGGGAAAAAAAGAAGAAGAATAAGAAGTCCAAGGCATCCATCTTTGTATCTCAGGATGGGTCAAAACATCCTGAGGGTGCTCAAGAAGAGGCTGCTCATCTAACTCCTATTCAAGTAGAGCCTCTTGCTGTTGAGAGACCCGTCGTGTCTTGGAAGTTTGCCACTAATCCAGACAGATGGTATGTCACTAGACATCAAAGGGGTCAAGACTTGTACTTCTGGCAAAATATACTTGACCTCCCTTTGCATGATCTCTATGACATGAGAAGATACTTTGAGAGTCTGAGGAATCCTAACCAACTAATGATAAAGGGAATGGTCTTGATTCTGATGAGGACTGTCAACAGATAAAGATCAAGACTTATAAGTCTCTTCAGTTTTGGTAGCATCAGCCTTGGGGAAGTTTGTAAGGAATACATTTAGAGGCTAAGCAACCAAAGAATAGCCAAAGAGCTCTCAGCATGCACATGTGAAGTACAAGAAAGTTACTCTAGAAGATTTGATATAACTAAGTGAATTATGTTAAGTATCAAATCTTCCGAAGCCAAAAGACCATATCTTCTGAAGCCAAAGATGAAGTCTTCCGAAGCTTCAAGGACAAAGTCTTCCAAAACCAAAGACTGATTTCTTTTGAATATAGAGAAGACATGCTTTCTCTGAATCACCTTTTGACAAAAGCTGAACCGCTTTCCGCTGCCACTTCTGATGGCTCACCAACTTATATAAGCTGGTGAAAAGTCCATGCTTTTGTCAATTGTAGATTAAGATCTTTTGTTTGTAACTTTACAACTATGTACTTTTATCCTTTTTGTAATATATTAGGATGTGAGCTATGGCATGTCATAGTCACTAGTCAAAAGGCAATCTGCTTTTTGGATCTATATTGATCTTATTGTCTAGATTAGTGTTTCCAGCTGGCCTTCAAAGTATAGCCGGCTGTAGGATGTAGTATAAAGTATCTCAAGTACTTGCATCTTCTGATTAAGCTTTGTAACACTTGTAAGAACTTGAGAGCAATATACATCATTCTTGAAAACCATATTTGAGTGTTCTTGTTATTGTTATTTTACTTGTGTTCATTGTTTCATCACTAGCATGTTCCTTATTTGATTTGCTAAGTGTTCTAAACCTCTCCACCTTGTAAAACTGTTGCATTGACCACCCTTCAACGATCCTGTAATTATATCTGACCTGACTTGATTTTAAATATAGTTTATAATAAAACATACATAAAAATATTTAAAAATTCTATGGTTTTTGTTAAGAGTTAACAAAATCTTAAAAATAAATTACCACTCTTTAAATTATGTAATAAAGAAATAACAAAAAAAACAAGTAAGAGAGCGGTAAAGCCTTAGACAAAAGTTAGGAAAATGGCTTTTCTTTGAATCAGACCTGAGTGTTTTAATAAGTCGGGTTCTTTGATAAGGGTTTGAGTGGCCATACCATTGCAACAACTTTTAATTTACTCTAAAGAAAGCAAATAACTATATATAAAATAAAGCTTATATGCTAAAAAGTACAAAAAAGAAAAAAAAGAACAGACGACATTAGTGTCACACCCAGTTGATCGGGTCTGGCCATGATCGATATCATCATAATGCAGCAGAATTTAATAAATTCAAACTTAATCATTATAACATCCACAAATATTCATTTGTCAAATTGTCTAAATATCCGAATAAAACATATTTGTTTAATTGTTTATAAAAGATAAGATGGATAGGATGGTGGCTAAATCTTCAAAGGTCCATCTAAGGCGCCACCTATCCTTTTGACACTTGTTAATCAATCTTCTCCTGAAATACACAACCAAAATACATCAATATAATGTTGGTGAGCTCAAGAGTTTAAGACACGCTACCTTTCATGACAGACATAATATTCACTAAATTTGTTAAAGACTATGATAGTAATAACAACATAATATCCAAGGTGCACTATAGAATGTATCACAATCAAACCTGACCTGGACTTTCCCGCCCGAGTGCTAAAATATCCCCTAACCCGTTACTACTAGATTGTTGGGTTTAAATATGCCCTGTTATGCACTATTAAACTATACTAATTTGTGACATAACGATTATTGAATCTCAATGGAGGGTTTCCCTGCATAAAGGGCCCATTGTGTGTGGGGGATTCCCCAAATAGTACTATCCACAAATCACGCAGCTCCTAATGGAGTTAATGATTGTGCTCCGTTTGGGGACAAGAGCAGGTATTATTGTATCACAAAATAATAACCGACGAGTATGTATTTCACCCTAAAAGTTTTAAAGTAAAAAGGGGATTAATGAGACTCACATGTGGGTTGATCACGTGGTTAACTTGGAAAGTTTGGATGCTACCGACATGGAGGGTTTCTATGTTTATTTGAAATGAATTAGTACTTTATTAAATGATCAATTAAGCTCGAACCTCATGTTTCGGATTTGTCTTACTTGGCTTGATGATTTCTATTACACATGTGTAATCTTGTTTTAGGTCGTTGAGTTTTGTGTTCATATCTCAAGTTTTGCTTAAGTCTAGTTTAATATTTTAAAAGTTTAGACTATTATTGTTCTTATAAGTGTGATATGGTCCCAAAATAGTAAGGTTTCATTAGTTGGCAAGTTTGGTCCTTAACTTTGCTAGATTGATATTTTTAACCTTAAAGTTTGGAATTTTTCTCTTTAATTGTTTATGATGACTTTTATTATTTCAAGTGGATTAAGCTACTGTAATAATTTAGTTTTTATGTTATTAGGTCTTTTTGTAATGGTTTCAAGAGCTTGTTTTTGGTTTAGGCGTTTTATGGAGATATATATTCAGAGGTTTCTTATTTGAGATCATTGAGTGGTCAAGATGATTATTATATTTTTGTTACAAATTATTTTGAGTATTAATTAGCTTTGGACTGTTAAATTTATGGCTATAGGATTGGTGAGTTACTTATTGTATTTTTAAACGTGTGTCGTATCACGATCCGGGTATGTTTGTGATGTAAGTTTAAATACATTGTTTTTATTAAATTTAGTTTGTTCTTTAGCTTTATTAGTCATAATATACTGGAGAAAAAAATAATTTCATTAGATTAGTGATTTTATATATATTTTATGATTTATTTAATTATTAAGTCGGTAGTATTTTATATTAACGATAATTTTTTGTAAAATCATCTAGAAAACTTTATAATTGTAAATATTTAGTTTTCAAATTATCCTTGTCATTATTAAATGATTAGTTACTTTGAATTTAGGGTTTCAAGTTGTTTCGTCGGTTTTGGAGTTTTAACACTAACGGTTCGTGTTTTAACGGGTTTTTGGGTTTGGGTTATCTTTGGTCAGATTTTTTCCATATATGACTTTGATATACATATTATCATTCATAGGTTCTGGAGTTTTCACTAATATTGCTCCTAAGCTCGTTTTTTATTAAATTTTTGTATTTTCAAGTTATAACTTTTGTATTTTTATTTATTAACGAACTAAATTCTAAAATTTATGAAATTTAATTTCTAGGATTTTATTAATATTATAAGTCTACAGGAATTTTAACATAATTAAAATTTCATAGTTTTACCATTATCGTTACCTTGCTCGGTTAGCCTCGTTAAGTGTTCGTTAAGTCCCGGTTTTTCTATATTAAGCACTTTAGATTGGTTTTCCCATTTCCAATATATAATATGTAAATAACCCTATATTTCAGTAGTTTAGGTCCCCAACTTGATTTCTAGAATTATTACAAAAATTATTGAATTTCCACACTTTACGTTATTCATAAAATACAAATAGTTATTCTATAAATTATGAAATTTTAATTTTAGGTTTAGATAAGTAAGTTTAACTTCTAGAAATCTTTAAATCCTACTTTATGAACTTATATTATATACTTTCATGTTTTGAGTTTTTCGGGTGGCTAGATTTGTCAAAACCAATTTTGTGAACAAGGAAGGTTATGAGAAAGCTTTTGTATCACTTTGTTACTTAAACGTAAAGTGTTTTAGAAGTTTATGAGAATTTGGGGTGTCATGGGGTTTGTTGTGTCACTTTGGTGATGATACTCTATGTTTCACGTGTTTTGGTTTCAACAGGTTACCTTAATGCAACGGTTGATCGTGGGGGGTTTAAGGGCGGAAGTGTGACCTTGAAATGGCAAGGGATATATGTTCAAAAGAATAAATTAGACCAGACCTATGTGTAGGAAGATATGGAAGGTAGAACTTGATGGTGCACAAGTATGTATGTTGTATGATTACCTTGGCTTTGTGAGATTGATGGTGTTGCACTTGTGGGTCGACTATGGCTTCAAGAAGGCTGGAAATTTAATATTTTTGAATGTGTAAGAGAGTGTTTGATATTAGTTTCAAGTAGAGGAGATTAGAGAGAGTTTAGAGGGTTGAGTGGATGAAAATTTGAAGTGTGAAGGGGGTGTGGCTCTCAGCCGAATAGAGGGGAGAGGGTGAGATTAGGACTCACAAATCTTGGTTTACTCAAGATTTGGCTGAGATTTTGGTGATATTTTAGTCAAGCTTTCAAGTTACTAGATCATAGGTAGGCTTTAAGTGCATTGATGGAATTAGGAGGTGATAAGACAAGACAAATTTTGTATGTTTTATATAATTGTTTTTATATAATCTTTAAGCATGTGTTAGTGTATAGCGTGTGTGCCATATGTATGTATATATAATATGTATGTGTGTCATGCATGCATATGTATGTATATGAGTGTGTGTGTGTGTGTGTGTCGGATGTATATATATACATATGTGTGAGATGCATTATATTTATCTATAGCTATTAGTGTGGTGAATCATTTTATAATCGCATAAGTATATAATTATGTGTATATATATAATATGTATGTGTGAGAGTCAAAATGTATGCATGCATGTTTGCCTTATGATGTGTGTATGTGTGTGTATATGAGTGTGTTGTATTATTATTTTAGGAGTGTAATAATATTATATAAGTAATAGTATAATAATTTTTGTCTTATTAGGTGATTTATTAAAATAATGTAGGATACCATAGAATTATTCTTATTTGATTTGATATACTATAGAGTTCTATTTAATTAATTATGCATATAAAGTTACCTATTATTATTGTTAGTATTATTTAAGTTAGTTGGTGTAAGAGAGTATTATGTTTTTATAAAAGTTTTAAGTCTTTTAATTTATGTGTTTTTAGATTTATAGATTCACGATTCAAATGATTTATATTTTTAAGTTGTATTAAACGTTATGGGTTCGCTTAGTTGTTTTCGCTTAAATAAGTCGGGGTTAATGGTTATAGAATATTAATAATTGTTAGGATTCCATGTGCTTATTTAACTACTCAAGGTTCATTTAGTAACTTTCGTCTTCTAAGCTATCGGGCCCGAGGCCCATTTTGTCGGTTCACCGTGCCTCATGATCATATGTTGGCCCATTGGCCCATATTGGTTACGTGGGTCAAAGCCCATAAAGTTTTGTGACACAATGGCCCAATTAAGGTTTGATGGGCCAAAGCCCATTTGGGTGTGTGTATTGATTTGGGCCTAATTCATGGGCTCCCTAGACAAGGTTTGGTGTCATTATGTGGCCCAATAAGGTTTCTAAAAAAATTTCTAGGCCTAAAAACCGAGGTTGTCACAGTTAGTCTTGCTACATAGAGACCCTTATGAATCTAATGCATTAAAGGGTTTGAGTTATATACATGTTGCTTCACACTATGTAATTTTCATTGTTTAATGAACAATGTTATACACTCACAAGATCAACATTAGTTATTAATGAATAACCTAGTTAGAAAAGTTATATACCAATCTTTTGTCATTCTAAATCTCATTTTTATTTAGAGCTTTTTAGGATTTATTCATTCAATCATTTGAATAAAAATTGGCTAAGACAAAGCAAATATGTTTTTTGTCGTACGAAAATAGAGTGAAACCACATCCCATTAAATATTATTGCCCAATGGGTAAGTTTTTTCTTTGGATATTAAATTCAATCTCATACATCATATCTGCTTATTCCACAACCTTTATAGATATGATTCATTTAAGTTTAAACCCAATATGATTATGTTCACATCACGACAACGAAACACCTTTTACTGTAAGCAGACGGTGAATTTTTCCCCAAATGTCATTTTCTGGCTAACCCCACTAGGGATCTTGACCTTAATAGAGTAGGGCTAGGCTTTTAATATCTGCTACCTGCATAACAAAGCCTTAGAGGGTGTGTTGGAAGGTGGCGATTGACGTCTTGTGAATCCAGTTTCCCAAGGTGTAGCTTTATTCCATCGGTTTGACCAATTCCATCCAAAATGAAAATCGTTTGGGTCTAGATACGTAGATTTCTGTGAGTTCCTCCATGTTTGCTGTTTGTTGATGCAGAATCTTTAGAATAAATTCACATATCAATTGACATAAGTTGGGTACTTGATTACCTGACGTGAGTATGCATAAGCCAATGCCTTTTCTCTTCTTTTAGCAGCCTCCTTCTTGCTCTTTAATGCGGCTTCTACTTGTTCCTTAGACTTGGGACTCAAATCAAAAGCATGCTGTTCAAGTAGAAAACATCCAAATTATTATGTAGGATTGATCACTTATACAAGTGTATGCAATGCACCTCCAACATTTTTGTCAATTGTCATTAAGTTTTTTGTTTAATGAATGATTCTAATTGATAATTATGTTTGGTTTTTTAACTGCATTCGTGGAATGATATTGTTTTTCATTTTCTAATTTTCCTTATTATTATGTTATGTTGTCTCAGACGTGCACCTTTTTGCACTTGTGCCTGTGCAACAAATTAATCCTTCGATCACTATGACTCATATAATGCTTTCATCACTCATCTAACAAGTTTAATAGCTTATATTACATAGTTAAGCAAGAGCAATGGATGTTAACTTTTGCTAGAAGAGAATCCTAGCATGATACGAAATAAATGTTACTCTTTCATACTCATTTGTTTCTTTGAGGATCTTTTTGGGTCCCATGCAATCAAACGTAATGATGTTGATGTAGGGCTAGTTTTACTGAGGAACCAACCTTTTGTAGAAACTTTTCTGGCTTATGAATTAGTTGTCGTTGAAGGGTCTCATTCAATTCAGCCATTCTAGTCTTCCTGGCTCGAATCTGAGAATGGACACGCCCAATTGTCTGCATACGCATTAAGGTGGATATTGTTTGACGTTTTACTGCGTGCCCTTGAAGCCATAAATTTAGTCTCATCATTGCTCTTAAAGAGCGAAAAGCCCTTCTTGCCTGGAAAAAAAACCTGATAATCAAAATATTTGTATAATACATCTTAATCTCATGGATTTAGAGATTGACATTTTTTGTTAGGTGTAGAACTCAATTCCCTATTCATAAAAGAATCACTTAATCTATAAGCTTGATAAGCTAATGAAACATCAAATGAGATTATTATGTGTTGGGCTTTATGTATTATTAGACTTTATCTCAAACTAGTCATATAAGAAAATTTTCTTGAGGAACTTTAACATCACCTAAAGTGTAGCTTAATAAATATAACCTCTTAAACAATATTATTTAAAAAATAGTAACTACAACAATAATAATAACAAGAATATTAATAATAATGTAGCAGTTGTCACTAATAGTAGTAGTAATAATAATCATAACAAAATGTAGTAGAATAGCTTTTGTAATGATAACTAGCTCGTAAGTATTAATTATCGTTGAAAAAGATCATTACCATGTACCCACGATAAGCTGTCTGAATCTTGATAGCACCGAGTTCTTCACGTGTTTTACCTAGGAAACAAGAGTTTGATATCATGAAGTTAACCTTTGTAGCATTATGATATGGTGTCTCTTCCATAAAAATAATGGTATAGTTGATTAAATAGATCGCCTTTACAACAACATAAGATGTTGTACCTTCTACAACGTAGGTGACCGAATCCACGTATTTAATTTGCTCATTCTCGGGTGGTTTAAATTCTGTCTCTATAGTTGTGTGATATTGATGGAATGCTGCAGGTTGTGTTGGAGATGAACATGTATCCATACTCATTTGATTTCCATGCCATGGTTTCTTGGAATTGGATTTGATTTATGGGTTTTCTATCATAGGAGGCAAGTTGTTAAACGTCATGGAATTCAACCGAATAATTTATGTGCAAAAAAGTAGAAACATACCTTCTCTTTCTTGATCTTGGAAATAGAAGGGGTTATAGCTTTCTTCATTGCAGAAAACCATCCCTTCTTCCCCATTTGACCCTCTTCAAAAAACAAAACCAAAATGACTTTAATTAACATCTATTAATATCGTTTAATTATACAAAATGTTTAGTATGCTTCTTCCTCCCCCAATGAATGAGAACTGGTAAAGGAAAAAGGTTAAATGTATTTTTTTGTTTATAAATATATATAAAAAAATTTTATAGTTATTATGAAATTAATTGTCAACAGTCATTGGTTGCTAAGAGAATATATATGTATATATTGCATCCTCTGAAGAGAACTTGAAATATAAGAGATGTTTGGTAGTTTTATTTTGTGAATTCAAGAAATGAATACGTACCTACAACAACCACACAAAAAAAAGATTAAATCCTTGTCTTGTTTTTCCTTGGAAGTGAAGGATAATCCCTGTTGCTGCGAGAGAGCCTGGAGGTGAAGAGAGGATAAGAGATCCCTAAGAAGATTGTTTATTCTAAGCCATGGGGATGGTGGATGAAATACCAGGGATAAGTGCTATTTTAGGAAATGAAAAAGGTGGCGGTGGTGGCATGGACAAAGTCTATTACTAAATTTATGAAATACTTATTTTGGGGTTTCTACATATACGGACGAACATTGTTTTGGTTCACGCACCCCTAAACTATCCGAAAAGCATTCTTGTTAAAAATCCACCAACCATAGTATGGGTTTCCATTAGCATCCCAATCATGTCTTATAGTGTACTATTAAGTGGTTTGATCTTGCCAAAGACCCCAGTTTTTCCCAAAACCCATAACAACACATAATGTGAGGATTTAGAATCTTACAAAAGCTTTCTTGAAGTGTAACGCAGCTTCTCAACGTGTCCATATCTCTAACCGAGTGATCTCACACTAAAATGGAGTTTCACAACATCACATTTCTGCTCATACATAGTAATAACTCTCATTTAAGAAATAACAAGTCTCACCTCATAAAATTGAGAGCTCCTAAATGCAAACTCAAGAAAGGAAGCATTATAGATCTCAAATATGACTTTCATATGCCTTCCTAAGCACCTAGGATGTCTAAAATCTAAAGAAAGTGGTTGGGTTCATTGTAGCGAGAGAGAGACCCCCAAGGTAGGGGTTTAGAATGAGAAAAATCGAAGTTTTTAGGCATTTTATGTGATTTCTAGTCGTGTAGGTGCTTAGTGGGCCATCACCAAATCCTTAACGGTCTGCTATGACCCTCCAAAGGGAAAATTGTCATTTTTAAAACGAATATTCGCATCTTTGGATCGAATATTCATTCCGAACTATGCCTTACAAGCTTAATGGTCCACTATGGACATCTCTGCTAGATTCTCTTCATCTAAACATCTTATTTTCATATATTATGGGTTCTTTACTCTTTTTCTAGTCTGAGATAAGATTGATCTAAGTTTTGGGTCGATTGTGCGTAGTTTTTCTCTTCTTTTCACTATTGCTTTCCCGAAACGGTTTGCCATGGCTATCATTCTCTGATATTTGGACATCTTTCAATGTTACAATATCTCATTCACCAACTCGAACCTCCATCTCTCTTTTTCTAATGCGTCAATCATTCTCTTAGGACCGATGGGTTACATAGTATTCAACCAACTTGAACTTTCCTTAAACCTTTGATAAATGATTAGGATAACCTATCATTAAATACAGGGGCTCGTTGCAATAGAAGATGAAAAATAACAATTATTCAAATCTAAAAACATTAAAACAATTCAAATATTTAAATATCTCTCATTGTTCCAATAGCATGCTTCCTTATTAGTTCCCTAATTTCCTTCCATTTTAAAATATTTGGCCTAAAAAAGAAAGCACCATTAACATTATATTCTTTGATTCTCCATAAATTTTTCAATTTTTTTTTTTGCTTTTAACCATTTTAAAATCATCAACAGAGTCATCTATTACACTGTCAATTGTGTCGTAATCTAAATCCATTTCCATACCATCGTCATTAAGTAAGTCAATAGAAGTTTGACTTGTTCTGCATATCACATCTATCCGATCCTTCATATCAATATCTGTTTGGTAGTCCCTCATGTCGACCTCAACATCTTCAACCTTATTGTCTATGTAAATAAAATAATCACTTTTCTTAGTCACACACCTATTTCAACCTAATTGTAGTTGATTTTTTTCATTACATTATACATCACCTTTTTCACCCTCATTATCATTTATTTCACCACTAACGTCACCTTGTTCAACCTCATTCATAATCACTTTTACACCACTAACATCACCTTGTTCGCCCCCATTGTGTATAGGAAACTACGTATCAAAGTCCACGCCATCAAAATCATACTCAAACCCATGCAGTGACTCTAAAGTAGTCACCTTCCTTTTACCTCGTTGATCATGTCTCCCACATTTTTCTTAATGTCCAGAATCCTCTTCTTGGTGTCCACCACCCTGTTATTGATGTCCACCAGCCTCTTCTTCATGTTCCCCGCCTTTTTTTATGTCCACCAATTTCTTTTTGATGTTCCCCTTTATGTTTTTGATGTCCACCAACCTCTTCTTGACGTTCTCCATCTTGGTTTTGATGACACTCTTTAGGCCATTCCAAAAGTAGTCACTTTTTGGGCTTTCTTTTAAGAATTCTAACCCTTGTTGTCCTAACATCTTCTAAGTCTATAGTTATAGCTTTGGTATATTGGGGTGAAGTGAAATAGATCCTTAAATTACGTTCCCCACCCCAAGTTAACTTAAATGCTTATAAGTTTTTTATTTGCTATATATCGAATTAGATTGATAACATCCTAATCATTCCTTAGTGATTGTAATCTAAAATCTAAATCACCCCTAGGAACAAGAAATGATAATAAAATGGTTTATCCTCTTTAAAAGTCTTTACTTTCTGCCTAATCCAGTTAAGTTCATATACATAGAACTTCTTAATATTAAGAAAATCAACATAGTGTACTCCACCATAAACATGCCTACAGCCAAAAAAATTCCTAAAAACGTCATTATGATGCAACCTAATAGAAAACAAGTTTCACTGCCCACCTAGAGACCACAATGCAAAAGGTTAAGTATAAATGCATATTTAAAATTCAAATATTTAAGAGTCGTTGCATCATTACCATAAAGTTAGTGCTCATCGTATTCAGTTTTGCTACCTCAAATATGCCACACCGTTGTCCTTCAATACCATTTCACAAATAATGACGATGGTCGGAGGAAAGAAAAAATGAGGTAATTAGTGTGTTTATGTAAATCAACAACTAAGGATTATATCGTAACAATGAACTTCACAAACTACCTTCACGTGTCAAATCACATAAAGAGAACTTAACTCCTCATCTTAAAAGTTGCTTGACCCAAGAACTAACAATTATTCAAACATTTGGACTGGATATATAAATTTTTATTCCCAAATATGAAAGGCGATTTTTAAGAGCATTCACAATCCATCCCGTATCCTCATCCTCATAATTACACTGAAAACCTTTATTTCTTCTCTCTTCTTTTTAATTAAATAATATTTTTTCATTCATTTATCATTAAATTTTCTCTCTCATTCACTCACAATCATTTTAAAAAATATTAAAAAAATTATTGGGGTTGTACCGTGATTCCCCAACAATGGAAAATCACAGGAAATCACGGTACAACCCCCATAAAAAAAATTCTCATTTACTCACAGCCACTCACAACTATCTCATATAATATAAGACATCCAGTCACATAAAAATAAGAAACTAACTCTGAATGCTATAAGAAAACTTCATAAAATTCTTACATAAGTTTCACTTTGAACTAATTTGGTACTACAAACTACAAACCCTGCAATAGGAAACGAAAAGGAACGGCACCGTTTTAAGAGAGTCACATCTTAAAATATCGAGGTGATCTATCGTCTAGCCAAGGTTTTGGGTTCACCGACGAAGATTTATCAATGGCGTTGCTACAACTCATGTGCGTCGTTTTAACTAAACGTAAATGTTTAACCAACTCTTGAGATAATCTTGTTGTTTGCATCTCATAGTTTCTCCATAAAGTAGTAGCATAATCTTTCATCTCACAAGAAACATCTTCAAGAGGGTCTAGAACTTTAGGAGCTTCATCTGGGATAGTTGTTTCTTCAACTTCCATCTTGTCATGGATAGTATTGCTGATGATTAATGGATAACTCTTAACAGGCCAGGTTTCATGGCATAGTTCTTTAATGTCCATTTTAGATTCATCATTCTGGTCTGCGGGTCCACTATCATCGTCACTATCAATAGGTTCTTTCCTGTCATTATTTTTATCCATCTGGTTAGCTGTAGTGGGCTAAGGTGCCTGGTTTGTTTCATGCTCTTTTGATCTTCATCTATTTCTTATGGCTAACTAGCATCATATCCAAACTGTAGACACTGGCTCACTGTAATAACATAAGCTAATCTGGTACTCAAAGTGTATCTGATCATGTCTCTTAAGTCAGCAGCCTCATGCACATCTGGGTCTAGAAAATCACTTATGTTATAACTTTTGCTCCAACATAGATTAGCCATATTCTACACAAGATGCACATGTGTAAGTTTAAGATGTTGATGACAGTTAATATAATGTTGTTTTTGGTAAGATCAGTCTGACTTTGACTAAGTGAGTCAAAATTTGACTCTTTGAAAGTCAAAATTTGTTCTGATGTCACTGGTGTATTACATACATTACAATCAAACTGATGATTATCAATATTTTTTCAGTTAAGCATGTCATTTTGTCCTTTTAATGTTCATAATAACTATCTTTATGCATTAGAACACTTGGATTTTATGTTCGATTTGTTCAAAAGTGAACCCTGTTTGATTGAAGATTATAGGGTGTTCAAGTGTCATGTTCTTTTAAAAGAATTAATGTTATAATCATTTAAAGATCTTTGTATTTGTCTGAATGTATGATATTTGTGATTGATTGTTCATCCTATTCGATGTTAAACCTAGGGTTCATCATCGGTGTTTCATATTGAGTGGGTTGATTCGAACAACTTAAATATTCACATTTTAATCGATAATACTGTGGTAGATGATCGATTAGGAAGATGAAATAAGGTAAAGTTTGGTCAGAATCACTCAATAATGGATGATTTTGGTAGTCTGAAACTTTGAACACACATCTCACTATTTATCTCGCTCAGATTTGAAAAGTATCAAATGTCAAATCACATGAAGAGAACTTAACCCCTCATCTTAAATGTTGCTTGACCCAAGAACTAACAATTATTCAAACATTTGGACTGGATATATAATTTTCCATTCCCGGAATGAAAGATGATTTTTAAGAGCATTCACAATCCATCTCCCATCCCCATCCTTATAATTACACTAAAAACCTCTATTTTTTCTCTCTTTTTTTCTATTAAATAATATTTGTTTCATACATTTATTATTACATTTTCTCTCTTATTCACTCATAAACACTTTTAAAAATATTAAAAAAATTATTGGGGTTATACTGTGATTCCCCAACAATGGAGAATCATGGGGATCACGGTACAACCCCATAATTTTTTTTCTCATTTACTCACAACTACCCACAACCATCTGATATAATATAAGACACACAGTCAAATAAAAATAAGAAACTGACTCTGAATGCTATAAGTAAACATCACAAATTTCTTACATAAGGTGTTGTTTGTTTTTTCTGCAGTAAAATGTCTGCAGTCTGCGGACCATATCTGCAGACATCTGCAGGAGAAGAGGTGGATCAAACGTCTGCATTCTGCAAGAAGAAGATTTTTTTTAACATCTGCAGACAGCAAAAATAGTCTGTAATTAAAACTATTAACTATTAAGCATGTTGATACTAATCCTAATCTACACTGGCTTAATTAGATCCGATCAATACTATTAAGCGATCATTTCAAACGAATCATCCTCCTTAAAATCATCATAAACTTATGAAATTGGTCTGCTTGGAAGCGTAATGTTCGACCCTAATCTGGCCCTTGTGCAACCCCGGGCACGGACTTAACCTCCGATCGGAAGGAGAGCTCGCCGATGCATCGGCTCTGATGGTCGTCCCAAATCATGACTTTGTTCAAGGGGTAGTGTGGGTCAGGTCCGCCGCCGACTAGAGCGAGGATGTTGCAGCAGAAGAGCATTTGGACGACAGCGATACCGCCTCCGGTGTCAAAGTCCCGGCGGAAGATCTCTCGGAAGGGGTCGCAGTTGTAGATGCGGAAGCCACGGTCGGTTCTGGCAGCGAAACAGCCCGAATCTTGGTTGAAGGAGAGGTGGAGGAGGTTGGGTGTTGGACGGAGTAATTCGATTCGGAAGAAGAGGTCTGTGGGTCCACTTAAATGGAATCCGAAGGAGTAGGAGAGACTCTTGTCATGTGTTTGAGATAAAGATTCAGAAGATGATGATGATGATGAGAAGACAAGAATCACAACGAAGGAGACGATGGCAACGGTGATGGTGACAGCTGGTGAAGAAGGTTGCTAGGGCTCGCGGTGGCCGGAGGTGGTTGCGGGGTTGGCGGTGGGTGCGGTGGCCGGCGGAGGAACTGCCAAGATGAGGGGGAAGGAGGAGGGTAGAAGAGGGTAGAAGTATTGGGTAGGGTAGAAGTGAATGAGAAGATAGAAGAGGTTAGAAGTGGCAAGAAGTGAATGATCCACATCTGCACCAAGAAGACTCCGCGCAAACGTTTTTTAATAAAACGTCTTTGAAAAATCAAACAGTCTGCAGAAGGAAATGTCTGCGCGTGATCTGCGCGGCGCAGACATAAGAGCTCAAGAAAAGATTTCTGAAAAACACAAACAGCACCTAAGTTTCAGTAACCAGTTTGGTACTAGAGATGGGCATTTCGGGTTTGGGCCAGACCCGAAAACCAGGTACAACCCGGGTTTGGCCCAACCGGGTTTTTTGGTACCCGGGTATTGGTGAACCCGGGCACGAACCCGGGTCGGGTTCAGCAGCATAAAAACCCTACCCGGTATACCCGGGTAGGGTCGGGTCGGGTTGGGGTCGGGTATGAAACCCGGGTCCAACCTGGTTTTTTCCTTTTTTTTATTTTTTTTTCTTTTCTTGCATGACAAAGAAATTTAAAAAGAACATGAAAGACATATAATATTAAAACAACTTAAAAATACATAAATGAATCAATAAAAAATAACAATATCGTCTAATTTTATTTACTACGAGATGCTTGATCAAATGCTAATTCTTCTTCGGATATGCCAGAAGATACTCCGTCTTCTACCTCTTCATCATGTACTTTAGCTTCGAGTGTAATCTCGTCTTCGAGGCTTGTTTGGTCTTGTATACGATCCGTTGCGTCTAAGTGATCCTTTAAACAAATGCACATCTCCACTGCTTCCGGAGTTAGTCTTGTTCTCCGTAATGATATTACCCTGCCACTAAGAGAAAAAGCAGATTCCGAAGCTACCGTAGAAGCTTGGACGCTTAGTAAATCACGGGCCATAGAAGAAAGAATCAGATGGGTTACATAGTATTCAACCAACTTGAACTTTCCTTAAACCTTTGATAAATGATTAGGATAACCTATCATTAAATACAGGGGCTCGTTGCAATAGAAGATGAAAAATAACAATTATTCAAATCTAAAAACATTAAAACAATTCAAATATTTAAATATCTCTCATTGTTCCAATAGCATGCTTCCTTATTAGTTCCCTAATTTCCTTCCATTTTAAAATATTTGGCCTAAAAAAGAAAGCACCATTAACATTATATTCTTTGATTCTCCATAAATTTTTCAATTTTTTTTTTTTGCTTTTAACCATTTTAAAATCATCAACAGAGTCATCTATTACACTGTCAATTGTGTCGTAATCTAAATCCATTTCCATACCATCTTCATTAAGTAAGTCAATAGAACTTTGACTTGTTCTGCATATCACATCTATCCGATCCTTCATATCAATATCTGTTTGGTAGTCCCTCATGTCGACCTCAACATCTTCAACCTTATTGTCTATGTAAATAAAATAATCACTTTTCTTAGTCACACACCTATTTCAACCTAATTGTAGTTGATTTTTTTCATTACATTATACATCACCTTTTTCACCCTCATTATCATTTATTTCACCACTAACGTCACCTTGTTCAACCTCATTCATAATCACTTTTACACCACTAACATCACCTTGTTCGCCCCCATTGTGTATAGGAAACTACGTATCAAAGTCCACGCCATCAAAATCATACTCAAACCCATGCAGTGACTCTAAAGTAGTCACCTTCCTTTTACCTTGTTGATCATGTCTCCCACATTTTTCTTAATGTCCAGAATCCTCTTCTTGGTGTCCACCACCCTGTTATTGATGTCCACCAGCCTCTTCTTCATGTTCCCCGCCTTTTTTATGTCCACCAATTTCTTTTGATGTTCCCCTTTATGTTTTTGATGTCCACCAACCTCTTCTTGACGTTCTCCATCTTGGTTTTGATGACACTCTTTAGGCCATTCCAAAAGTAGTCACTTTTTGGGCTTTCTTTTAAGAATTCTAACCCTTGTTGTCCTAACATCTTCTAAGTCTATAGTTACAGCTTTGGTATATTGGGTGAAGTGAAATAGATCCTTAAATTACGTTCCCCACCCCAAGTTAACTTAAATGCTTATAAGTTTTTTATTTGCTATATATCGAATTAGATTGATAACATCCTAATCATTCCTTAGTGATTGTAATCTAAAATCTAAATCACCCCTAGGAACAAGAAATGATAATAAAATGGTTTATCCTCTTTAAAAGTCTTTACTTTCTGCCTAATCTAGTTAAGTTCATATACATAGAACTTCTTAATATTAAGAAAATCAACATAGTGTACTCCACCATAAACATGCCTACAGCCAAAAAAATTCCTAAAAACGTCATTATGATGCAACCTAATAGAAAACAAGTTTCACTGCCCACCTAGAGACCACAATGCAAAAGGTTAAGTATAAATGCATATTTAAAATTCAAATATTTAAGAGTCGTTGCATCATTACCATAAAGTTAGTGCTCATCGTATTCAGTTTTGCTACCTCAAATATGCCACACCATTGTCCTTCAATACCATTTCACAAATAATGACGATGGTCGGAGGAAGAAAAAATGAGGTAATTAGTGTGTTTATGTAAATCAACAACTAAGGATTATATCGTAACAATGAACTTCACAAACTACCTTCACGTGTCAAATCACATAAAGAGAACTTAACTCCTCATCTTAAAAGTTGCTTGACCCAAGAACTAACAATTATTCAAACATTTGGACTGGATATATAAATTTTTATTCCCAAATATGAAAGGCGATTTTTAAGAGCATTCACAATCCATCCCGTATCCTCATCCTCATAATTACACTGAAAACCTTTATTTCTTCTCTCTTCTTTTTAATTAAATAATATTTTTTCATTCATTTATCATTAAATTTTCTCTCTCATTCACTCACAATCATTTTAAAAAATATTAAAAAAATTATTGGGGTTGTACCGTGATTCCCCAACAATGGAAAATCACAGGAAATCACGGTACAACCCCCATAAAAAAAATTCTCATTTACTCACAGCCACTCACAACTATCTCATATAATATAAGACATCCAGTCACATAAAAATAAGAAACTAACTCTGAATGCTATAAGAAAACTTCATAAAATTCTTACATAAGTTTCACTTTGAACTAATTTGGTACTACAAACTACAAACCCTGCAATAGGAAACGAAAAGGAACGGCACCGTTTTAAGAGAGTCACATCTTAAAATATCGAGGTGATCTATCGTCTAGCCAAGGTTTTGGGTTCACCGACGAAGATTTATCAATGGCGTTGCTACAACTCATGTGCGTCGTTTTAACTAAACGTAAATGTTTAACCAACTCTTGAGATAATCTTGTTGTTTGCATCTCATAGTTTCTCCATAAAGTAGTAGCATAATCTTTCATCTCACAAGAAACATCTTCAAGAGGGTCTAGAACTTTAGGAGCTTCATCTGGGATAGTTGTTTCTTCAACTTCCATCTTGTCATGGATAGTATTGCTGATGATTAATGGATAACTCTTAACAGGCCAGGTTTCATGGCATAGTTCTTTAATGTCCATTTTAGATTCATCATTCTGGTCTGCGGGTCCACTATCATCGTCACTATCAATAGGTTCTTTCCTGTCATTATTTTTATCCATCTGGTTAGCTGTAGTGGGCTAAGGTGCCTGGTTTGTTTCATGCTCTTTTGATCTTCATCTATTTCTTATGGCTAACTAGCATCATATCCAAACTGTAGACACTGGCTCACTGTAATAACATAAGCTAATCTGGTACTCAAAGTGTATCTGATCATGTCTCTTAAGTCAGCAGCCTCATGCACATCTGGGTCTAGAAAACCACTTATGTTATAACTTTTGCTCCAACATAGATTAGCCATATTCTACACAAGATGCACATGTGTAAGTTTAAGATGTTGATGACAGTTAATATAATGTTGTTTTTGGTAAGATCAGTCTGACTTTGACTAAGTGAGTCAAAATTTGACTCTTTGAAAGTCAAAATTTGTTTCTGATGTCACTGGTGTATTACATACATTACAATCAAACTGATGATTATCAATATTTTTTCAGTTAAGCATGTCATTTTGTCCTTTTAATGTTCATAATAACTATCTTTATGCATTAGAACACTTGGATTTTATGTTCGATTTGTTCAAAAGTGAACCCCTGTTTGATTGAAGATTATAGGGTGTTCAAGTGTCATGTTCTTTTAAAAGAATTAATGTTATAATCATTTAAAGATCTTTGTATTTGTCTGAATGTATGATATTTGTGATTGATTGTTCATCCTATTCGATGTTAAACCTAGGGTTCATCATCGGTGTTTCATATTGAGTGGGTTGATTCGAACAACTTAAATATTCACATTTTAATCGATAATACTGTGGTAGATGATCGATTAGGAAGATGAAATAAGGTAAAGTTTGGTCAGAATCACTCAATAATGGATGATTTTGGTAGTCTGAAACTTTGAACACACATCTCACTATTTATCTCGCTCAGATTTGAAAAGTATCAAATGTCAAATCACATGAAGAGAACTTAACCCCTCATCTTAAATGTTGCTTGACCCAAGAACTAACAATTATTCAAACATTTGGACTGGATATATAATTTTCCATTCCCGGAATGAAAGATGATTTTTAAGAGCATTCACAATCCATCTCCCATCCCCATCCTTATAATTACACTAAAAACCTCTATTTTTTCTCTCTTTTTTTCTATTAAATAATATTTGTTTCATACATTTATTATTACATTTTCTCTCTTATTCACTCATAAACACTTTTAAAAATATTAAAAAAATTATTGGGGTTATACTGTGATTCCCCAACAATGGAGAATCATGGGGATCACGGTACAACCCCATAATTTTTTTCTCATTTACTCACAACTACCCACAACCATCTGATATAATATAAGACACACAGTCAAATAAAAATAAGAAACTGACTCTGAATGCTATAAGTAAACATCACAAATTTCTTACATAAGGTGTTGTTTGTTTTTTCTGCAGTAAAATGTCTGCAGTCTGCGGACCATATCTGCAGACATCTGCAGGAGAAGAGGTGGATCAAACGTCTGCATTCTGCAAGAAGAAGATTGTTTTTTTAACATCTGCAGACAGCAAAAATAGTCTGTAATTAAAACTATTAACTATTAAGCATGTTGATACTAATCCTAATCTACACTGGCTTAATTAGATCCGATCAATACTATTAAGCGATCATTTCAAACGAATCATCCTCCTTAAAATCATCATAAACTTATGAAATTGGTCTGCTTGGAAGCGTAATGTTCGACCCTAATCTGGCCCTTGTGCAACCCCGGGCACGGACTTAACCTCCGATCGGAAGGAGAGCTCGCCGATGCATCGGCTCTGATGGTCGTCCCAAATCATGACTTTGTTCAAGGGGTAGTGTGGGTCAGGTCCGCCGCCGACTAGAGTGAGGATGTTGCAGCAGAAGAGCATTTGGACGACAGCGATACCGCCTCCGGTGTCAAAGTCCCGGCGGAAGATCTCTCGGAAGGGGTCGCAGTTGTAGATGCGGAAGCCACGGTCGGTTCTGGCAGCGAAACAGCCCGAATCTTGGTTGAAGGAGAGGTGGAGGAGGTTGGGTGTTGGACGGAGTAATTCGATTCGGAAGAAGAGGTCTGTGGGTCCACTTAAATGGAATCCGAAGGAGTAGGAGAGACTCTTGTCATGTGTTTGAGATAAAGATTCAGAAGATGATGATGATGATGAGAAGACAAGAATCACAACGAAGGAGACGATGGCAACGGTGATGGTGACAGCTGGTGAAGAAGGTTGCTAGGGCTCGCGGTGGCCGGAGGTGGTTGCGGGGTTGGCGGTGGGTGCGGTGGCCGGTGGAGGAACTGCCAAGATGAGGGGGAAGGAGGAGGGTAGAAGAGGGTAGAAGTATTGGGTAGGGTAGAAGTGAATGAGAAGATAGAAGAGGTTAGAAGTGGCAAGAAGTGAATGATCCACATCTGCACCAAGAAGACTCCGCGCAAACGTTTTTTAATAAAACGTCTTTGAAAAATCAAACAGTCTGCAGAAGGAAATGTCTGCGCGTGATCTGCGCGGCGCAGACATAAGAGCTCAAGAAAAGATTTCTGAAAAACACAAACAGCACCTAAGTTTCAGTAACCAGTTTGGTACTAGAGATGGGCATTTCGGGTTTGGGCCAGACCCGAAAACCAGGTACAACCCGGGTTTGGCCCAACCGGGTTTTTTGGTACCCGGGTATTGGTGAACCCGGGCACGAACCCGGGTCGGGTTCAGCAGCATAAAAACCCTACCCGGTATACCCGGGTAGGGTCGGGTCGGGTTGGGGTCGGGTATGAAACCCGGGTCCAACCTGGTTTTTTTTTTTTTTTTTTTTTTTCTTTTCTTGCATGACAAAGAAATTTAAAAAGAACATGAAAGACATATAATATTAAAACAACTTAAAAATACATAAATGAATCAATAAAAAATAACAATATCGTCTAATTTTATTTACTACGAGATGCTTGATCAAATGCTAATTCTTCTTCGGATATGCCAGAAGATACTCCGTCTTCTACCTCTTCATCATGTACTTTAGCTTCGAGTGTAATCTCGTCTTCGAGGCTTGTTTGGTCTTGTATACGATCCGTTGCGTCTAAGTGATCCTTTAAACAAATGCACATCTCCACTGCTTCCGGAGTTAGTCTTGTTCTCCGTAATGATATTACCCTGCCACTAAGAGAAAAAGCAGATTCCGAAGCTACCGTAGAAGCTTGGACGCTTAGTAAATCACGGGCCATAGAAGAAAGAATCAGAAATTGAGATCTTTTCCTTTCCACCAAGCCAAAATATCAAATGCACGATAATCTTCGGTAGTCATAGTGGAAATAAAATTCGTTCCACTATATCTACCGAGCTCACTTTTTGGGGTGTTACCCCTTTGACGTTTAGCCGTCACATCCCGAACAACATTTAACATAGTCAAAACAGGGTCTTTAATCGAGGTACTAGCACTTGACGTTGATCCGCTTGGTATGGTTATGTTTACGTTAGGCCCATATCTATTTAAATAAAAATTATAGATTGTTTTCAAATTTTCATTAAATTTTTTTTTTTTGCCTCATTTGAAAAATTAGGGTTTTTGTCATGTATAACCAAATTGTCATTTATCTCATCTATCAAACATTCAACCCCCGCAACATTTAGAAACTGATTTAAAGCGGCGGCACACGTAAAAACGGGTGGTAAGTTCTTAAAATATTTTTTAAACTTTTCTTTCATTGGTTCTATCATTTGATTAAAAATATTATTTTTATTTTGAAAATTTTTAAAATTCAAAGCCATATAATATAATTCTTGAAGCACCGAATAACTAGTGGAATAATAAACTCCCGATAATTTTGTTGTTGAGTTTTTAAAAACTTCAAGAAACTCGGAAAGACGTTGAAGATTCTCCCAACCCGCATCCGGAAATGGGTCGGCTTCACCATTATCCGAAAGACTATTATGAAAAGGTTTCAAAGTGCCCTTTTGTTTTAAAGCACATTCAAACATGTGACAAGTCGAATTCCACCGAGTAGGTACATCCCAATTAGGACCTAAAAATATAGAATGCGTATCCTTACAAAGTTGTTTATAATCTTGATAGCTTCTTCTACTTTTTTTAAAAACATATTGCCGTTTGCAATCGGAAGATATTTTAATTTAAAAACAAAAGCTGTAATAAAGTTATTAACATATTGCCCGGATAGTCCGTCTTGCACTACTAAATTAATAATATGTGCAACACAACAAGTATAGAAAAAATCACCGTTTGCAATCGGAAGATATTTTAATTTTAATTTTTCAACCGCGGTTGTGTTGTTAGAGGCGTTATCAAATGCAATTGAAAAAAGTTTATTTTGTAATTTAAAAGTACTTATTACATTATCTAAAAAGTAAAACAAAAATTCTCCGGTGTGTGGATGCGGAAAAAGATCAAATGCAATCGTACGTTTCATCAATTTCCATGAATTGGGATCCACCCAATTAGCGGTGACGCAAAGGTACGATTCGGGTAAACCGTGTGGAGCCGACCAAACGTCACTAGTTAAGTTTACACCGGTATTTAAATTTTCAAATAATACAATTAAATCATTTTTTGCATGTTTCCATAATTTTAAACAATAACGTCTAAGTGTAGTACGACTTACGTGGGTGTAACGAGGTTGAAGCGTCTCTCGAATTAACTTGGTCTACCGAGGATTGTCGAAGTGACTAAAAGGCAAAGCTCCTTGAATCACGAACTTCGTCATTCGATCTCGAACCGTATTAACATCGTAATTAAAGATTCCACCGTCTCCACCCAATTGTGTTTGTTGCAAATCCGGATTACTTTTCAACGACTTACAAAACTTCTTGCTAATGTGTTTGTTTAAAGTCGTGTTAGAATCTTTAGCAAGCAAAGCTTCACAAAACTTGCAACGAGCCTTTATTGACCCGTATCTCAACTCAACCATATCCCAATTGCACCAAACATCCATGTTACGATTGTGTGCAAGACACGAACGACGGTTGGAGCGTTGGACGAACCTTGACCAACGGAAGATTGTGAGTGAGCCATATCAAGATTGAAGAGAGTGAAAGTGTAAAACAAGAGAGTGAACGTGTAAAACGAGAGTAAACGAGAGTATTTTTGCGTTTTTTGCGTATGTTTTTGCGTTTGAGACTTGGGTACTAAACCATATCAACCCACACCTATTTATACTAACTTATAAGCCTAAAAGTGACAAAAAAAGGGCAAAAAATCGATCCCAACGGCTATATAGCCGTTAAAAAATGGCTACTTTAAAAAAAAAACAGTCAAAACCGGGTCCAGCCCGGGTTCAACCGGTTCCGGGTCGGGTCGGGTTCGGGTCGGGCTCTAAGAAAATCTAAAAACTAATATCCGGTTCCAACCCTACGGGTTTTTTCGGGTCCAAACCGGGTTCAACTATACCGGATCGGATCCGAACCCAGTTTTTTTCCCCACCTCCATAAATGGTACTACAAACTATAAACCCTGCAAAAGGAAACGAATACGAACGGCGGCGTTTTAAGAGAGCCACAGCTTAAAAATATCGAGGTGTTCTATCGCCTCAGTAGCCAAGGTTTTGGGTTCACCGGTGAAGGTTTATCAATGGCGTTGCTACAACTCATGTGCTCCGTAACGCCACTCGCACGGGCCGCAAGGTCCCGTGCCATCACCGTCACCTCTTCCCGCACCCTCGCCACCAATACAAAGTCCTCTCCACCCGATTCCAACGTGCTTCTCGGCATGTCAGAAGAACAACTTCAACAGCTAGCCATTGACTTCGGGCAGGTATATTAATGTAATCCCACCAATATTATTAGTTATGGGTCAAGATTTATCTGTATTTATTTGGGGATTTCTATTGGTTTAGCAAAGTTACAGAGGCAAGCAGTTGCATCATCTTTTGTACAAGCGAAGGGTTAAAGATATTCAGGAATTCAGTCAGGGTGAGTCCCTGTTTTTTGGAAATAAGTCTGAGTTAGTAGTTGGTATAGCTGTTGATTGATGGTGCTGTGTTTTGAATCTTATGTTTGATTTTGTTTTTGCTGGTGTAATTGTTGGTTAATGGTGGTGTGTTTTGAATCTTATGTTTGATTTTGTTTGATTGGTGTAATTGTTGATTAATGGTGGTGTGTTTGGTTTTGTGTTTTATTTTTCAATGTGAAAGTGCCTTTGGCATTCAGAACTGAACTCCAAGAAGCTGGTTGGGCGGTTGGACGATCTTCGGTGCATAGTTCTGTGACTGCAGCTGATGGCACCATCAAGGTTAGTTATTTTTTCTGTTGTTAAAATTGTAGTCAAACCCAATAGTCATTTGGTTGCATCTAAAACGATTTAGTGTTCGATTTAAACTTCAGTTGCTGATAAAATTGGAAGATAATCGACTGGTGGAAACTGTTGGCATACCGGTAACAGATGATAGAGGTTCGGTTCGCCTTACGGCTTGTGTCTCGTCACAGGTGATCTTTCTTCCGTAGGATAACTCGCATCCGTTTGACCATTTTATTGGTTCTTGTTTATTTAGAACATATATTGTTTTGATCTGTATTTTCTGCGTTTGACAGACTACTTTTTGTTTTTCATTTTGGTTACTTAGGTAGGCTGTCCATTACGATGCTCATTTTGTGCTACTGGAAAGGGAGGCTTCTCCAGAAATCTTAAAGCGCACGAGATTGTGGAGCAGGTTTACCTAAAACATGTTTTTCACTTAGCTGTTTAAAGAAGCAATGAAGCTAATAAAGTTTTAATAATAATAAAAAATAAATATGATTTTTGGTTTACTTTTTTATTTGTAGGTGTTGGCAATAGAGGAGGTGTTTAACAACAGGGTTACAAATGTGGTGTTCATGGGAATGGGTGAACCGATGTTAAACCTGAAAGAAGTTCTTGCAGCTCACCGATGCTTGAACAAGGTTCACTTTCAACATAATCAAATGGCTCATTCCTTGCATAATTTCTGTTGTTCTTTTATCTATTATTACTTTTCCTGAAAATGGATTTCTTATGATAATTGCTTCTTTTCATGTATGATTTATCAATTTTGTTTGCACGGTAAAGATGTAAGGCCATAGATTCATAGTTAATTTTAACCGATCATATTAACTATGTGTGTTGTCTTTTGGATTCAAGGATATACAAATCGGACAAAGGATGATGACCATTTCCACTGTTGGAGTTCCAAACACTATCAAGAAGCTGGCTTCTCACAAACTTCAGTCTACATTGGCTCTTAGGTATGCAACATACACTCATTAGTTGATAGTTTGACTTTTCAGTTCGAAACTATGCCTTTTTAGGATAAAGATATGTAACGTTTTTATTGAAGTTTGAATAATGTTGGTGCCAAATTTGTAACAATATCCGCATCAGCTTTGGATTAGATAAGTTGAATTTGTCTTTACGAGTCAACATCTTGAATTTTAATGTGTGTGTATTTCAGCCTTCATGCTCCTAATCAGAAACTGAGGGAAAAGATTGTGCCGAGTGCCAAGGCGTACCCTCTGGAGGCAATTATGAAGGACTGTAGAGACTATTTCCATGAAACTAGTAGACGGGTATCCTTTGAGTACACGCTATTGGGTACATGATTTTGTATTCACTTATGTTTTAAAAAGACGATTTTTAACATGAAACTAAGTCAACCTATTTTGACAGCTGGAGTCAATGATGATGTGGAGCATGCAAAAGAACTTGCTGAATTACTTCATCAATGGGGACCTGGATATCATGTGAACCTGATCCCATTTAATCCAATTGATGGCACTGAGTATAAGCGTCCTTACAGAAAAGCGGTACACTTTCTTTACCTAATTTTTTTATTGTCTCATACTGCAATGTTTTCCCTCGTTTTAAGAAAAGAATTGAGTTTGAGTTTTGTGGTTAACGATCAACAAAATGGCTAAGGGGTGTGTTTAGATTTGCATCTTGGAACCGATTATCGGGGTGTTTTATTGTAGCACATTAGGCATGTTTTGCTTCAGCTCATTATTTAATTCTGATGATTTAATATTGCTTAAACACTTTCCAAACACAACATCCAAACATCTCATTGGTCAATAGCCTGTGAATAAGTCAAAGTAGACGTACTGAAATGGACACAGAAACATGCATTGACCAATGTGTTGTAAAGATGAAGATAAAGAAGACGGGGTTTGTTGTGATCGATTAATTCTATGATTTTTTGCCGTAATCTTTAAGAGGTCAAATTTCCACTTGGAATTTGGTTCAGTTTGATTTTTAAATTCAACTTATTTGTCTATCTACTTATTTAAGTTCATTTTAAACTATACTTGCAGATCAGTATGTTTCAATCTATGCTGGAGTCCTGTAAGATAACTGTAAGCGTACGCCAGACACGAGGGCTAGATGCAAGTGCAGCTTGTGGACAGCTAAGAAACGAATTCCAGAAAGTTCCGTTGGCTGCACCCTCCAATGATGACATTCAACCTGAACCTGAATCTGAACCTGAACCAGAGGCTGCAGTTGCTTGTTAATAAGTTAAGACTTCAGGCAGTTCTTGATGTGCTCTGCTCAGTTTTTCATAATGTATACCGACATCTAGTTTCATGGCTCGTATGACTTGATCAAATGGTCCAACCAATTTCGAAAGGTGGGTTAGCCTGGGTGTACCTGCTTGAGTTTGTCCCTGCACTAGGAATGAAGGGTGTTGGGGTTGGCTACAGAGGAATGGTGATTAGTGAATATGCAAAGGAAGCACTTATGTCGTATTAGGGTGTCATTTGTTTGACTTTTTCGTCAAATAGTACTTGGTTTTGTTTTAATTATATAAGTATAAATTCGAAAACCTTATAAAATCTGTAGTGGTCTATCTGATTTTGTATCTGATTTGAGTTTAGTTTGCCTATTGATTTGGTATAAAAAATAAATAATATTATTTTAGCAGACCAATTGGATTGTGACATATTGCATGGCGAGGAAACCTAACATGCTAAATGAGTATAAGTATATATGATGACACGTGCTTTGTCAACTTGTACCCAAAGTTTTACACACTTGTATCTATGCAAGGACTGGAATTCTTCGAAACTCACTCAATAATAGTTGAGAGAAACTCACTCAATAATAGTTGAGAATCATATATAACTGAGGCAAAGTTAAAGTGATTTGAAGCTAAATATGATTAACAATGATTAATCAATAAGAAACGAATCAAAACACACATACACAAAGTAAAGTTTCTGTTGAAATTCTCTCAAAAGTGTATGGTTACACATATAGAATTCAAAAACATTTCAAAATACATACACCTAATCTATTTATACATTAGAAATCAAACAAAACATTGCATCCTTAAACGTTTTCGCATTCATGAAGTTCTCGCACATTAGCTAGTTCTCGCGTCATAACAAGTTCTCGCATCCTAACATCTGTCCTCACATCATCTAAAGTTTTCGTAAACTTCAAGCTTTCGCTTTCTTCAAGTTTTCGCATGATATAACTCTTTGATTTTCAGAGCCTCCACTCTACAATCTTCACTAAGGCTCAGTAATCAAGCATCATTCATCTATGTTGCCTGCCTTGTAATTACCCCACTAACATACAACCCCTTTTCCAGAGCTTTGTTCATCTTACACTCAAATTGAGTTGATATGAAATGAAATGTCACCAGAGCTTCTATTTTGTTGGCATGTAACTTCATCAGATCTTTCTTCCTGAACTATAGCAAGTCTACATGGTCCATGATCCTATATTTTTTTATCTTGGCATACTATAACTGCATGTCTAGTTCTATACTCACATCTTCACTTTACAAAATTAGAAAGGCTATTCACCGGTAAAGGAGCATGCATAGGAATCTTCTTTGTAATCTTTGTTTTCATATATACATGATTAACCTAATGTTCCTTTGTACCAGGGATGTACCCTTGTGTTATCCATAATCTTTTTGGCTTTAATCGGCTTAATCTTGCTAAATTTAAAATTACATTCCTTATACAACATATTCTTGAACCACTTTGCTTTCATATTGTTGCTTGGATTGAAGAATGGACTTTTGTTCAAAGTGTTCAGATCAAGAGAGGATAAACTGTAAAAGTCACTAACACTTCTATAATATTCTATGCTTTTATTTCTACTCTTGATCCCGTACAAATCCTTTTTTCATTATATACCCAGCTCGGTATCGAAGATGTATCACTATATGTTCCTTCCTCTTTTCCTGTATCAAATATGATATGTTTCACTTGGTGGAGGAGATGCTTGTAAGAATTTGTTATTCAAGGGCGTGTGCACCTTATATAACCGGCTAAACTAACACCCTTCCTTATGCCACCTTGGGATCCACACTCTCAGTCTTAGTATTTTCTCCATACTAGTATCAGAAGTAATCTTAGGAATAACTCCTGGAACAGACTTAGATACACCTTTAGAAACTTGATCAATCATAACATCAGGAATCTCTGAAGCTGTGGATGACTCACCAACAATAATCCAAAATTAACATTCCTAAATATGTTCGTGTAGATCACATCATCCTCTACACCATCCGAGTCTTCAAAATCATCAAGATCTTTATCAAGTACATCCAAAAATGACTCATGACTCTCAAATATATACAACTCTTTCTCAAAACCAGCTTCTTTAGTTGGATCCACCGGATCTTGAGGATATGCCTCATCAGGCATAGCATCGCTTGGACCCTCAGTCTTAACTACTCCAAATGAACCTCCATAAATGCCTCTAATACTACCTTGACACCTTTCTTTCTATCATGACCATCTCCATCATCTTTCTTTTTTAGTTTCATCACCTTTATCATCATTATCACCATCATGTTCTTTCTTATCATCATCCTTCTTCTCACCATCATCATCCTTCTTAGCAACTATTTCACCAACAATGCCCTTCTCAATCTCTTTCTCACTCACAATCTCTACAACCTCCTCATTACTCTTAACCATTATCTCTTTCTCAAATTTCTTTCTAAACTTCACCAACCTCAAGTTTAACAGGATTAGCCTAAATAGGTTGTTGAGATCTAATCAACTCAAAAAATAACTTCAACAGCTCTTCTAACTCCATACTTTGCATACTCTTGATTTGATTATCCAATATCAAGTTGCGGGACCGTGTGAAGGGTGGTCAATACCATCAGTCTCACAATGAGGAGAGGTTTAGAACACTTAACAATCCAAATGGGAAACTGGGTTTGAGTATGATGATACTAAGAACACAAGTAATTACTGAGATAGAACTAAGAACAAGAACAAACAAGTAAGGTTTTCAAGGATGCTGTATATTGCTCTCAAGTTCTATTACAAGTGTTACAAAGCATATCTAAATTACAAGGACCTGAGACACTTTATACTACATCCTACAACCATCAATACTTAGAAAAACAGTTAGAAACACTAATCTCGACAACAAGATTAATGTAAGTCAAAAGACAGATTGACTTTTTACTAGTGACTATGACATGCCATAGCTCATATCCCTTTCTAATATAAAAAGGTTTACAGGTACAAAAGCCAGAAGTTACAGACAAAGACCTTAATCTACAGTTTACAGAAGCATGGACTTTTCACCAACTGATACAAGTTGGTGAGTCTTCAGAGTTGCAGCGGAAAGTGTGTCAGCTTTCTGTAAAGTAGATCAGAGAAAGCATGTCTTCTCTGTCTTTGAAAGAAATTAGTCTTCACAGCAAAGTGGTTTCGGAAGACTTTGTCTCTAAAGCTTCGGAAGACTTCATCTTTGGCTTCGGAAGATTTGGACTTTGGCTTCGGAAGATTTTACACTTAGAGTATTTTTTGTGGAGAGTGTAAAACTTCCACAGCAACTTCTTTTGGACTTTGGCTTCGGAAGATTTTACACTTAAAGTATTTTCTGTGGAGATTGTAAAACTTCCGCAGCAACTTCTTCCTTGTACCTTCAGTGCATGCATGCAGGAAGACTCTTGGTTGTTTTGGCTTCTTTGGTTGCATCAGCCTTGTAATCTTCTGATATTACCTTACACAAGTTCTTAATCTGTTTGCACTTTTTCAACAAATCAACCTCCAGATCAAAAACTCTCCTTTGTAAGATCAGTAAACTACTACTGGCGGGTTCCTCAGTAGCTGTCTTCTGTGAATGGTTGTATGTTGGTGGTGTGGTGATTAGAACATCAGGATTAAACGTGTCATCATGTGATGTTAGTCTTGGTGGTATTGATATAAAATCAAGTGCCGTTGATGTTAGTGATGTGAATGCTGCTGCTATAGGTGCTTCTGCCATATGAGCAGTCTTTGAGCTTGATTCACCCCTTGGCTTCTGTACCAGAAAACCTCTTCTTATTTCTTTTTTCCCTCTACCAGATGGCCTTACCATCCTCTTTAACCTCTTGCCCTTAGTCGGTTCCTTGAGCACATAATCAACAATAATGTGATCACTGGATCTCTTCTGAGCTGCCTTAGGAGGAGTATCCTTTGGCACTCTATGTTATAGCACATACTCGTGGATCCTAATCATTCCTTCATCAGAATCACTAGTTGACTTTACAAACCATTCCTTTCTTTTCTTAGTTGTACTCACTTGATCAATATGTGGTCATGATGATTATGCTTGCGCTTGTGATTGCATAATAGGTTCAAATGTCTGTGATAATGGTACCTTTGGTTGCATAGGTGCCTGTGGATGTTATTGCTCTTGAACATCCTCCTCAATCTTTGAAAATCTACCAAACTTGACAAACTCAGCTCCACTATGAGCACTCCCCCTTGCAGATGACATATGTAAAAAGACATCCGGCTTTAATATGGTGATGTTAAGGGTAGGAATCTCCTAAACCATAAACTCTGGATGCTCAGAATCATCTGTATAAATCTCAGGTATATTAGAAACTTTTTGCAGGCACCAGATATGACATTCTTCTCAAATTTTTGCTTTAGAACATCTCTTGTTCTCTTACATATCTTTACTTCTTCCGTATCTTGCCTTCAATGCTTCCTAGAGATTTTTGGCGGCTCTGAACCTTTTTAGCAATTACCAATTAGTGTTTTTTTAATATTATTTTGTATTTTTAAGCAATTACCAAATAGTGTAAACATGCCAATGTGTTAACCCATAATTATTCTTTATTCATCTTGTATTAGTATTCAATGTGTTAAATTACAAAACTTAATATTATATAAAAAAATTCTAATTCTTTAGATTCAAAAGTATATAAGTGGTTGTATGCATTACAAATAAGCATCGGGTGACTTTCAAACCAGTTTACCTGCTCTCCTTTGACTTTAGTTTTTTTATTCTACAAATGTATATACTTTAGATGACTTATAGTCTGTTTTTATTATTGATATTTAAAAGAAAAACAGTTTTACATGGCTTTAAAACATTCACAGCAGGTTTGGTATATTTATATGAGTGTAATTCTTAAATTATATGGAATGATTGTAAGTGGCTGTGAGTGGAGGAGAGAGAAATGTTACTGTTCAATCTGTAAATTTAAGGAATTACTGTTCAAACCCTTATAATTTTTTAATATTTTAAAAGTTGTTGTGAGTGTAGGAGAGAGAAAATGTAATGATAAAGGTATAAAAAATATTATTTAATTAAAAAGATGAGAGAAAGAGTAGTGTTTTTAGTGTAATTATATGGATAAAAATAAGAATGGACTGTGAATGCTCTTAGTATCAGCAAAAGAAACATTGTAGTTGACGAAATGTAGAGAAAAACACTAAACATGAAAAGTTTAAACATCTCTAACTCTAACCATTGCATTTGACTTAAACTTCCGAGAAGACCATTGCACTTGACTTTAACTTCATAAGAAACAATTCTACTTGTTCAACCTATTTACAGAGGTAACCTAGAAAGAATTTTTTTAAAAATTGGGTGTTTTAGAGGGTATTTGTTGACAAGAGGTGTTATTCTCAGGGTTATTTTACTTTAGGGGAACCCGCCCATGGCAGGGGCGGGTTCTGTGGCACGGTCAAACACTCGGGAGACTTTAACAGAGGGTTGTCACATCTTTACAGAACCCGCCCCTGCCATGGGCGGGTTCTCAGTGTTTGTCGGGCTACAGTAGACATGTGAATGGTGTCTGTGTGCATGTGAATGCATGTGAGTGTGTGTGCAGTGTCAGTGTGTGTATGCAGTGTGTGCATGTGAATGCATGTGAATGTGAATGTGTGAGTGTGTGTGCCCGATCTGATTAACCAAGAACTCGCCCTTGTGAAGGGCGGGTTCTCAGACCCTTTTTTTTCAGCCGCACGATCCACCTACCAAGCATACACACGACGATTATTTATATCACACAAATTTCATTTCAATCCATCTGGTTACTTACAAATTCTCTTTCTTTCGATATTTTTTTCAATCCTCACTATCTTTCAATATAATTTTCTCTGTAATTTCATACTCTATTTAAAAAAAAATGAGTTGGAGAATTACATCAGGTCCATTAAATAACGATTTGTTATTTTTAAGTGGTCAACATAGAGCTGATTATTATTTTCGCGATCCAGAAAGCGACGAAGGAATTTTACGTGTTAGACGAGGTGATAAAGCTTTTTGGGATTATATTGATGAAGAACCTATCCCTGATAATATTATGAGGTATATACGGTTGGCTGGTTTTGCGGGTGTGACGAGTGTGTTTATCGCAAACTTGACCGTGCTCGGTGGAAAGATGGAGACCAGAGACACACACATTTCATTTACCGGTTGGAGAAACTACGATAACCCTTCAAGATGTACAAGTTTTATGAGGTTTTCCGGTTGAAGGTGATTTTATTTCTGGCACTGATTATGCTATGAGTGCAACTGAAATTATAATGAGGTTTGAGTATTTAACCGGTTATACACTCGCTACAAGTGCTGTAAGTGGTTATAAGTTAAACCTAAGATTTATTTTAGATGAAATAATAAAACCATTCCCTAATAATGCCACAGATTTTCAATGCATCCAACGAGCTAGATTAATTATATTTTTTATGATTGGTGCCACTTTATTTCCTGACACTTCTAGCAACTGGGTGCACATAAATTATTTAAGTCATATTGAAAATTTAAATAACTGTGGTAGACTTAGTTGGGCAAGTGCAGTTTTAGCATCTTTGTATAGGAAATTATGTAAGGCAACGAGTGTCACTAATCGAGAGGTTAGTGGGCCTTTATTCTTGTTGCAATTATGGGCATGGGAAAGATTCCCTTCTATGTGTCCCCTGAATACTCGATCGATTGATTTCAGATTACCATATGGTGCAAGGTATGTTAAAAAAAACTTATAAATTAACTATTTTTTAGTAATGTTATATTTTTCTAATTAATCGGGCATATTTGAAAACTTTATTACAGATGGACGGGTGAACTTAGTTATGTAAACACCACTCCACACTGTTTGAGTGCCTATCGATCTCAGCTGCATTCACTAAGCGAAGCCACGGTATTAATATTAATCTAATATTATTTTGTATAAATTAACATTATGAAAACATATTAATTCATATTTTTATATCAGTTTAATTGGAGGCCTTATGATAATATCATCCACCGTCTACCTGATATCTGCACAAGTGGATATCAAAGCTGGAGAAGTGACACATACCTTATATGTTAGGAAATTGTTGAGCCTCACATATCAAGTAGGTTTTAAGACAGTTTGGAATGTTTCAATCAATCCCTACAAGTGTGTTACTAACCCGGGAGCAACACACAAATCTACATTCGATTGCTCGTAGAGGTGGTAAAAATAAAAACTGGATACAACATCATAATATCTTTGTTCAAGCATGGGCGTCTCGACATAATTCAGTTGTGAATGAGGAATACACTGATTCGCCAATTGCTTCTGAAGCATACATGAGGTGGTATTTAGAGCGTACTGTTGTGTATACAACAAACCCGGCTCATCAAGACACGAACCCTCATGGCTTCCAAAATGATGGACAAAGATTGAGAATGATGGTATTATTATTATTAATTTATTTGTTATAATGATTATTTAATTATTATTATTATTATCATTATTATTATTATTATATTAAAATTAAACTTTCATAATGTTATTTATAGATGGATGGGATGAGTCAGTTTTATCAAAGACCAGGGGATGAATCGGGAAGGAATATGGCGAGCCGTTATATGGAATTTGCACATGCAAACCATATAAGTTATCTACCAATGCATGTGACACAGAATGTTGATGATACTCAACTTCCTCCTGTCACACAACGTTTACGTAGAAGGGGTAGAGCACGAGGGCGGGTTGGTCGACAAGTTGTTGATGATAATGTGGAGCAACAGAATATGACTGAACAAAGGGTTTCCACAGAACAACAGTTCAACTCCCCCTTTTTAAGCCAAATGGGTAACCAAGATTTTTTTTACGGTGGTACCTCAACTTCTCAGTTTCCACAATTTAGTCAAATGGCTACCCAGAATTTTGAAGAAGGGGGCCCGTCAAATCCTTATCAAAGCCCTAATACAACTTATGAACAATCGTTTCATCATTCTTCCCTGATACCTTATTACCCTCAATTTCAAGAGATGGCTCATTCAGTTGACCGGTTTTTAATGCATCTCCTCCTTGCTCATTCGACTTAAATGATGAAGCAACAAATGATAATGATGACACTCGTTAGATGTTATTTCATTTATATTTTTAGAGATGTATTTTTATCTTTTTAATTATGTAATTTTTTGTACTTTCATTTATAGAATGAAATTTTATCATAAAATAGAAACATAAAATACAATATTATTAGAATAAGCATCCAAAAACTAACAAGTAGTATAATAAAACTAACAAGTAAATCAGTAATACAACAAAGAATGTCACTTGTGGGTCTTGCGTTTGACTATCTTTTCTGTGAACCATTCAGGGTGACTATATGTATAACGATACTGATAAAACTCTTTTGCCATATAGCGTCGATATTTTGCACACGTGTCTTTAAAATTTCCCTCCATACTTAAGGTTTTTCCTTGAACTAGCTTTTGCATTAACATACAAACAAAAACCCCTGAATTACCACCAAGGTCACCCCCGTCTTTGGGCAAATACTCCTCAGTAGTTGTGAAAGGCATGTCATCCATTTTATCAGGATGAATAAACGGTCCAGTATAATTTTTTTTCCAGTAACCAATCTGTTCCATCAGACAGTAAAAATTACATGGAATAAAATCTAAAATAGGGAGAACTAACTCATGATATAGTTCACGATATAAGTTGTTTGACCAATACTGAAGGATCTCCATTGTATGCAAGTTGATTCGGATCAGTAACCAATCTTCTACTGCTTTTATAAGTATTGGAATATAAACATATTGCACTTCCCAAAATGGAGGGTACAACTCATCAGTTCCGTTGGCATATTTGATAGGCTTGACATCTTTCCACACACATAATTCATCCTGAAACTGAGGTGGTAAAATTGTCCAATTCAATCCCGATGGTCCAAATTTCGCAAGCTTTTCACGTCTCATCCGTATCATCCGTTTTACCCAACCTTTATATGCTGTGATATAAAGTATTAACATCTAAGGAATATTATATAAAACTAATAAGATTTTTAACTGAAAAATATATAAGATTTTTACCAATGGAGAAAGACGACCATCGCGTTCATAGCCTAATAAAGCACCCCAAAAATCCTTCCCAAGCAAGTTACCACCAAATAGAACTAAAACACAATACGGCGCATCACCATTATTATAGAAGTCAATAGCATCTTTTGACCAGTTCTTAGATTCTTCTTCATATGCAACTAAAAATGGTGTATGCACCGGGTTGTTTTCGGATGAAGATGATTCATGTTGCTTCTTAGGCCGCCTCAACCTTTGTAGAATTGAACTCGTCGATCGGAGTTCATGAACTGGTTCTTTACCGGGTCGGTGTGCCATTTTTATGGGTTATTTGGTGTTTTTTGGAAGGGAAATTGTAAAATGTGGTGTGCTAGTATGAGAATGATGGTGCTATTTATAGGAGTTTTTTGGAATAAAATGATTATTTTTTGGAATAAAATAATTATTTTTTGTAATAAAATAATTATTTTTTATTAAACAACAAAATTAAATTAAAACAATAATAACCAGTAAACATCAAATAAAATTAATATATAACAATCTCCTCATGAATATGAGTTTGGACAAGTGTTCATGTTATGACCTGTTTGTCTACATATTGAGCATCTATGTATAACTGGTGCATCTGGATGATGAGCATCCATCTCGTTGTGTATCCTTCTCGTGCGTCTCCTACCTCTTGACGTAGTGATTTTTGATGGATCGCCTCTTATCCTCCAACCCGGGTTCGTCCAATAATCAGGGTGATGAAGCGGGTAAAAATGATCGTTGTACTGTTCTTGATTAACAACGGTACTACAGACCTGATGAACAATGTTATGAGGTGATTCACCTCTATGGCGGCAAACTGCAATTGCATGTGAGCACGAGAATCTTTGCATCTGCCATTTACCACACGTGCAACTTCTGTTTTTGTATTCCACGGTATAATCATTTCCACCAGCTTCATTTGTTTGGATCTTTGACAGAACTCTATATCTCGCCTCTCTGTAATCAAACTCTGTTATGATATGTTCTTGCGAGTTAATATCACGTGCATTGAACAAACGCCATATGCGAGGGGGTAACGCATGTTACAATTAGCTGCGATGTCAGTATGCTTTCTGAACTGTTCGACTGTTTTCTCGAACGTATAATTAATAATAGCTTTTATTGGCATAAGCCTGACACCTCGTAACGTATTGTTGAAGTTTTCTGAAATGTTCGTCGTCAGGTTACCCACCTACGATGATTTTTGTAGTGTAGAAGCGTCCATTTACTCTCTTTAATAGTTTTTAAATATTCCCACGCTTCTGGATTGATGTTTGTCATTTGACTTACACAATAGTTATACTTTCTTTGTTGGGTGGTGCTTCCGATAGACCAACATATCCTTTTTAAGCTAGAAACCGTGAAATTTTGCATGAGGTTACTTCGAACATGTCGGAGACAAAATCGATGCACAACATTATTTTTCCACTCTTCAATAGTATTCATTGCACGAATAATTCCTTTGTGCCTATCGGAAATAACACACAACTTTTTTCCCGAACCAATAGAATTATGGTGAACTGCAATGTGTGACCAAAATTGCTCGAAAAACCAACTCCAACTTTCCACCGTCTCTTCATCTACAATTGCATAAGCTACCGACATTACGTAGTTGTTCACATTTTTTGCAACTGCAATTAACATTTTACCACGGTAGGAACCTTTCAAAAAAGTGCCGTCAACAGATATCACCGGCTGACAATAACTGAATGCTTTAATGTATAATAAGCAGATGTACCTGTCGGATGATGAAACCATTCCACGATAACATGGTTTTTCTCTTGTAATGCGTTGATGTATGTAGGTAACTGCTCAAAATTACTCTCCCAGCTACCGTAAATACTCTCAATAGTAGCTTTTCTAGCTCGCCAGGCTTTATTATATGAAACATCAACATTCAACGTGTCTTTTAAATGTGCTTGAATTTGCTTGATAGGAAAAGCAATATCCTGACGAATAAAATGGATGATGCGGGTAACAATATCTCTGCATTTGAAACTTCTATTGTTGTTACCAACAACAGTACCAAAGCAGTTGTGTGCATTCACCCATCTTGAAATTCTCCACATGTGATGATCGTGTTTCTTGGATGCATACACATACCAGGTACATTGAGGACCATTACCAAGATTATTATTGTAATTAGGGCTAGTACTGTAACATTTTGCTCTCCATCTTGGACGTTTACTTTCAACTACTACGGCCTCTCTGTTACGTGCAAGATTCCATAACCGCACTGCATGCATTACTTCATCTTTTGATTTAAAGTACATCCCAACACGGATTTCTTTTGACTCTTCATTCCATATATCCATATGGTCTTCATCGTCAAAATCAGCAGCTTCATAATCTCTTAACTCTTGAGGATCTTCAGAATAGTTTGTCACCCCGTAAGATCCTGGATTAACATTAGAATTATAATAGTCTGAAACTCCATAGCTGTTGTTGTCATCATCACTAGAATCTTCTTGTGATGGGATGAGTTCAGTATCTTCACTACTGTCTGAAATACCATCATCTGACTTATCAAAACCTCCGTTATCATCGTCGACTTGATGATGAGAAATGGTTGGCGGACCGGCTTGATAATCATGTGATCTTACATTGCCTTGATAATGAGAATTGCTTGACGGACCGGGTGCTTCTGATACAGAGAAACCGCCAAGATGATCCAAATAATTGGATTGTTGAACAGACATCTTCGGCTCAATGATAACGTAAACATTTCCTTGGAAATTTTCAACATTTTCTCCCAAATAATACAAGACTTCTAGACTCGAGTCATTAAAAATTTCAGAGCTTTGAGAGAAACCACCATATGAGTAATATAATTTCAATTTCAAATTATAATACTCTTTTTGAACCTGAATATGATTATAGATTAAATCAACAAATTCTTCATACAACACTCTATTACGAAGAATAATTGTTGAACTTTTAGTAGAATTATCACACATGATATTTCATTTTCGAATAAAATATCACAACCCCAAAATAATTGTAAAAAATAAGGTCGAGACATGTTGGGTTTGAATACAGAAAAGTTATGTGTTGAATGTATAAAAAATAAAATTCGATACTTTCTGAATTGTGTTGAATGTATCAAAAATAAGATTCGATACTTTATATACAAAATTTTTGGATGGAAAGGTTAAGCGGTTAGGTTAAATATGTGGATGGGATTTAGGTTGAGGAGAACCCGCCCTTGGCAAGGGCGTGTTCTGTCCCCGATGTGAAAGGTAGGTTAAATTTGTGGTGGAAAAAAAGAGGAGAACCAGCCCTTGGCAAGGGCGAGTTCTTCTCGATGTGACATGCCTGCGCCTGAAACACACACACTGAAACACACACGACAACACACACTGAGAACCCGCCCATGGCAGGGACGGGTTCTGTAAAGATGTGACAACCCTCTGTTAAAGTCTCCCGAGCGTTTGACCGTGCCACAGAACCCGCCCCTGCCATGGGTGGGTTCCCCTAAAGTAAAATACCCTCGAGAATAACACCTCTTGTCAACAAATACTCCCAAAAACACCCAATTTTAAGAAAAAAATTCAACCTAGAAAGGATAGAATAGAAAAAATAGGTTGTGAATGCTTTAGGTATTAACTTTAGTCTTTGTAAAGAAAGTAAATAATTTGCTTAATCATTACCATATACAATACGATATAAATATGGATGATAGATTGGAATCAGAATCGAAAATGATTGACTAGAAAATAAGCAGGAAAATTATAAACTGAGAGCACAAGAGAATGAGATGTACCATCTTAGTAACTTATTAATAATAATAGGACTAGATATATTTTTTTTAACGACTTTTTGAATTATTAATGATCACTGGCCCACTCGATCATCGATGTTACTCGAGTATAAAACTTTGGACTTTAGTCTAGCACGTCCCTCGAATGTAAGCTTGTAAATCAGTTTGTCCACATTATTCTCAAACATAATAGCACTCTTATGAAGAAAATAAAACACATCTTAGATGCAAAATCTTTTTACCCGACCTAAATTTTTTCTTCTATTCTTCTTTTGCACATATGAGAAATGAATTCAAAACCTCCCCAGTTTAATAAGGTCTTTGATTATCTTTCTTCAAACATTTGAGCCGAGGATTGTTACTTATTAACTTTTTATCTTATTAGAAGTCATAATATTAAAATTTTAAAAGTTGAAACAAACATAGAAATCACCTTTTGATATTCCTTTTCAAACAATAAACTATTTAACCATTGTTTTGAAACCGGATTAGACTTGCAGGCCCGACCGGTTGGATCAGAAACCGGACTACAATCCGGTCAGGTACTTAAAACCGTTTTGACGTTGAACCGGTGGTCAGACAGAGAACCGAACCGATTGAAGCGGGGTCAGAGTGGTTGAACCGCTTTTTTATATATATTAATTAATTTTTTAGTATTCCTATACATATATTAATTAAAATAATATCCGATTTTTATATCAGGTCCGACCGATCGAACCGGTGTTAACAGCGGACCTATAAAACGTTCGGTTAACTGTTGAATTCGATTCCGTAAACATTGTATTTTAACTGCGATTTCCAAACTTGGCATTCCCCAAAAAATTCTCTTCGTTTTGCTTTTTGCATCGATTCGGTTGCGTTCAGCATAAAAACACACTAGCACACATGCACACATATCACCGTCACCCCTCTTCAGTCCTCTTCCACTTGTCAAAACCCTAAACCCTACACCTGTATTTCCTGTTTCCTTCTAGATCATCTCCATCTGTTGTAACCTAAAATCTAGTCAATTTGAAAGAAGCATTCTCTCTACAGCTCTTGCTGCATAAGTATACTAAATTATGCTTTTCGGTTTTAATTCTATATACATTGTGCCAATGCAGAACGCCTGAGTTATTGGTGATGCATGTATTCAATTTTGATATGTTGTGTTAGTTAATACTTATAGATTATTATCTCATGATAATGTATAATGTCATTTCCGACTTCATACTGATGCTTTCGTTATGTTTTGAGTTCATCAGAGTACCATTCATATCTCGATTTTGTTGATTCTAATCGGTTTCTCTTGCGATTTCGATTGTGTTTTTTGTTTATGAAGTATCTTGAGTTGTCCGCATTACCATTTCTTGATTGTCTATAATGGCGATTGATTGTTCTTATGAGTTATGACCTAGTATTAATGATTGCGTCTGTTTAGCTTTTGGTTTCGGATATTCATTCTCCTGATAATTATGATTTCTGTAGACATGATCATGGAATGAATTGGAGTTATTGGGGAATGGGGATTGTTAATTGATGAAACAGTTTGCAGATTTTAGGCATGTTTGATACTTTAACTTGAATAGCATCAATAATTGACCTCATCAGAGAAACGTTAAATATCCTAAAGCTTGTGGGTTTTTTCTTCTTTAAAAGGTTTGCCTGGGATTATGTTTAGTTTACTTTGAATACTACTTTCTAACATATAATCTTATTTTGGTTTGTAGAAAATGTAGAAGTTAAAGTAGTAGAGATAAACACCAAAGGATAAGGAAAGAAAAGCTCGTTATTTAATTGCTCTATCAGGTCATTACTCGTACTTATAGTACTCCTGCTTTTTTTAATTAACATGTTTTATTCTTTCACTAGTATTAATAGGTATTTGACAGTTAGATAAATTTTGTTATTATTTATTTTATAATCGCGCTCGAGAAAAGGCCTCATTTTCAGATTAGGCCCTCAAAAACATTGAGTCGCCCCTAAAACATTGAGTTGAATTTCATTCTATTTTGGGTAATGGTTGTTTGATTTTACACGATGTTATTTTGTGACGGCCATACTTGCGATTGAATTGTCTGATGCTGCTATCAGCTGAATGTGTTTTTAGGGTTTCTTTGTTTTGTTAAAGAAACATTTTATCAGTTGGTCTAGAGTAATGTTTTCTTCTTTTATTGGCTCATCTGTGGTTTTCTTTGTGCAAGATAGTTGTGAGAAAAAATGCAGAAATGTGGTACATATGACAATCAACCACTGATAATTGTGTTATTTTGAAGTTTAATGAAATTTAAGACGTTATGGCAAAAATGTGGTTAGTTTTGAAGACAAAACAACTTAAGTTTATGAATGGGAGTTGAAGATGATGGTTCTTATTTGGTATCTTATGTTTATAATGCATGACTTGTATGCCATGGGAAACACCAATTTTCAAGTTCTGTAACAATGGTTGTTTATCTTGTGTGGCTATTAGGCTTGTTTAATGGAGGATTATATGGATCATAGCTCTAGGGAAAACACTGATGGAAGTGATTCTGAAGTAGAGGAATATGCAGATACATCTTATGAAGAACTCAAGGGTGGAAAATACAACATCAAGTTATCTGATGTAACTTTCACCTGTCCATTTTGTACTAATAAGAAAAACCGTGATTTCCAGTACCAAGATTTATTACAACATGCGACTATGGTGGGAAAAAGCGATTCACAAAAACGAAGCGTAAAAGACAAAGCAAATCATTTAGCACTAGTTAAATATCTTGAAAAAGATATAACTGAGAACTCTGGTCCATCACAATCTAAAGATGATGTTGATGTTGATAATCTTGCAGAGCATGATGGTGATGTGATGTTTGTATGGCCATGGAAGGGTGTCGTTGTCAATCTTCCTATTGAGTTAAAAGATGGGCGCTATGTAGGAAAAAGCGGTTCAAATCTGAGGGATACTTTGACTATGAGAGGGTTTAATCCCACAAGGGTGATTCCATTGTGGAATTTTCGTGGGCATTCAGGGTCTGCAGTAGTTGAATTTAAAAAAGATTGGGCGGGATTTAATAATGCCATGTCTTTTGAGAAAGCATATGAGGTGATCATCATGGTAAAAGGGATTGGAAGGTTAATAATAAAGATCCCAAGGATGAGATATATGGTTGGGTTGCTCGATCTGATGACTATAATGCAAATACTATTATCGGAGAAAATCTTCGTAAGATTGGAGATCTTAGGACTGTTTCTGATATAATGGCAGAAGAAGATCGTAAAACAGATAAACTAGAATCGAATTTGAAAAATATAAATGAAGTGAAAAAGAAGCAATTGGAAGAAATGGAGAACAAATATGTGGAGACTGAAAAGTCCCTCACCGAGATAATTGCTGAAAGAGAAAAACTTCTTCAGCATTACAATGATGGTTTGTGCTGTTTTCTTGGTTGTTTGCATGAAAAGGCAACCGAATTTGGTCAGATTAACGTGAAACCTCAAACATTTTTTTTATTTATAATAATCTGACCAATCACCTGGTCAAGATGATGACATGGTAGATGACGTAGTGGTAACTTTGACCATGCTGACTTCTCTTCTTATCTAATGTTGTGTCCGAAACCCAGTTAACTTTGATGATGACTTTAAAAGGTACTTTTTTGCTGTCAGTTTGACCTTTTTGTGAGTGCAAATGAAGTGGTTACCCAAAACAGAAATTAGAACGAAGTTGGTTGCCTTCTTTATGCACCTTCCTGTAATTACAAGTGCTAAAGAATTCCGTATTCTAGTTTGGCTCGACGTCTACATCTATTATGATATAACATAACAACCAATTTTTGACTGTTTTGTATATATCAGAGATCAAGAAAATTGAGTCTGGTGCACGTGAACATTTACAGAAGATCTTTAATGACCATGAAAAGATTAAACTGCAACTGCAAAACCAAAAGAGAGAACTCGAGCTTAAAGGCCAAGAACTACAGAAACGTGAAGTGGTTAATGAAATTGAACAAAAGAAGCTAGCTGAAGAAATTGCAGAGGTGTGTCACTGTATATTTCATGTTAAATTCATAAAAGTGAAACTAAGGTTATTATCTTTGTTCTTCCAGAATGCTGCAAAGAATAGTCTGCTTCAGAGGGCATCTGATGAGCAAAGGAAAGCTGATGAAAGTGTGTTGAAACTCGCAGAAGATCAGAAGGTTATAGATTTTCTTTTTGATATTATTATCAAATATTGAGGGATTTGAGGTGATTTGTTTTGTTTTTGGTATCATTTGTTTGAGTATAACTTCAGAGGGAAAAAGAAGAACTTCACAAGAAAATAATTACGCTCGAGAAACAGTTGGATTCAAAACATGCAGTAGATCTGGAAATAAAAAAGTTGAAGGGACAACTAAATGTTATCAAGCACATTGGGGAAGATGATTTGGAGACTCTAAAGAAGGTGGAGGACATACAGAAGAATCTGAGAGAAAAAGAGGAAGAACTTGAGGATTTAGAAAGCTTAAATCAAACTCTTGTTGTTCAGGAACGCAAAAGCAATGATGAGCTTCAAGATGCTCGAAAAGAATTAATTGAAGTGAGCGTGTTTTAATTTTATTGATTCATGTTCCTCCTAGTTTTTAATGGTTCAATACAGATTGAGCAAAACTGGTCAGTCCGGTTGACCTGAACTGCTTTTCTCCAAAATATCTATGAATTTAGAATATAAACTATGGTTACATGAATGTTTACTTAGTAACAATCTTTTAGTTTTGAATTAAATGACTTATAATGTTTTCTGCATTAAAAATACAGTTTGGGTGAGACTTTTAACCTTTTTGAACTGATTCCTTTTTAGTTATTTCTTTTATTAGAGATAAAAACTTAACCTGGTCTCAATTCCACCCATTCCTTGGTACTTGGCTTGTAAATGGATGTTAAAATTACTCTATCATGGTTGCAGGGGTTTAAAGACCTGCCAAAAACAGCTCTAATTGGTGTCAAGAGGATGGGAGAACTCGAGAATAAACCGTTTCTTGATGCCATGAAAAGGAAATATAACGAGTCAGAAGCAGAAGATAGAGCCTCAGAATTATGCTCATTGTGGGAAGAATTCCTTCGAGATCCAAATTGGCATCCTTTAAAAGTCATCACTGTTGATGGAAAATCTCAGGTATACATTTGAGAGGTCACATTTTTGACCTATGTTCAACTAAACTTGGGATTTCTCTCTCTCTAATGGCCTATGCTAAAATAAATTAACTAAAAGTAAAGGTAGATTTTATTGTTCTTGTTATAGCCTTTTTTGATAATATTTTGAGCATTAGTTGTAGAACTCTAAAGAAAAGAAAAAAAAAGATTTATAGATAGATGCTATTAACATCGTTTGACACAAATAGTCAAAGAATTACCATCAACTATTCCAAAAATTACAATAATGTTGTCTCAGAAATTATATTGAATTGTATATTATCGGTGCAGCGTGTGATAGATGATAATGATGAAAAACTGAAGTGCTTAAAGAGAGAACATGGGAAAGAAGTTTATAAAGCTGTGGCTACTGCTATAACAGAAATAAACGATTACAATCCGAGTGGAACATATGTCACCACCGAGTTATGGAACTTCACTGATGGCCGAAGATCTACTTTAAAGGAAGGAGTCGTGTCTCTTTTAAATATGTGGGACGGCAACAAATGCAAGCGGACCATGTGACCGTTTTAACCTACATCAGAAGTATGCTTTCTGGTCTACATACTTCAATTTTAGTCTGGTTATTGGTATCCATATATGAATGGATATAAACCAAACTGATAGTATATAGCACTTTTCTTTATGATATAAGACCTAAAACCTCTGTTTAAATAGGATATAAATGACACTATGTGATCCATTGGACCTTGCGGTGATGAGTGGAGGTAAGTTGCTCGTTAAAAAATGCGCTGAACCCAATCTTGACCAGCTTGAGCTTGAGTAACCGATCCCCCGGGGACTATGAATGGACTGGAGTGAGTGTCACAAACCAGTCCATTATGCCATTTTATTCAGGTGAAGATCGAAAAGATTGGTGAACCCCTTCGGCACTTTTGTAGTCTTTTGTGCATATTGATTGGTGGAAGCAATATGAAGTACTTTATCTTTTTCCCAAGTAAACAGTGTGTCAATTTCAATATTGAGCGTCTAGTAAAAAGGGGATGACAATGGCATTTTATTGAATACAACTGTCGATGGGCAATTTAACTCGAAGAAGATTGTGCAATCAGCTTGTTTTGGGTACTTAGCATCCACACTTGATCATGAAGTTGCTTGGCATATTGTTGACCAAGAGAGCAAGTTGGTTCCCATGAAAACAAAACAACCTAATGTTGGCAAACTTTTTGTGTTGCATAAGTGTGTATAGTCTTGTGAAAGTTGTATATTGAATAACACCAATGAAGTCTAGATGTGATGACTTGCTTTTGGTTTAAAATGCAGTAGCATTTGGATTGAAATCGCTCATTTTTGCATGTTCAAGGATTTCAAGGGCATATTTGCGATGCACTAATTGGATAATCCTTCTATAATGCGAGATACATATCTGCCTAAAAAACAATCAAAAGGTCATAATAATTATCGCAAATTCATTACTTAAAAAGACCATAATGAGTGTAGTGGAAAATGTTGATGTGAGAATGGTATCATTGACAAATGCATAGTTATATCCTTCCCTTGATGTTACACAAATAGTTGCGGTGTCATGGATTGCTCACAAAACCAAATAAGTAGTGTTGTAAATGAACCGAACTTTATACGAATAGTTCATGAATCGTTCGGTGAGAATTTCGTTTATGTTCGCTCGTTTAATAAATGAACGAACACGAATAAAAAAATTATGTTCGTTTAGTTAAACGAACGTACAAGAACATAAGTTGTGTTCGTCCATTTATGTTCGTGGAATGTTCGATAATGTATTCGTTAACGTTCGACTGTGTTCATTCATTTAAAAGTTATGTTTGAAATGATTATGTTAAGTACGTATTTATATTTGGTGGATATCATAATATTTGTGATTTTAATTATAAAATCAATATATTGTAGTTTGTATTTGTTTATATTTAGGAAATTTCGTTTGTGTTCAATAATGTTAATGAATATTTGTGTGCGTTTGCTTGCCTTTGTTTATGTTTCATGAACATTTTATGAACAGATTCATTTCCTTAATGAACGAACACGAACAAGAAGTCGTTCGGTAAGCGTCCGTAAACAGTTCATGATCAAGTTATTTTCTTAATGAACGATCACGAACAAGGTCACGTTCCTGTTCGTTCGGTTCGTTTACAGCCTTACAAATGAGCCAATACTATATTATATATAGTACATCTCTATTTATAGCAAAGCTACTCACGGGCTAAGTGTAGGATGAGATGTTGACAAACATTACATCTATCCTAAGAGTTAGAGAGATTGCTTTAACGAGATTCTCAACTTTAATGCTCATAATAGGATCAAATCACCCAATAAGAAGAGAAAACAATAATCAGCACTGTAATCAACATGTAGTAGACACATGAAATAGACACCGACATTACTTGATCACACAATACATATTAGGCAATCTATATGTAGTAGAAAACAAAAAAGAAACAATATTCAACAATATATAAGGATCAATAATCAATCAATATACAATTAACAACAAGAAGCACATAATGAACAACGATATACAATGGCTCAGAAGAAGCAAACGGTGACACTAAGCAAGTGGCAATAATCAGTTAGGTACTAACATACAGAAACTACTAGCTACGACTCATATAAGATGCATCCAAACCACCTCTAAACGTCCTTAACCTTAAGATTACGACTTCACATAAATCTAAGAAGTCCTTATGAAACCACTTACCATGTGAGTATTATTGATGATTTGAGAAAAAAGTCATAACGAGTTAGAGGAAATGAAGAATTTAATCCAAAAATAGGTTAAATCATTAAATTCTTTTCAAACATTTTGAATACCCAAATTTATAGCAATGTTAAATTGGGCATTTGTTAAACTATGCAACTAAACCATCCAATGAAGCACAAGATGTTTTTAAACAATCATACTATGTTGCTTCAAATAATGTTACAAAAGAAGATGACATTATTGAATAGATGCTGTCTTGTGAACCGGACAATCAAGCATCCAACTTGTACCTCTATCGGAAAAGCCTATCTAAAGTGTATCAAGTTTGTCATATCATCTTGTTCACTATCCCTTAAATGTGAAGCATCGTGTAAATTTTACGTTCCTCTGAATGTTCGTTTAACATATATTTATTCTGATTAGATTGGTCATTTACTTATTTTTGTAATTGAGAATATATAATAAAAATAAAAAATATATATTTAATATATAACTTTTGAAGATAATATATATTATTATATTAGATTTTTGAAATCTTTTACTTTTGTTTGTGTGTATATAATTTAAGAGTAATTTACATGGATTGTTTTTACAGTTTGGACCAAACCATAGACTTAGTCCTTCAAATTAAAAAATTTCGAATATATTCCCTGAATATTATTTTTGATTCAACAATGGTCCAAAATGTTAACAAAGGTTATATTTCTGTTTTGTGTATGTAATTTATCTCTTTAGCGTTATTTAGAAAAATAAAATCAAAACAAAAACCGAAACTAATACCCCATCACACACCTCAATTAACAAGCAGGAACTTCCCACTTTACCGGCTATGTTAGACCTTGTGAATATCATGGATGGATTATGGTTTCAGTCGATTGATTATTGAGCCAAAAATCATCATGAATTACCGGGCCCCAAAGGAAATCATTTAAAAAGCAAGCAAAAAGTTAAAACCATCGTCGACTTTAGTGCTTCTGTTACCGGATTTCGTCAAGTGTGAGATGGGATTCTATCTGTGATTCTATGAGACCCATAAAGAGCTCTGCTTGATCGCCTCTACAAGGAAGAGTTCATCTTTTTAAATACAAAATAACAATTCAAAATGATCATTTGTTTTAATTAAATATATTTTATGGGATGAGAATAATCATATATTTAGAATGGAGCTCGCGAGGCCAAGAAATGAAAATTATAGATTCTGATATCAATGTCATTATGTTGGTGTAGTATAAAATGAAAACCTTGGGTTTTCTTTGAGTTAGGAGGGCAAAAAGAATTCACAAGAAAACTAAAATCAACTATTATTCTCACTTTCTTTTCTATTTCTACTACTACCCTAGCTTCATCCATTGTAGTTATCAATTCGATTTTTTTGATGAGTTTGAATGGATGTAACAAAGACAGTTCTCACAAGAATCCATAAGGGGGATATGGGAGGTCGTACCATTTCACGTCATCATATGGTTGTTATTGGTGTTAATATGAACATGGGAGGCAAAAATGGGGCTATTGTCGTACATACTAACATATCTTGATTCCAATTGGGTGGTTGGTATTCCATTGAGAAGGACCCGTAACAGGTTAGTAAACCCGAAACCCTAAACATATGGGACGGGTAATCCCGAAGTCCTATGGGTATTAGGCCGGGTAGGAGATTAGTTATAAAAGAATTACGGGTATGGGATTTGGTAATACCCGGCCCGATTACGGAAACCACATACCCATTTACCCGAATATATACTCGAAGTTTTTTATTTTTGAATATTATAGAAAAATTAACTAACTTTTATGTGACGGGTATATGTATTTCAGATATGAAACTTTACGATACGAAAATACTCGTTGCTAACTTGTGATAGATTATTTGGATGTGAAATTTTAAAACATTTATATGTTGTAATTATTTTGTAATCTTGATTAGAATGTTTAAGCAACTTCTTGTAATTATTTTTAATATTAAATTTACGTAATGAAGATGTTATTGTAATTTTATTACACCATTTTATAAAGATGATTATATTTAATATTTAAAATGGTGTACTTAGGGCTGCAAACGAACTGAACGTTCAACGAACAGTTCGTGAACCGTTCGGCGGGAAGTTCATTTATGTTCGTTCGTTTATGTTCGTTCGTTTATGTTCGTTCGTTTATGTTCGTTCGTTTAGTAAATGAACGAACACGAACAAGAAAATTCCGTTCGTTTAGTTAAACGAACGAACATGAACACAAGCTGTGTTCGTTCATTTATGTTCGTGAACATTCGATAATGTGTTCGTTTATGTTCGTTAATGTCCGTTCGTGAACGTTCGATAATGTGTTCGTTTATATTCTTATTTTTGTGTCAGTTATTTTTATGACTATTATATCAAGTATTTTTTGATATTTATGTTAAGTACTTATTTATTTTTGATTGATTTTGTGTAATGTTTGTAATAAAAAATAAATTTATTATAAAATAAATCTATAATCATTTGTATTCGTTTGTGTTCATGAGTTTTTGGTGTTCGTCATGTTCATGAACAGTTATTTGTATTTGTTTGCTTTTTGTGTTAATTTGCGTTCGGTAAGTGTTCGTGAACAGTTCATGAACAGTTCATTTTCTTAATGAACGAACACGAACAAAAAATCTCGTTCGGTAAGTGTTCGTGAACAGTTCATGAACAAGTATATTTCTTAACGAACGAACACGAACAAGACCTTGTTCGTGTTCGTTCGGTTCGTTTGCAGCCTAGGTGTACTTAAATATAGAAAAATAAAATTGTCTAAATGAACACGACAACTCAACAAGGATTGGTCGATATCTGCAGGTATGCCCATAACCCAATGCTTATGGGTATACTCGATACCCGCAGGCATGCCCAATACCCTGATGTTTAATTATCCGACCAATACCCCACGGGTAATGGGCCGGGTATGGGACAAGATTTCAAAACCGGGAATGGGCTTGAGATTACCAATACCCGGCCCATTGCAATCCCTTACTGTTTTTCTCAAGTTAATTACATCGGATGTACACGATTATGGTCCGGGTCCCATTGGAGGTGAGGGCAGCGGTGGTCGGATTTCTATGTTTCTTGTCACATGCAGGGCTGGTGGAAGTGGGGTTATATTGGTGCTAAAAGTTATCAAAGAATACAGAAAACTTCACATAATAATAAGCAAGTTTTAGAAATGTTTTAATTAGATCACTTATATTTTTATTTGTTCAAATCAGATTACTAATATTTTTATGAGAATATATCATAGAGTAGTAATCAAATTTTAAAAGTGTTCCAAATATGTTACTCATGCATATTTTGCCCAAATTGGATCTCTAAACCATCAAATCGAGTATTGGATTTCTTTTATATCAAGAATGAAATGGAGAAGAAGATGTGGGAGTTGAGATTTCCAATATAAGTAATTATATTAAAAAAAATAAAAATACCATGTTAATTATATTAAAATTTTAAAATAAATATTTAAAAATCACATCACCACTTTACGTTAGCATTAAAAAAAAAGAAAAAATATTTTCTAATTAAAACAAAAAGAAAAACATGCTAAAAACATGTTAAAACCTTTAATTTAAATAAAATATGAAAACCGAGTGACTTAATTAGGATTTTTTTTAAACTTGAGTGACTTAATTAAATTATTTTTTTTAAATTTGATTACTATTTTATAAAATTATTTCTATTTTTATTTACTTTAATCAGGTCATTAAAATTTTAGAAGTATTTCAATCAAGTCATTAAAGATTTATGAGTGTTTCAAATTGGTCACTCCTATTTTATCAAAATTTTAAGTAATTCAAAACTTTTTTTAAAATATTTTGGTTTTCCATAAATATTGTTTATTTTTTATATTTCAATTTTTATTAAACATATTTTAGAATTTATGAAGAACCTAATTACAACAATCTTAAAACTTTGGTATCGTGATTGAGACAAAAAAAAATTATGAGTAAAATGATTTGAACAAAAAAATTAATGAGTGACTTAATTAAAACAAACCTTAAACTTGATTAAATTTTTACAAAGTTATCCCAAGAATACACAGTAGGCTTAAAGAAGATGGAGAGAGAGTGGTAGGCTATTTGGTTCTATTTAATTATCTTTTTAACGTGTTAAAATTAAAATGATGAAATTATTCTTGAACTTAATTAACATTGTTAAACTCATGAACCACTTATGAAAATAAACGACGTCATTGGGGGCTAAATCCACAAAATTTAAAGGGTTTGGGAGCTGAATCCATATTTTTCTCAACCATAAGAACCATTCATGTAATTTACTCTTATATTTAGATACATAAATTGAGTTTATATAAAAGGATATATTTAGTCAAATAAGATTTGACTAAATATTCAAATAAATCATTTAATCATATTTTATTGGGTTATGCTTATCTTAAAGCCTAAGGATTGTTATCCAAATAGTAGAACTATAAATATAGGGTCCTAGGTGAGTTTTAATGATGGGATTTTGAGAGGCTTTAGAGAGGATTTTTGATTGAGAGCAGAATTTACTTTGATTGGAAAAACCTGATGAGAATTTCCAACAATCTAATGTTTGTGATATTTTGATTGACCCATACCAACAATGTTGGGTTTATAAAAGGCTGATGTCATCAAAATATGTTAAATATGAATGCTAAAGATGATGTAGAGGTTGTATTCACGAAGAAACTTCACTATCAGTGATGTTAAGTTTAACACACATGAAGTTTGGTAAGCATGAAGAGATTTGATTAAGGATTATCTAATTCTATCTGATATACATCAAAAAGAATGCTATGGATGAAATATGATTGCTACGCATGAGAGACAAATGGTTGCCATAGAGTACATTTATTGTACGGATGAAGGAATTTCACCAAGTCTTGATTCCTATTGATGAAGCTTGAACTGCTACGGAGTAAAAATATTTCCTATGAATGAGCAATTTCATGGTGATTAAGATGTGTTACAGATCAAGCCTTTTGCCGCAGATGGTATTCATTGATGTTGACTATGAAGATTAATGAGTTGACTTTTTACAAACTTAATTGTTTTGTTTCAGATGTTTGCTAGATTCTATAATAGATGTTATACGCTTGTATTCGCAATGAACTTTATAGATATGTAAACAGTTTGTAACCAACAACATTATTGATAATAAAAATCTAAGTTAAATACGTACATCTTTTGTTCCGGATTGTTCTTGTGATTCATCAATGATCATCAAGTGAATTGTGAGATTCTACACCACAAATCATCTACGAACAATTACAATCCTTGTTAAACTAATCCTAATTAGAGACAAGGGCTCAGATTGAGTTCTAAAAAGACTCATTCTTACTAAAAGGTTGACCATGAAGGTAACGATCATAGAAGTTTAAAATCACTAAATGTTCTTCGCTACAAACTAACAGTTTGGGAGTTTGTATTTAATATCTCTCCTACTGACATGGTTGAAGTTAGCTAAGTGTTGAACATTATAAAATGGTATTTTGTTAGTTTGTAGTCAATAGTGTTGGCCAGAAAGTATGGAGTGTACGAATGTGTAATCACTACAAATTAATAAAGACTCACTATAAATGATAAATAGACAAGACGGGTGGTTGCGAACCTAATGGCCACTCTGAATAGAAGTTCAATACTAACATATGTTTACGAATGAAAGAATGGGACTACAAATAAAGTAATGTTAATTGCAATGTAAGACTTGGTCATAATGAATCAAGTCTTGGTCAACACTACAGATGAAGACAAGGGTTGGCCAACTCCTCAACGAGTTAACCAAGTGAACACGAGTCAATATTTTAATGTTTAACTGATCTAAATGCTTGATTTTATATCGTGATTATTGTGGAACAAGTTGACTTTGTTTATGTTTTGATTCATAGGTGTTTGGAGCTTAAAGGAGCATAATTTGAGGCAAAAGAAGTAAAACATGAAAGTTGAAGGACTAAAGATGTAAATATTATAAAATGGAAAAAATGAGGTCAAGAAAGAGACCCTGTGTATGATACTCCGGGTTTGGGCGTATCAAACGCCGCGCGGCGTATGAGGCGGCGTATGGGTGGCGTATCATACTCCGGGGGCATATCAACAACGTACAAGGTGGCGTATTTGAAGAAGAAAACATAGAGTTGGGCGTACGAAACCAGGGGGGTGTATGATACGCTGGGTAGGGGCGTACCATACGCCGGTCACCAACAAACCCTTTGCATTTGTGGAACTTCAAGTTTATTTAAACCTATCTAAACTCAATTCAAAGAACAGCTTTTCCCAACCGAAAATAGGTGATTTAAGGAGCTTTTTGGTACTTTGGCTTCCCAACTCATTTCAATCATCGTTGATCATCATTAAAAGCAAGATTGAAGATTTAAAAAAGATGATGCGTGGTTAGGCTTTTCTTGATTGCTTTTGGGAGTACTATTCTTGTCAAGTGAGATGGTTGGTATTCTTTGTTTAGGTTTTTGTAATGAACATTAGATTATTGAATTAAGTTTCATGTTTTGATTAATTTTAACGGTTTACTCATAAATAAAGTTATGTGCTTGATTATCAGTTTTGGTTTTCTTGCATCGTGAGCTCATTAAGAAAGGTAGACAACTTGATATGAGTAAATTGATAATCTTATGAACGAAAGAATCTTAAAAGTTTGTTCTTGGGTTATTACTTTAAATCAAAAATTAAACTCTTGAAGTTAAGTTCTTATAAACCCTAGTTTAAAATACACCAATTGTTGATCTTGCGAAATTGGAAACCCGAAAGTGATTGTTTTTCATTATTTAAGTAAATTTATTTTTAAAGTTTATTGCTTTTTGCAATTTTGTTCTTAATTTCATTCAAAGTTTCAATTTTTAGTTATAAAGTTCATGTCTTTAAGTTATTCGAGTTACATTTGTTAAATACTTTCCACCAATTCCTTGTGGAGACGACCTTACTTACCCTTACGCAATAAATGTAGCTAAAACCGATATATTAACTTGTTTTTGTTCGAGTTTCGAAAACCAGATCATCAAGACACATGCAATGTGACATTTAATGGGCTTATTAGTTATTTTAGTTCAATTGATTAGATAAAAATAAAGCATTTAGCTCGTAATAATTATAACTTCGACTTTCTATTAACTATAACCTGTATGAACAAATTCATGATTAATACAACTAAGATTTATTCATCTTGATTTTCTTGATTAATTTAATGATTATAAAGATGATATATTGGTGTTTTGTGAGATTCCATATTAAATAAGCTAAATGTTCATACATGTGGTATACCGAAAATGACTCCTAGCATAACAAAAAATTCACCCTTGCACGATGAGCAAATCTCTTAACTCTTATCTGACTTTCAAGACTTTTTGAAATTCCTACTGGGTTACCCCTAACAAGAGCTTATGGCCATAGAATTAGATTAAAGGATGAATCCATCAATCTCAATTCGAATCCCTATAGGTATCCTTGTGTCCAAAAGAATGTGCTTGATCAGATGCTCAAGAGTTATTGGATTCAGGGGTCATTTTAAACAACACTAGCTCTTTTGTTGCTCTTACTATTCTGGTAAAAAAAAAGATGGTTCTTATAGGATGTGTTACACCCCCAAATTCCACCTGTAGGGTTCTACCCCGAGGGGCGTGACAAACCAAGATCTCAGTCATTGGTCATATCAAATGACACTATATGGTTTTCAAAGTAATCAATACGAAAGCGTAAAGTAAATGTAAAACCCATAGTAGTAAATGCGTAAAATATGGAGCCCAAAGAGAGTATTTAATGTAATGAAAATAGTTTAAAAGTTTGATGTGCATGAGACCTCAATAATGCAACCTAATCCTTAGGCGTGATGGCAACCTTGAGAACACATAATAAAGTGTATCAACATAAAGGTTGGTGAGTTATCAGGTTTATAAACACGTAATAAAATGGTATGTTTGTATGGAAAAGTAAACAGGGGTATATCAATAAGTAGCTAGCCTATATGTCAAGTTACTTGGCATCGAAACTGAGGCTAATTGTTTTAAGTTCTTTTCCTTCCGTCATGTCTTATCATAGAACAATGGTAAATGTTAAGTCAATTATACACTCACTCAACCTCCGGTCAAGTTAGCACGAATAACACGGGTAGGGTTTGTTAAACTAGAAGTACTAATCAGAATTATCTCATTAGTTCGTTACTAACAGTTAGGGTGGGCAAGAAACCGAAATAACCAAACCGTAACCAAAATAACCGACGCAACCGAATTGAAAAAACCAAAACCAATAAGAAACCGACGGTTTGGTTTGATTATTTTTTAAAAACCAATTTTTTCGATTTGGTTTTGGTTTTGCAAAAAACCAAATTGAAGCCATACAACCGAACTTATAAATTTAAAGGTGTATTCATACACTTATAAACACGAATATTCTATTAATTCCTTAAAAATATTGAATATTTATGTTTTAGGGATAATTTTAAAAGCTTTTTCTTTAAATTGTTAGATTAAAATGTTTTATTGAACTTTTTGTTATTGTATTATATGTATTGCCATTAATTTTAATGCCAAATGATTCAAAAGAATATATTGATTATATTTAAAATCAATAAAATGATGTAAATCCATGTTTTTAACTCAAAATCATTACTTTGGACCATATTTTTCTTTAAGAACTTAAAGCCCAAATGGTAAAACCGAAAAAGAACCAAAACTGAATTGAAAACCAAAAAACAAAAACCAAAAACCAAAAACCAAAAAACCAAATCCGAATGGTTTTAAAAACCTAGAAACTATATATCGATTTTTGGTTCCAGTTTAGGCTAAAACCGAACCAAACCGACCCATGCACACCCCTACTAACAATTCGAGAATATAAGGGCTTTAGAGATAATGTTTGCGATACAGTAAACTAGTGATATAATAATCATACTAAACTAAATAAAAGATTTTTTGCATGTTTCTCCCCCAACTAGAAAAGTATGAAAGAGTGAGGCCGTGAAGACTCATCTTAGAATGTGTACGAATTTAAATAATGTAGATGCTGATCACTAAACATATCTATCAAATTTAGGTCTGTGAGTGAATGTATATAATAGTCCATATAAACCCCGTTATATCCAAACAAAATTAAATGTTGATGTGTTTGTGAAAAGCTTAACATGTTTGACATTTTGACCAAAGTTGACTTTTGTTGAATAAAGTTGACCAGTTTGACCAGACGAACCATTGGCGACTCATATAAATGAAACTTGTTTAATCATACCCATACATTTCAAATAAGGTTGCACATAAAGTTTCATGTTTGATTTTTATTTTTGAAAAGTTTCTACTTTTAGAAAGTATGATTTCTTTACACATGTGTAATTCAGTTTCAAAACCATATGTCATATCATAACATGTATAATAAAACCTATGTAATTCACCTAGTTACCAATTATATCAAGTAAACAATCTCTAGGACATCATGATGAGTAAAGTTTTCTTATCTGGAAACGTTTGATCCCAAATTGTACAATCTACAATACAACTTCCCAAAATCTTCCTATGATCATACTAACACAATTCTAATCAATACACAAGGCACTACACGTATAGCATTCATCATCCAAACATGCTCAAATCCTAATTCTCAAACTAACTTTCTAAAAAAGTTACTAATAATAGTAAGTACACGAAAAACAAGCCAATGTCATAAATTCCAAACATCAAAGGCCATCCGTAAGTATCAACTAACATCCTAGTATTGATATCTCAACTTAGTTTCATCAATTATACCCAATTGATCCCCAAATTAAATTTTCCACTAAAAGTAAATTTCAACCAAAACCCAATTTCTCAACAATTGTAAACCGTATAAACATCTAAGAATCACATAAAAAGACACAATCAACAAACAAGCTGATTATACTGCAAGTTTTAATTATTTTTTGGATAAGCTAGGATTTTGATATCTTCATGATTGCAAAGTATTAAATCCAAGTAAAAAACTTACATGTAATGATAAATAAACGTGTGCCAAAGCTTCTAGGATGCACCAAACATTGATTTCCACTTCTAATTGGAAGAATCAAACTAAAGAATGGTGTGTGTGTGTGTGTTTGTTTGCGCAAGGTGAATGGTGGCAAAGGGATGGGGGCAATCGTTCAAGGGGAATGGGGGTTTAGGGTTGGGTTTTATTTATTTTATTTTATTTATAAATGTAAACCTCTAATTTTATCAAAATCAACCGGGTATTACGCAATCGATTTTTTCTAAGCTAAAATTGCTAGAACAATCAAATAATATAAGTTAAACTCTATACATATGTATTAATATTTATTTAATTATTCTAAAGCAATTTTTATAACAAACGACTTATAAAAACCGGAAACATGCGATAATACGTAATTGTCCGAAAATTCATAATTTTCACAACCAAGCTAATCATTTAATAATATATAATTTCACTTCAAGTATATTTATCTCAAAAGTCATTTTGATAAATCACCAACGTTTGGAGACAAGACTTGTGTGTGATCCCGCAATTCTACACATTATTGTTACGTGAGGGTTCATGTAATAACCAACATATTTATTCAAATATAATTAAATGCATGCATGTATGATCGGAAAATACCGCTATACGGGATTTCATCCTAACCCCCTGATTTGTTGGATAGGCAGTATAGAACGATGTGCAACAAGAATTTCCAGTTATAAGAGAAATTAAACTTGTAAACAGTGGACTTGTGCACATCACCACCATATCCCATTTGAGTGTATGTGTTTGCTAGCTCAGATTTGGAGAATTCAGTCGGGGCGCCTTCGTCATAAAGCTCCAGATGCTCCCTAATGGTAGATTTAGAAATGATGATCTCTTGTCTGCTGATTCTCAATCTGATGACCCTCTCATCATTCAAAGCTTCACAACGACCATTTGCCCAAAATTTGGTCATGTGATTAGAGTATATGGTGGGGTTTACAGTGAGGGCGGTAAAGTATGTGGAGTGGAACAGAAAATTGATGATGGGGGCAAAGTCAGCGTCCTTAGAGGAATCAAGGATGGCGACTTGGTTGTGTTGAGGATTGAGAGCCATTGTAAGAAAGTATTGTTTGATTGAAGGAATTTGAGAGAGTGAAGATGATAATAAGAGTATTAGGTTTCAGTGGTGGTAAAAAAGTAAAGAAAGAGAGTCAGAAGTTTTAATAGGGGGTAAAAGACCATACCGATAAGGTGAAAAGACAGTTTGCGTGTGTACTTGAGTACGACGAGGTAGATAATTTAAAATATTTCGAAAAGATCTTAATCTTTACACAATGGAGCCCAAAGCTTTCCGTTACACAGTAAAAGTTTTCTTCCGAAGGGAAAGTTGCTTCCGAGAGAAAAGACTTCTTCCGAGAAGAAGTTAATAATCTTCGGAAATAAATTTGATCTATGAACAAATTTTCTTCCGAGGGTAAAAACTCTTCGGAAGAGAGTACTAAAGTGAAGGAATTTACCTTTGGAAGATATAAAGATCTCTTCCGACGGCAAATTTCTTTTCGGAAGAATTTCCACTTAGAAGAAAAACTTTAGTAACAGGGCTTAGATTGTAATTAGACAACATAAACAAGACACATTTTAAAAAGGTTTTCAAAAGAAATAAACTAGTCAATGTTAATCATCCCAATAGCTGTGATTAAGTATTTAAATCTTTGTTCATCAAAGGCTTAGGTGAACAAGTCAACATATTGTTCATTTGAATTAACTTTTACTAGTTTAATCAAGTGTTTCTCATGAATATCTCGAATGAAATGATACCTGATGTCAATCTGCTTTGTCTTGGAGTGTTTGACTGGATTTTCTGTAATGGAAATAGCACTCGTGTTGTCTATGTGGATAGGAGGATTCATGAAGTTGAATCCATAGTCTAACATCTGATTTTGAATCCATAGCAGTTGAGCACAGCAGCTCGAAGCAGCAATGTATTCAGCTTCAGCAGTTGATGTAGAGACACATGATTGCTTCTTGCATTGCCAGGAAATAATCCTTCTACCAAGAAATTGACATCCTCCTGATGTGGATTTCTTGTTAATGTTCCAGCCACCATAATCATTGTTAGAGTACCCATAGAGATTGAAATCCTTATTCTTAGGATACAAGAGAACCAGTTTGGGAGCTCCTTTGAGGTATCTAAGAATCCTTTTAACGGCAATTAGGTGAGACACCTTGGGAGCAACCTGATATCTTGCACAGATGCAAGTTACAAACATGATATCAGGTCTACTAGCTGTGAGATACATCAGAGATCCAATAATTGCCCTGTACCGATGCTGATCAGTATCCTCCCCCTCAAAATCAGGACATAGATTGTGATTTCTAGGTATAGGTGTCTAGGCTGTCTTACAATCTTTCATCTTAAATCTTTCTAAGATGTCCTTGACATACTTAGACTGGTTGATAAAGAACCCTTCTTCCATCTGCTTCACTTGAATCCTAAAAAAGAAATCCATCTTTCCCATGGAGCTCATCTCAAATTTTTTTCTCATGATGCTTTCAAAGTCTTTGCATATTTGGTCATTTGAGGAACCAAATATGATGTCATCGACATAGACTTGAACAAGTAGCATGTCCTTCCCATATTTCTTTATGAACAATGTCTTGTCTATGGTGCCTCTGGTGTAGCCGTTTTTGAGGAGAAACTGAGACAAAGTCTCATACCACAGCCTAGGTGCTTGATGCAGCCTATAAAGAGCTTTATCCAGTTTGCACACATAGTTAGGATGCTATGGGTCTTCAAATCCAGGTGGCTGACACACATAGACTTCTCTGTCTATATTCCCATACAAAAATGTATATTTGACATCAAGTTGATAGACTGTGAAGTTCTTGGATGCTGCAAAAGCAAGGAAGATTCTCACAACTTCAAGTCTTGCAACAGGTGCAAAGACATCAGTGTAATCTATGCGTTCTTCCTATGTGTATCCTTGGACAACAAGTCTTGCCTTATTCTTGATGATCAAACCTCTATCATCTCTTTTGTTTCTGAACACCCACTTGGTGCCAATAGGGACTTGGCCAGGGGGCAAAGGACACAGGTTCCATACCTTTTGCCTCTTGAATTGAAGCAATTTCTCTTGCATAGCTTCAATCCAATTGTTGTCCTTGAGGGCTTCTTCTACCTTTTTTGGTTCCAATTAAGAGAGAAAGCATGAGTACAAGCATAAATTCCCATTGTAGGTCTGATTTCTTGTTCTCACACCTTCGGATACATCCCCAATGATGTTTTCAGCTGGATGAGTGTTGTGTATCCTGAGCCTAGGAATTACATCTAATTGCATAGATAGGTCTAAGTTTGTGAAGTTTTGCTTAGAACTTCGAACACCTTCTCCAGCTGATGTCTCACATTCATTCAATGAGGACTGATTGAATGAATGAGTGACATCATCAATGGCAGTATGATGTGACGCAACATCAACAATTGCCTATTCCTCCATGTCACTGTCTTCATCAGCTTGGTGTTGAGTGCTTGAATTGTCAACCTCTGGGTTATGAGGCTCAGTGAGCTGACAATTTGTTGAAGCTCCTTTGTTTTCTGAGATACTCATGCTTTCAGGACTTTCAGCAGTAAGAGCTTGTTCTTCATTTCTTCTTGGAGAACTAGGAATAGGTCTGGATAACTCAAACAGTTGATCTTCATATGGGTCACTTTGAGTTCCTGTTCGAGCTGAAACATTCTCATAAGATGTTTTAGAATAGTTTGGAAACAATTCTAAATCAAAAATATATTCAGGTCCATTCCCTCTAACAAAAGGAGTGTGCTCATTAACAACAAGGTTGGTTGATTCCTCAAACTGTTGAGTTTTGATATTATACACTCTATAAGCAATAGAGGTGGAGGAATATCCAGCAAAGATAGCATCATCCGACTTTTCAACAAAATTTGCTAAATTGTTCTTTGTGTTGAGTATGGTACACCTGCTACCAAAGGACCTAAGAAAGCCAATGAATGGTGGCCTCTTGTTCCATAGCTCATAAGGGGTCATCCCTTGAGGCTTAACAATGAGAACTCTGTTTTGCATATAGCATGCAGTGCTGACTGCCTCTGCCAAGAAAGTTAGAGGCAGCTTTGAATCAGCTAACATTGTTCTTGCAGCCTCAATAAGTGTCTTGTTTCTCCTCTCAGCAACACCATTTTGTTGAGGAGTTCTAGGAGCACTATATTTATGGTAATCCTTTTGAGTTACAGAATGAGTCAAGAACTTGATTCTTAAACTTAGTCCCTGATCACTTCTAATGATTTTTACCTTGTGATCCTTTTGATTTTCAATTTTAAGAATAAAAGATTTTAAAGTTTCAGCCGTTTCATCTTTAGTTCTTAAAAAGAATACCCAAGTAAATCTTGTAAAATTATCAACAATCACAAGGCAGTATGATTTCCTTCCAATGCTCATTATACTTGTGGGACCAAAAAGATCCATGTGCAATAAGTGTAATGGAGTGGTGATAGAGTTAACATCTTTAGATTTGTGAGTGACCTTGTGTTGTTTTCCTTTCAGGCAAGCAACACAGTTATCTTTACAGAAAAACTCATTTTTAGGCACACCATGTACCAAATTATTTTTAACCAACTTGTTCATGGTTTTAAAATTAACATGGCACATTCTTTTATGCTAAATAGTTGACTCATCACCATTGGCTTTGGAAAGAAAACATAATACTTCACCTAGAGGGGAAGCATTGTTCATATCTAGCTTGTACATATCCCCTCTCCTGGGAGATCTAAGAAGCACCAATTCCTGAGGAATTATCGTCCCGGGTTTGAGGATAATGCATTCATGTTCTGTGAAAAGCATTTGGTGCTTTTGATCACAGAATTGAGAAATACTTAACAGATTGTGTTCAAGCTATTTGATGAAGTTTACTTTGTCAATTTTTAACTTACCATTGGATATACTACCTCTACCAGAAATGTATCCTCCGGCTTCACCTCCAAACTGAACAGGACCTCCATCAAAATTTTCAAATTGTTGAAGAAGAGATATGTTCCCTATCATGTGCCTAAAGCATCCGCTATCCATAATCCATATATTTCCATTCTTGTCATGTGGATGTCCCTGCACATAAAGTGAGATGATTAGTTACTATTGGAAACCCAAGCCTTGTTAGTCTTGGGTTCTTCCAATGTAGATGATTTAATTGAATGAAAGTATAGGCAAGTGGGTTCAATTTGTGTTTGTGAAGAAGAGGTACTGGCTGCAGCATCTGTTCTGTTCTTCCATACCATCCTATGGTTGACAGTGTAGATGATCCTGAAGAGGATTGAGCAGTATGACCTTCTTCCGAGGCTACTTTCTTTTCGGAAGATTTCAAAGGATTCCTTTTGTTCCATTGTTTGTTCTTTGGCTTCAGAAACAAGCTTTCCTTTCCTTGTCACTTGGACCATGTGATAAGGTCCAAATGTGAAACCTTTCTTGACTCCCTCCTTTTTAACATTGGTTGCATAATGTGTGCTTGCAGGATTGTAGTAACAATCTTTAGCCATGTGGTTATGCAGACCACAGATTATGCACTCAATGTTACTCTTGATGGGGTGTGATGGCTATTGGTTCTTGCACTCCTTTTCTTTAATAGCTTTCCCAATTAACTTCTGATCCTTCAGTTGGACAGGAATGTTGGTACTACATTCCTTTCCTGAGTCAGAGTTTCCAATCACTTGGAATCCGACTAAAATGAATACACCCTTTTGCCTGGGGATCTATCTTCATCCGAGAGTCAGTCACCTTCTTGGTAGTTTTCTTTGCTGCCTTGATTTTGTTCTTTCTATATTTGGTGGTTAGGGGTAGGACATCAGCGGTGGGAATGAGGTTTTCTACCTTATCCTTCCCTGTGGTGGTCACCATAGTTGCATCACTCTTTTGCTCATTGGGTAGTAGGTTAGCAGTTGGAACCTTTTGCTTATGAGTACCACATCTTGGCTGTCTAACAGAAACATAAGAGTGTGGTGGAGCAATTTCATTGGTTCCCAACCCACTTTTGTTTTGATAACACACCTTTGAGTGAGAGAATGATGCAATGATGGTGTTGAAGTTATGCTCTTCAATAGCATACTTCTTTGCTTTAGCCTCAACTATTACTAGCTGGGCTTGAGCCTCAGTCAACTTAGGAATCAAATCCTTTATTTGAGCCCTATAGTTTGTGTGTTCATATTTTAAAGAGGAAACAGTTTTCTCTAACTTTTCAATTTTGAGTTTATAGTCAGATTCTGCACTCTTGAAATCAGATTTTAGGATGTTTAAGGACTCAATATCGGATTTAATTTCCGTGTTATAGTCCTGATAAAGTTTAACCTTAGCAATACAAGCTGGAGTATAGAGGTTTTCATATACCTTGCTGTCTTCAGTTCCAGCCATGAGAGCTTGAGCAGGAGTGAAATCTTGCACCATAAAGCTTCAGTCAACCTCTTAAGAAACAGCCGCAGTTTGCTGCTCAGTAGGTTTTGGCACAGCCCTTGAGGTGGTAGGATGTTGGGAGGCTTGAGTTGCTCTAGGATTGGATCTTGGAGCTTTGCATTCCCTAGCAAAATGACCAAGCTGGTTACAGTTGTAACACTTGGCTTTGCTTTTATCAAATCCAAATTTGCTGTTGGTTGGATTCTAAGGGAACTGCCTTCCTGTTCTTTTGAAGAACTTCTTTGCTCTGTAGTGAGGAGAGCCATCTGTTGGACAATGTACATGTACTCAATGTCATCTGGGCTAAAGCACTCTAGATCATCAAAGCAGAATTGAAAATCTCCAGAGTGTTCACTTCCTGAGACAAAGGCACAACTATCCTAAAAAGGAATGTGTTGAGCCTGTTGAGACCTGGATGTCTTAGGGAAAGTGATGTATGGCCTAGAGGAAGATGATGGTTGTTGGGGATAGTTCAGGTACACCTGAGGTTGGGGGTTCTTGATCCTTTAGTAATATGTAGAGCATTGGTGACAGCAGGATTTGAGGGTCGGTTCATCTGATGGCTCTTCTGAGTCTCCATCTCCATACGGTATCCATCAAGGATTCCATACAGTTCAGTCATGGTGAGAGTGTTAAGATTCTCAGTTCTCTTGATATAAACACAATAGAAGGTCCATTCATAAGGAAGTGCACTCATGAATTTCCTTACAATATCTCTCTTCTGAAGATCCACTCCCATAGACTGAAGAGCGGTGATCAAGTTCATGTACCTGAAGTATTGTTGGCTCAAGGTCTCACCAACGAGTTCAAACTTCTGCTTAAGTACATCCTTCTTGGACTCCTTGGATTCAGTGGAACCAGAGTACATCAGCTTCAAAGCATCAAAGAGTTCTTTGGCTGACTCGTATTGCTAAAAGCCAACCATTATGGAGTTTGGTATGGCTGTAAGCAAAATAGTCATTGCTTTGCAGTCAACGACTATTTTCTTGAAGTCTTCATTAACGTAGTCTTCAACGGCCTTCTTTATCATGGCACCATTACCCACTGAGGATTCTACCTTAGGAAGGTAAGGACCATAAGTGACAGATCTCCATATGCGCCTATCTTGATACTTGATGAACCGTTCAATATGTTTGCACCAAGTTGCAAAATCATCAGGAGTGATGATAGGAGCCTTGGTTATGGTTCCTATTTTGGACTCAGAGAATTTGTGGTTAAGAGCCATTAAAGTGAAGTGAGTGAGGGGTGAAGAAGCAAGGGTGATTTGGGATGGTTAGATCTCTCAATTAAGAGCCTGGATGCTCTAATACCAATTGCAGGATCGGTTTTGACTCTCAACACATATTCACTAAGTCTCACTTAATCGATGAAACATAGAATCTCAAACTAAAGTTGATAATAATATACAAAGTTAATGAACAAGAGAATGGTTTTCAAGATACTTGTATATATTACTTCTCAACTCAGTATTACAAGATTCTTAAGCTCGTGTCTACTTAAGTTACAATGAGAAACTATATATACTACTATCTATAGCCGGTTATACTTGGAAAACCAGCTGGAATCTACAGCTAGACAAATACTACATTGCTAGAAGTAAAGTATCTAAGATAAAATAATATCCTAGATAAGGTAGTCATGACAGGTCCATGACTTACCTTTTGTCACCAACTAAAGATGGCATCTGTACTAAGTTGAAAAGGTGAACAGCGGATTAAAGTATGGTCAACTACATGAGTTAGGAAAAGCACCATGCAGTGTATCAGAGTCTGTCAGATAGACCATACTTATGTCCACTGGTTCATAGTTGATTCTTCCAAAGCTAAATGGCTTCGGAAGAATAAGTTCTTCCGAGGCCATTTATACTTCGGAAGAAACAACTTCTTTCGAATCTTCTACAGGTCTTTATGACTTTATTCTTCGGAAGACTTTGTCTTGGATCATCCAAGTATGAATGCTTTGGAAGGAGAACTGCTTGGTCTTCGGAAGACTTTGTTCTATGCTTCAGAAGTTCTTCATATACTTCGGAAGGAAAACTACTTAGTCTCAAAAGACTTAGTTTTCCTCCGGAAGCTCTTCGGACATAATGCTTCGGAAGATCTTTGACATAGCTGCGGAATAGTAGTTTTGTCTTCGGAAGACTTCTTCAACTTGTATACAAAATTGTTCTAAGTGTTGTTTTGGTTGCACCAGCCTCATATGATCCAAAAAAATATAAATTTAAATGCCAATTTATAGTATCATAAATAAAATAAAATTAAATGAAGTGAATTAAATAATATCATATTATTAAATAATATATTAATAATATTTATTAAATACATGAAATAGACAAGGGCAAAAATATACAGGTATATAAAATTTAATGTATAAATTTACCATATTGCCCGTAAAGTGTCTTAAAATCTTAATCAATTCCCTATTCTACACCTCTTAAATTCCTATCACTACTTTATACATGTTGCTTCAAAACTTGTATGATTGGAAGAATTACATCTCTATCCAAAGAGATGTATTATATAGTAGTATAGATATAAGTATTTAAATAAAATAATACCTAATTTAAATAGTATTTAGTTACAAAAATATGATTAGTAACTATAAATTTAGATGTCAATTTATATTACTATAAATAAAATAAAGTTTAACGAAGTGAATTAAATAATATCATATTATTAAATAATATATTAATAATGTGTATTAAATAATACAATAATTAGAAGAAGTTAATTAAAGGAGAGCAAAAGTAGAACTATTGCATAAAGCACTTGTACTCTATGCTTAAAATATTATATAGGTTTCTTACACTTTGAATAAAATTATCATCTTATCCTTCTAATATGTATTATATAATAGTATATAGTTGGAGTTTTATGATCATCGGAGTCAACTTTCGGTGGTGATTTGCATAGACCGGAGAAAGTTAATGGAGATATTGTCACCACAAATTGTCATCTTGATTGTTATTGAGCTGTTAACAACCGGCAAGGGAAAGGGGAAGAGGGATTAGTGCTCAATCGCAATGCATGAACAACACTGAAAGTAAATGATGGTTTTATTTGGCCACGTGTATATGCTTTAATATTTGTATTATAAGATCATATGTTATACTTTATTGTAAAGGCATAAATAAAATAAAATTATTAATTTTTTGAAATTTAAGCATGACTTTCCATATGAGTGTCTTAATCCATATATAAAATTATCATTCGATCCTCCTTTCACTTTTATTATAAAAGATATAGATAAATATTAAAATTATTAAACTCATAATATGTCCCTAGAAAAATATTAGTATTATCTATACTACTATATAAAGCAAAATATTAGGACACAAATGTAATTTTACAAAAATTAAGACACCTAATACAACTTTTTAAGCATTAGGTAAAAGTGATTAATGCAATTATTCCTATTTTGCCCCTCATTAATAAACTTTTTGTAATTAATACATAAATTAATGCATGTTATTAATATATTATTTAATAACGTGAGATTTTTTAATTCACTATATTAAATATTATATTATATATAATATTTTAAATTAATTAAAGTTATTAAGTAGTATTTTTTGAATACTCAAATAAATACTTTTATAATAATAATAATAACAATAACAATAATAATAATAATAATAATAATAATAATAATATTAATAATAATAATAATAATAATAATAATAATAATAAAAATTTATAAATTAGTATTATCTTATATGAACACTTAACAATAGATAGTTACTAAATACATTTATAATAATGATGATAGTAATAATCTATATCTATATTATCTATTTTTTATTACTATCTATAAAACATCTCCTTAACACAAGATTGTAAGTTTATAATAATTTGAAGATGACATATAAATATTTACAAGCTTTAATCTCAAATATTATAAGAAATCTTTTCATTATGCTCTTATTATGCTTCAAAAAGTTTTACCACATGGTTTTTCATTAGTATATATATATTTAATATCAATGTTATAACAAATTTTTCTATATTTGTATCAAAACAATTCAACCTATACTATATTAAATGTGAATTTTTTTAAAAATATTTATTAAACTTTAATCATGTTCAACCCTTATGTATACTTAAAAAGTTAAGTCATTCAATTATTATTGTTAATGCTAATTAGTTTTAAAGCAACATGTTAGCTCTAAGATATTATAAGGATCATAAGCCGTATACGAGATTTAAACCATAAAATAAAATAATTAATCAATTAAATGAAAGATAACAAATACAGACTTGTAAATTAATCACTCCGCTGCAACGCGCAAATTACCAACTATAGTACTATAGTTATTATTAATATGAAGATATACATAAGTTATATACTTAAATAAATAAAATAATATTTAATTTAAATAGTATTTAGTTATAAAAATATAATTAGTAAATATAAATTTAAATGTCAATTTATATTATTATAAATAAAAAATATTTAATGAAGTGAATTAAATAATATCACATATTAAATAATGTATTAATAATGTGTATTAAATAATACAATAATTAGAAGAATTTAATTTTATGGTGGCAAAAGTGGAACTATTGCATAAAGCATTTGTACTCTATGCTTAAAATATTATATAAATATCTTACACTTTGAATGAACTTACCATCTCATCTTTTTAATATGTATTATATAGTGGTATAGATACATTATATAAACTTGTTGTTATCAATCATTGTGTTTTACATTTAGAAGTACAAATGATGTTATTTCACCAACATATTTTTCAAAACTCATAGTGTTCAAGATTATATAATGACGATCAAAAACCACAATGAGACATTATGTTATTTTGTCTTTGTTTTTAATGTATTAAATTAATTAGTTTTTAATTTATTATTATTTTTACCATTATAGATACACAACATATTATTTCATCATTGTACTTTTTTAAAATTGATCATTTTAGAAAAAATACAATAGTTTTTAAAAAACACAATAACTAACAAAAAGACACAATTAAATATACTGAAAGACAAAATGACAGAATATGAGCAAAAAAACATAAAAAAAAGTTATTAAAATTTTATACAACAATACTGTACTTGTTTTAAAGATAAAAAATATTTTTTTATGGTGTAATTTTTATAAAAAAATAATTCCGTATATAAAACTTATGAACGTTTAAAAAATGGGAAAACTTGCAAAAAGTCAACAAAAGTGGCTATTACTAAAATACCCCTCTAACCAACTTTTTCCTACAATTTGATCTCAATCATTGATTAAAAAGATCGATGGTTGAGATTACTTCTTATACCTTTTAGTTTTAGTGTGCTTTGTATTTGAACCTTTCCCACAAAATAATATGTAGGTGCAAAACAACAATAGAGAAGCAAGAGTGAATTAGAGAAGGAAATATAATTCATTCTATATATCATCAACACATCTTGTAATTCATATATATACACTACCTAATACGAAACCAACCCTATAATAAATATGAGATGTGGTGGTACATAATGTCGGTAATAACGGCTGTATTGATTATAATTTATAACAATCCCCCCTAGAAATATTACTACTCATTATACTCTATTAACATAATACTACTAAATAATGCTTGATCGGTTCTTCAGGGCCAATATTAACTGAAACTTCAGGATAAGTTATGTTGGCACGTTAAAAACTTAGGAAAAAAAAACCTAGTGGGACAAAACTTAGAAAAGGAAAAGGAGTACAGCGTGTATAATACCCCCCCCCTCTCATGTAAGCATACCTCATTCGATTTTTGGAGTTCAGATTTCTATGAAAGCGGCTTGCTTGAACTTTGACGTAATCTTCTTTAATTTGTGAAAGGCATGTTGTGATGTCTTCATATAATGTACATGGACTCTTTTTATTGTCGTGAACTTGTCTTGATTCTAATATTGAGCTATACACGGATCTAATAAATATACCGTATCATCATAACAAACTATGAAAGCCTAATTAGACAAAGCAATAGCTAAGGAAAAGATTGCAACGCGCATCGTAATTAATTAACAACATACTTGAGGATGATGTTAAACCGACACTTCAGGACCTATAAAATAAACTAATTTTGTTGGATTTGAGTAATATTTTGTTAGCACATGTAGTCAAAATATATTATTCACGCCTCGTAATATTTACGATATACATCAATACATCCATCGCCCTACTAATAGTTCTTCTGGATCAAGTATATATTCACCCCATATCTGAGAATATTAAGGATCATTGTCAATGTATAGCGACCAGACAAATATGGATGTGCTTTATGGATAAACATTTATGTTAACCTATTTAGGATGTAAATTGAGATAAATTCACAACGAATATACTCAAACTACAGGTTGAGATATAATTATAGGATGTTATGATCTTTCAATAATTCTCTGTCTTAAAGTTGGACAGAGTCTCTTAATGATGTTTAAATCATCATTGTAAACTGTGATTATATGAACTCTAAAGTGAAAGTTTGATGGACACATGATTGATTTTATCAAACTTATAACTCATCTTATTTACTGAATCAATTATACTACATACAACTAGATTGTTTAAGACCATATAGATATCTAACGGTCTTACCTCGAGGTGCGAAATTTTAATGTTTTAAGATTCTAACCCTGCAGGTATTTTTATATAGATGTCACATTCACATGTCACGTATAATCTTGTAGTGATAACTTATATAGGTTTCATCTGAAGTCCTTTTGAAATTTCGAGGCAACATTAAACATCTATGGCTTATCACAACCACTACAAGGGATACATTTCCTCATAATCAACTACCGGGGTTTGGCAAAGAACGCATATGTTACAAGTCATGCCTTACATTGTATATTCTCATTTTTTCATTTTTTATATTTTAAAAATAGTCATTTATAACCTACTGGCTTGACATCTATGGGTGTTCGAACTAAAGGTCTGAAAATAAAGTGCTTGTTAAGCAAATCTTGCCTTTAAGGCTTCTTGGCTAATCTTGTCGGGTCATCTCATCTCTTTGTATGCACTCTTATAGAGTTTTATGTAGGTAATATTTTTCATGATTGCATAAGTTGCTATAGCATATGCAAATATTAACACGTGTTTCACTTTGGTTTCATATTGCACTGTGTTGTAGATAACAAATTGAGATCTCTTTGTTTTGGTAGCTGAAATTTATATGTATGTATATGTCCCTAGGATTTTACCAAAGGGTGCCTATTGACACTTTTGATAATCCATATCATTATGGTGCTACCTTAATAAGTAGCTGATCACAAGTAATAATTTAGTGTTTAATTGATTTAAATGCGTGATTTTACATCATGATTATGGTGGAATAGTTTCAAGTTGTTTGTATTTTGATTTATAGGTGTTAGGAGCTAAAGACGGCTTATTTTGTAGGAAAAGGAGCAAAACATGAAACTACAAGGACTGAAGATGTAAATATCAAAAGTTACAAAAAATGCACAAAATTAGGCATACCGGCGTATGATACGCCGGGTATGGGCGTATAATACGTCGATCGGCGTATGGGCGGCGTATCAATGGGCGTATTTGGAAAAAATTACATAAAGTTAGGCGTATGGATACTGATATGGGTGTATGATATGCCCAGGGTTGGCGTATCATACGCCGGTCACCAACCATCTTCCGGATTTTATGGATCTTGAAGTTTATTTAAACACATCCAACCCCAATTCGAAGAACAAATTTTCCCAGCCGAAATTAGCAAATTCAAGGTGATTTTGGGTGCTTTCAAGCTTCCCAACTCACACTAAATCATCATCGATCATCATCAAAACACGATTGAAGATTCAATGAAGACCATGAGTGGCTAGTCCGTTCTTGATTGCTTTTGGGTGGATAGTTCTTGCCAAGAGAGATGGTTAGTCTTGCTCAGGGTTTTTATGTTAAACGCTTTGTCACTAAATGTAATTGAAGGTTTTGATTGAGTTAAACAATTTGTTTATAAAGAATGTTATTTGCTTTATCATTGATCTTGTAGAACTTGAAACCCGAAAGTGATTGTTTCTTATTATTTAGTTAAATTAGTTTCAAAGATTCTTGCTTTTTACAATTGTGTTCTTAATTTCATCCAAATTCCAATTTTTAATTATAAAGTTCATGTCTTTAAGTTAATTGAGTCATATTGTTAACAGTTTCCACATATTCCCTATGGAGATGACCTTACTTACCCTTACGCAATAAAGGTAGCTAAGACCGATATATTAACTTGTTTTTGATCGAGTCTCATTAACCAGATCAAAATGGCTCCGTTGTCGGGGAATTAGTGCACTTAGTGTTTAATTGCTTTTATTTGCTTTTCTTAAAAATTCATAAAAAACCCAAAAAGATTTTACTTTTCTGTTTTTCTTGTATTTGGTTTTCTTGTTCAGTATTACGCGAGGTATTTTGTGTCTTCTTGTTTGCAGGTAACTGTTACATTGATGCATACAAGATTTTCAGGAAGGACCACACCATTGCAATTTGATCCAGAAATCGAGAAGACTTCAAGAAAGAATCATGTGTTTCACAAAGCATCAACTTCAAGGATTTCTCAAATTCGTGGCCAAACAAGATTGGAAGAAGGTACATCATCAGCAACATCTTATCGGATATTAAGTAGACTTTCAAGAACACCTGAAAGTAACCAATTAAGAATGATAAACAATCCAGAAAACCAAGGATGGCCATAACCCAATCAACCTTTGGGAGATATCCCATTACCCGTGTTCCCTCAAATTGATAATCCTCCACCTCAACCATAACCTGTGTAACCTCAACCTCAAGGGCCAATCCTTGTAATCAAGGTGTGCAAAACCAACCTCTACCCATGAACTTCCAACCGATGCCAAATTTCTGGGTTCGTAATCCAAGTTTTCAGCATGATGTGGAAGGGAGCCATCATAGCAATGAGGACCGGTTTTCAGTCAAATGAAGTCATCACACTACTTATGAGGAAGAGCGGATTGAAGATCAAGTCGATATGGACGGACCAATCCAACATGATTTTGGGGATTATGGGAACCAACCGGGATATCAAAACCGTCAACCAAATCGAGATCAGGGTGGTTATGCTCAACCACCCATTCACAACAACGTTGAAGGTCAACAATTTAATGGCATACCTGCCAATCTGGGAGCACAACATTATGTACCAGCACATATAGTCACTTTCGTCCCGCCATTGCTATCAATTCATCTCCAATAGTTTCACCAACACAAAGGGGACAAGCCTTTGAAGTCCAACCATAATGTTTGGGAATTCTCCCTCACTTTCTAGGGTATGGCAACTGAAGAACCCTATTCACACATATCGGAATTTGAGGCATCATGTAGCACCATTGTAAGTCCCCGTTCCCGGAACACTTACAGCTGGTCAATCATTGCACACAAAGCATAAAACATACATTAGCTTTACTAAAATATTGCAGCGAAATTCTTTTAAACAGACAATTTCATATATATAAAAATTCTTTTGCAAAATAATAAATCATTGTTAACTATTACAAATATCACTCATTCCATTACATCACAAAAACATTATAATTTAAACAACGGATGCCATCCAAAACTGCCAAGTAGCTGCCCGTGCCATCCTCAGCAACATTACCTGCCAACTGGAAACACATAAAAGTCAGAATTACTGAGTGAGTTCTAGATTTATAAAATAAAATACTTTCCTTTCGTTTTAAAACCATTCTTTCTTTACTTTCTCATGTGATCATGTGACATCCGGTAATTTTCCGTTACCAAACTCCGTTAGTTCCGTTAAGTCTTGCATACACGTGTCGGGAGCACACACTAGTTGTCGTTGAACGTTGGTGACTTAATAATAATTAATAATGTGAAACAAATAATTACTATGTTGATTATTAGTTGTGGTTATGTGATTTAAATGCTTATTGTAAATTTTATCGCGTAACGTGAAAATGTGTGTATTTAATCTGAATGTTTTGTATCTAATAGAGATAAAATATATAATTATCATTGTTAGTTTATATGCTTATTATTGTAGTTAAAAATCTTTTTAAAAAGAGTTTAAAAGCTTAATTTTTATAAAAAGTAAATTACAAGGGTTTAAATGGTAATATTGATAAATTAAATATAATCAAAAATCCCAACCCTAGCCCCCACATACCCATCGGCCGCGACACACACTCAAACACACACAAACCTGCGATTTCAAGCAAGAACAAGTTATTACCATTCGGTTTTGGTCGATTTCAAGTTATACAACGCGTTAAAATCATCAATTGCAAGCCATTACACGTTTAAAGGTTAGACTTTTACATGTTTTTGATGATTTTTCATGGTGGCCGAAACCCTAGTTCGAATATTGCAATTGAAGGTTGATTCTTGGTTGTTTGTTGATGTTATTATGTTAGTTTGGTTAGATTGATGCTAGTTAACGTCGATTATGCAAGAAAGCTATGATTTTGATACGTTGTTCATAGGTTACTAATAATAGTAACTTTATTTGCATGGATATGGTGATTTGATGATGTACAAATGTTATGGATGTGTTTGTGATGATGATTAGATGCTAGGTTGATGATATGAACAATTGAAAATCAAGAAGATGTGTTATAGTTCATACATTGCTAAAAATAGTAACTTTTGGTGTTGAATGTTGATGAATCATGATGATTAGATGTTGTTGATCATGTCTAGATATTGTCATGGACTTGAATTGGTATGTAAATGATGAATTCATGAATGTCTTGGGTGTTTGATGGATTTGGGATGAACTTTCCCAAAAGGGAAACTTTAATTGTGAAATCTCTTAAATATGATGATATGGGTATGTTAGGGCATTTGGATCATGCTAGTAAGTTCATAGATGAGTTCTATGGTGATAGAATGTATTGGGTGGATTCAATGGATGTTGGTTTGGGTAATTATCTGTTTTGGCCTGTTTGTGGAAAAATCATGGTATGAGTCATATAGGTAAGCTAGGACTTTCGTTGATTGATGGTTGATTAAGAATGAACATTTTGGATGATATGAGCTATGGAAAATTGGTATGTTAATGATCATCATACACACGTGCGAATCTAAGGCCCCTACTTAGTAGGATTGGCAGGGTTTAGGGTGTGAAGTCGTGAGTGGCTTCACATGGCATGTGATGCGTGATTTGATCCTTGTATGGTGTATTATTTGTGTTATAGATGTTATGAGCATGATAATAGTTTGAGATTCGCATGACATGTATGATATCTGGCGGTATGATGATCTAATTAGTACATGTGGTTAATGAAGTGTTATATGTAATCAGTTTGTATGATAATCATGTGTGATAGGCTGTTATGCTTGTTTGAATGGAAATTCACCTATAATGTCACCAACGGGTCAAACGGGTCAACTGGGTCAAGTGTGTCTTGTCTTTCTAAAACCTTGAGTTCTTTGGGTTGTAGAGCACTTAGGGTTTCATATTGATTCTGTGTACACGTACTTATGTACTCATGTGTTCTAGGTGACCTTTGAAGGTTGTCTTTCCCCTCTTTCTTTCAAGTTAAGCTCTAAGTTAATTGTTGCACGTATCAGGTGAGTTCTTGCCCCACTCTTTTTACATAATCTCTTTTGGGGGAGATAGCATACTGTTGATCACAAACGCTTTTAAATATGAGTGTGTATAATATTAATATAGTGTTGTTTACCATGGAAAGTCCTCACACTTTTGGATTGTTAATATTGACTAGCGGGAAATTTTGGGTAGTACTACTGGGTTTGACGAGCCCCACCTGTGCGACCTGAGGTCAAACGGGTGCAATTTTGTCCTAACATATATTCGTCACGACCTGGTAAGTCGTGACGGGAGGCACAAACTATCACAGTCAGCTTCAATCGCGAAATCACTATGTTTAATATTTTCATGTTAATAGACTAGCTATCTATTGCAATACACTACTTATGCTCTGGAAACTGTTGATTGGTTTATATTTTAACGCAAACTCTTGAACTCACAAACCATTATGTTGACATTTTAGTATGCTATTCTCATGTTAAGGTTGCTATTGCCTAGGAGCACGTTACACGGGTCAGCATCATGGTGTTTGGCAGCATGTTATGAAACATTATTTTGGGTTAAGAATGTTTAAACTTCGTGTTTTGGTTTTGCTTAATACTTGGGCGCGTATGTTTGCGCATTTTCAAATCATGTTTCATCGTTTTGGGTTTACTAGTTTATTTAACGCTTCCGCATGGTTTCAAAGTTTGAACTTTGGTTGGTTTTATTTTAAAAGTGGCATATAGTGTCGTTCTGAGTAACTATTGACTGTGATCCTGGTTTGTTCACACGCCTCGTGGTAAAACTCTGCTCGTGGATTTTGAGGGTGTGACAGATTGGTATCAGAGCCATTGGTTATAGGGAACGAGGTTGCATACACACACTAGACTATAACTGCACAGTTTTTAGTTATTTATCGCTTACTCTCCTTACTGTATACTCATTGTCATACGCAACACGTACTTCGCAGCATGGCATCGTCATCCAGAAATTTGGGCAAGAGACCTGCACGATCTGAGTCACCTCCTACGTCTCCCTTACCTGATAGGGGATTTAACTGGCCCCGACATCCTTATCCTCCTGGCGAGATAGACTGGGATCAGTCTTTCATACCTCCTGAGCTTGATCCTCCGCGGAACTGGGATTTCTACCCCACCTACATAAACCATATGGCTTATAGAGAGCGCGTACCACCAGTAGCTCCTACACGACCTAGGACTAGGTCATCAACCGCCTCTGCATTGCCTACTCTTCCTACCTTGAGCATCCCTCTCGAGCAGGCGTTTGCAGCTTTTGTAGCCACTCTAGACACGGAGCGACAGCGGATTAGAGGACTCACAGATGAGAACTCTGCATTACGATCTGAGATGCGTCAGTTGTGTTTCCAGGTAGAGACGCTTCAGGAGCTACTCTCGATGGCCATTGGTGGACATCATACTCTGGCAGGCAACGTTGTAGCACTTAGTGGGCGCATGGATGCACAGGATCACCATAACATAGTGATCGATGATAGGTTTGCTGATTTAGAGGCACAGCTAGCAGCACTTCAGGTTGTTGAAGCCCCTGCACCTTTGGTGGACCCTGATGAGGAAGACCCAGAAGAGGAACCCGAGGAAGCCCCCGAAGAAGAACCAGCAGAGATGGATAAGGACAGTGACGGATCTAACGTACTGGACTGATTCTACTTTTAAATGACTTAGACTATGTAGTGTTTCTTTTCTTTGAAACCTATGTGGGAAGGGTTGTTTCCCACCCAACTGACAAACTTAAATTTTGACATTGATGGAATATTTTGTGACTCAATTGCAATTTATTTATCTTTGGCTATTATTTCTGTTATAAATGTTGTGGTTGTGGTGAATGCATTATTTCTTATTGTTTACTGTACCTTGATAAGATAAATGTGTTGGATGTTACTCATTATTGTAATTGTGAATTGTAAAGTGAAATATGGACGCACGAGGAAGAGGACGTGGGCGTGGTCGTGGACGTGGCGCCGGAGGCCGTGGTGCCGGAGCCATAAACATGACGCCTGCGGAATTGGCGGCATTAATTAACGAACATGTTCAGGCGGCAGTGGCTGCTGCCCAACCGGGACAACCAGCAGGTAAATGATAACAAGAGGTTAAACTAATTATTCTAGTTAATTGCCTAGGATATCTGACTAATGTTTGGGATTGTCAAAACAGGACCACCACCATGTACCTACAAGTCCTTCATGGACTGTAAACCCCATACCTACAGCGGGACGAAAGGAGCTGTAGGGCTTGTAAGGTGGTTTGAGAAGACAGAGTCTGTCTTCGCAAAATGCAACTGCCCGCCTGCTAATCAGGTGAAGTATGCCACCGGGACATTGGAAGGCGCAACACTTTCCTGGTGGAATGCTCAGGTGCAAATGCTGGGTCAAGCCATGGCCAATGAACTACCTTGGGATGAGTTTAAGGGGATTATGACCGAAGAATACTGCCCCCGAAATGAAGTGCAGAAACTGGAGATTGAGTTCTGGCAAACTCAAAATGCAAGGCTCAGAAATTGAAGCCTACACGACCCGTACTCATGAGTTAGGTACTTTATGCCCAGGGATGGTTAATGAAATGCACAAGAGGGTTGAGCATTATATACGGAGATTGGTGCCAAAAATTCAAAGTATGGTAACTGCCTCTAACCCCACTACTATACAAAAAGCTATCTGAACAGCCCACAGGCTGACTGATCAAGCAGTCGAGCAAGGTCGATTACCTAAGCGGGGCGCGGTGGCAAGCGTGCCCGACCATAAACGCAAGTGGGATGGTTCAAGCAACAAGGGATCGTCATCCAGCAGCCAATCTCAACCTCAACAACAGCAGCAAAGTCAGCAACAGCAACGGAGGTTCGATAACAATCGAAGCTTCAACCAGGCGACTCCCTCAAATCAAGGACCCGGTGGGTATGGCGGGAGACAGCCAAAGTGCAATCGGTGTAACTACCACCATGTGGGTCGATGTGATAACTTCAAGTGCCAACGTTGTGGGAAGATTGGTCAAGCAGCCAAAGACTGCCGGGGTGAACTGATGAAAAAGCCACAACAATCACAAGAAACTCCGAAAGGTTGTTTTGAGTGCGGAAAAGAAGGCCATTACAAACGCAACTGTCCCCAACTTAAGAGGAATGGTAATGGCAACAACAACAATGGAAACACCAGCAACAATAACAATGGCAACAACACTAACAACAACAATAATAATGGCAACAACAATGGTGGAAACAACAATGGAGCCAAAGGAAGAGCCTTCGTCATTGGCTCAGGTGAGGCTCTAAACGACCCTACAACTGTAACTGGTAAATTTTCGGTTAATGGTCGTTTTGCTACCGTATTATTCGATACCGGAGCCGATAGAAGTTTTGTGTCCACTAGGTTCTGTAGTCTTTTAAGTGATATTCCATCAGCCTTAGAATCTAAATACACCGTGGAGTTAGCTAACGGCACACAGATTCACGTAATGCATATTCTTAGAGACTGCAAGATAGAGCTTGCTGGTCATACATTCACCATAGATCTCATGCCTGTTACGTTAGGAAGCTTTGATGTGGTAGTAGGCATGGATTGGCTTTCCGATAAACAAGCGGAAGTCATATGCCACGAGAAGATCATATGGATTCCCATTGGTGAAGAAGTCCTTACGGTCAGAGGTGATAGGAGTGGTGCGGTGATAGGCATCATCTCGTTTATAAAGGCACAGAAGTTGTTACGAAAGGGTCGACTAGCCATATTGGCACTCGTCACAGATAAACAGATCGAGGAAAAGAAGATAAAGGATATCCCCGTAGTTCGTGAGTTTCCCGAGGTGTTTCCGGAAGACCTGCCTGGATTACCGCCTCATCGTCAAGTTGAATTACAAATTGAGTTGACTCCAGGAGCCGCTCCAATTGCGAGAGCACCGTACCGGTTAGCTCCAAACGAATGCAAGAATTATCTGCCCAACTACAAGAGTTGTTGGATAAAGGGTTCATCCGACCGAGTTCGTCGCCCTGGGGAGCGCCAGTTCTATTTGTGAAGAAGAAGGATGGTACATTTCGAATGTGCATTGACTATAGGGAACTGAACAAGGTTACTATCAAGAATAGATATCCCTTACCTCGTATCGATGATTTGTTTGATCAACTGCAAGGATCAAGCTATTACTCTAAGATTGATCTGAGGTCTGGGTATCATCAGCTGAGAGTTCGAGAAGAGGACATCTTGAAGACTGCTTTCCGTACACGATATGGTCACTATGAATTTTTGGTCATGCCATTTGGGTTGACGAATGCACCAGCAGTATTCATGGACCTCAACCCTATCTTGATCAGTTTGTTATCGTCTTTATTGATGACATACTGATATACTCAAGGACCGAGGAAGAACATGAGAAGCACTTACGCTTAATCTTGGAATTACTTAGAAAGGAACAATTGTATGCAAAGTTTTCTAAGTGTGATTTCTGGATACGTGAGGTACAATTCTTGGGTCATATTGTCAACGAGAAGGGAATACATGTTGATCCTGCTAAGATTGAAGCGATAAAGAATTGGTCTGTTCCTAAGACACCGAGTGAGATACGAAAATTCCTTGGATTAGCGGGATATTATCGACGGTTCATCGAAGGATTCTCTAAGATTGCACAACCTCTCACAGCCTTGACTCATAAGGGAACAACATACAAATGGGGTGAGAATCAGGAATCGGCTTTCCAGTTGCTGAAATGGAAACTGTGTAGCGCACTAATATTAGCGTTACCAGATGGTAGTGATGACTTCGTACTCTACTGCGATGCGTCTATTCAAGGACTTGGATGCGTCTTGATGCAACGGGATAAGGTGATAGCTTACGCCTCTAGACAATTGAAGATTCATGAGAAGAACTATACCACCCATGACTTGGAACTGGGTGCGGTAGTTTTTGCCTTAAAGATCTGGAGACATTACTTGTACGGTACCAAATGCACTATTTACACTGATCACAAGAGTCTCCAGCACATCTTTGAGCAAAAGGAGTTGAACATGAGGCAAAGACGCTGGGTGGAATTGTTAAACGACTATGATTGTGCTATCAAGTATCATCCGGGGAAAGCAAACGTAGTTGCTGACGCGCTGAGTAGGAAAGAAACTACTAAGCCTCAACGTGTGCGAGCTTTGCAACTTACTATCAGCACACAGTTACCTGAACAAATCCGAGAGGCTCAGACAGAAGCTCTGAAAGCAGAAAACATTGGGTCTGAATCGTTAGGGGAATGGAAAAACAATTGGAAGTAAAAGCGGATGGAATTCGTTACTTCATAGATAGACTTTGGGTACCTCTACATGGAAATCTGAGAGATTTGGTCATGAGTGAGGCACACAAGTCTAAGTACTCTATACATCCTGGATCTGACAAGATGTAGCACGATTTGAAGGCGCACTATTGGTGGCCTAACGTGAAAGCAGATGTAGCTACTTATGTGAGCAAGTGTCTGACCTGCTCAAAGGTGAAAGTGGAGTATCAGAAACCATCTGGTCTACTACAACAACCTGAGATCCCTATGTGGAAGTGGGATCAGATATCAATGGATTTTATTACTAAGTTACCTCGCACTTCTACGGGATGTGACACAATATGGGTTATCGTGGACCGATTAACAAAGTCTGCTCATTTCCTAGCGATAAAGGAAACAGACAAGATGGAAAAATTAACTCGACTCTATTCGAAGGAGATCGTTTAGAGGCATGGGGTACCGATCTCAATTATTTCTGACCGCGATTCTCGTTTCACATCACACTTCTGGCAGTCGTTGCAGAAAGCTCTAGGTACGAGATTGGATATGAGTACTGCTTATCATCCACAGACTGATGGTCAAAGCGAGCGTACTATAAGGAACCGTATACGAGACCACTGAAATTGGTGACAGTCAGCTAACGGGTCCTGAGTTAGTACACGAGACCACTGAAAAGATTATGCATATAAGGAACCGTATGGCTGCAACGCGCGACAGATAGAAAAGTTATGCTGACAAGCGACGAAAACCTCTAGAATTTCAAGTTGGTGACAAAGTCTTATTGAAAGTCTCACCATGGAAAGGCGTGATTCGGTTTGGTAAGCGAGGAAAGCTAAATCCGAGATATGTTGGACCATTTGAGATCTTGGAAAGAATAGGTCCAGTAGCTTATCGACTAGCCTTACCTGATTCATTGAGTGGAATCCATGATGTATTCCATGTTTCAAATCTAAAGAAATGTTTAACGGATGAAACTATGGTTGTACAGCTGGAAGAAGTTCAAGTAGACGAACAGTTATGCTTCATTGAGGAACATGTCGAAGTGATGGATCGTGAGGTGAAAACGCTTAAGCAAAGCAAGATACCCATCGTCAAAGTTCGTTGGAACCCGAGACGTGGACCAGAATTCACGTGGGAATGTGAAGACCAAATAAAGCTTAAGTATCCTCAGCTATTCGAAAAGAAGATGCCAGCCGGCGAAGGTACTGATTAAATTTCGGGACGAAATTTCTTTCAACATGGGGATGATGTGATAACTCACCCAAAACTCACTCGATTTTGATTTCCTTGTGCCAATGCAGTAGACCAGTGATGGAACACTCACCATGTAACGCAATTTTCGGGACGAAAATTCTTTCAACATGGGGATAATGTGACATCCGGTAATTTTCCGTTACCAAACTCCGTTAGTTCCGTTAAGTCTTGCATACACGTGTCGGGAGCACACACTAGTTGTCGATAAACGTTGGTGACTTAATAATAATTAATAATATGAAACAAATAATTACTATGTTGATTATTAGTTGTGATTATGTGATTTAAATGCTTATTGTAAATTTTATCGCGTAACGTGGAAACATGTGTATTTAATCTGAATGTTTTGTATCTAATAAAGATAAAATATATAATTGTTATTTTTAGTTTATATGCTTATTATTGTAGTTAAAAACCGTTTTAAAAAGAGTTTAAAAGCTTAATTTTTATAAAAAGTAAATTACGAGGGTTTAAATGGTAATATTGATAAATTAAATATAATCAAAAATCCCAACCCTAGCCCCCACATACCCATCGGCCACGACACACACTCAAACATACACAAACCTGCGATTTCAAGCAAGAACAAGTGATTACCATTTGGTTTTGGTCGATTTCAAGTTATACAACGCGTTAGAATCATCAATTGCAAGCCATTACACGTTTAAAGGTTAGATTTTTACATGTTTTTGATGATTTTTCATGGTGGCCGAAACCCTAGTTCGAATATTTCAATTGAAGGTTGATTCTTGGTTGTTTGTTGATGTTATTATGTTAGTTAGGTTAGATTGATGCTAGTTAACGTCGATTATGCAAGAAAGCTATGATTTTGATACGTTGTTCATAGGTTACTAATAATAGTAACTTTATTTGCATGGATATGGTGATTTGATGATGTATGAATGTTATGGATGTGTTTGTGATGATGATTAGATGCTAGGTTGATGATATGAACAATTGAAAATCAAGAAGATGTGTTATAGTTCATACATTGCTAAAAATAGTAACTTTTGGTGTTGAATGTTGATGAATCATGATGATTAGATGTTGTTGATCATGTCTAGATATTGTCATGGACTTGAATTGGTATGTAAATGATGAATTCATGAATGTCTTGGGTGTTTGATGGATTTGGGATGAACTTTCCCAAAAGGGAAACTTTAATTGTGAAATCTCTTAAATATGATAATATGGGTATGTTAGGGGCATTTGGATCATGCTAGTAAGTTCATAGATGAGTTCTATGGTGATAGAATGTATTGGGTGGATTCAATGGATGTTGGTTTGGGTAATTATCTGTTTGGCCTGTTTGTGGAAAAATCATGGTATGAGTCATATAGGTAAGCTAGGACTTTCGTTGATTGATGGTTGATTAAGAATGAACATTTTGGATGATATGAGCTATGGAAAATTGGTATGTTAATGATCATCATACACACGTGCGAATCTGAGGCCCCTACTTAGTAGGATTGGCAGGGTTTAGGGTGTGAAGTCGTGAGTGGCTTCACATGGCATGTGATGCGTGATTTGATCCTTGTATGGTGTATTATTTGTGTTATAGATGTTATGAGTATGATAATAGTTTGAGATTCATATGACTTGTATGATATCTGGCAGTATGATGATCTAATTAGTACATGTGGTTAATGAAGTGTTTTATGTAATCAGTTTGTATGATAATCATGTGTGATAGGCTGTTATGCTTGTTTGAATGGAAATTCACCTATAATGTCACTAACGGGTCAAACGGGTCAACTGGGTCAAGTGTGTCTTGTCTTTCTAAAACCTTGAGTTCTTTGGGTTGTAGAGCACTTAGGGTTTCATATTAATTCTGTGTACACGTACTTATGTACTCATGTGTTCTAGGTGACCTTTGAAGGTTGTCTTTCCCCTCTTTCTTTCAAGTTAAGCTCTAAGTTAATTCTTGCGCGTATCAGGTGAGTTCTTGCCCCACTCTTTTTACATAATCTCTTTTGGGGGAGATAGCATACTGTTGATCACAAACGCTTTTAAATATGAGTGTGTATAATATTAATATAGTGTTGTTTACCATGGAAAGTCCTCACACTTTCGGATTGTTAATATTGACTAGCGGGAAATTTTGGGTAGTACTACTGGGTTTGACGAGCCCCACCTGTGCGACCCGAGGTCAAACTGGTGCAATTTTGTCCTAACATATATTCGTCACGACCTGGTAAGTCGTGACGGGAGGCACAAACTATCACAGTCAGCTTCAATCGCGAAATCACTATGTTTAATATTTTCATGTTAATAGACTAGCTATCTATTGCAATACACTACTTATGCTCTGGAAACTGTTGATTGGTTTATATTTTAACGCAAACTCTTGAACTCACCAACCATTGTGTTGACATTTTAGTATGCTATTCTCAGGTTAAGGTTGCTATTGCCTAGGAGCACATTACACGGGTTAGCATCATGGTGTTTGGCAGCATGTTATGAAACATTATTTTGGGTTAAGAATGTTTAAACATCGTGTTTTGGTTTTGCTTAATACTTGGGCGCGTATGTTTGCGCATTTTCAAATCATGTTTCATCGTTTTGGGTTTACTAGTTTATTTAACGCTTCCGCATGGTTTCAAAGTTTGAACTTTGGTTGGTTTTATTTTAAAAGTGGCATATAGTGTCGTTCTGAGTAACTATTGACTGTGATCCTGGTTTGTTCACAAGCCTCGCGGTAAAACTCCGCTCGTGGATTTTGAGGGTGTGACAGATCATGCATCATACGTACACATAGATAATAATTCATTAATATCTTTCATCGTCATTCGTTGACTTTCGTTAATTTCATTCATTAACCTTCCTTTGTTCATTCCTTCCGGATCAATGTCATCAGCTATACCCCAAACATAGGCACAAAGCGGGTACTGGGCCGAAGTTTATCAGACTTCCATTCATTGCTCATAAAGCCTGGCACCAGCACCGGGGTAAGCGACAAAGATCTGGGTCAATCTCATGGATTGGATCCCTTACGAGTCTTTTGTGACAACACAGTCACTCACCTCAACTTTGGCATACAAGTCTTTTGTGACAACACAGTCACTCACCTCAACCTTTGGCATAGAAGTCTTTTGTGACAACACAGTCACTCACCTCAACCTTTGGCATACAAGTCTTTTGTGACGACACAGTCACTCACCTCAACCTTTGCTTGCAAGACTTTTCCATTCATTCATTCATTAATGCATGCATTCATTCATTCCTTACGTTCCCTTTTTCATTATCTTCCGCTTTACATTACATAATACTTCCCATTTACTTTTCATAATCATACCACGTAAAGCCACGGAAAATAAACATACATAATAAGGAACATAACATAAACATACCATGCATAGCATCATCACATCACATATGACATCATAAGGTCAACATACATTACCCCCGGGAACATCCCAAGTCAAAGCCTACACTTTACATTTTCCCCAAATTTCAGAAAATATTCTAAGGCATAGGCGCATGAGCACTATGCAGACGCATGGCCTTCTGGGCGCATGGGAACACTTAGGCACATGGGGAACTTTCAGGCGCAAGGGCACTATTTGGGCGCATGACCCAACACTTAGTCTCCTGGGCAAATTTCTAAGCGCATGAGTGCCTAGGCGCATGGGCAGTTTTGGGCGCTTGGAACACTTAGTCAAATTCAGCCTGTTTTAGGCGCATGGATACTATTCGGGCGCATGGGTTTTGGGTGCATGGGACTACACTTAGGCAATTTGACCGTTGGGTGCATGGGCCAATTTCAGGTGCATGGGAAACCAACTCTCGCTATCAGCATCATAATCAGTCCCAACATCATCAATTCAACATGTTCTAACTTAGTTCTAGCATTAGAGCATCATAATATGAACATGGCATCATCATAACATCATAAATCACCCAAATCATAACACACCCACATTCACACATACACATTCATACGGGTATAAAACCCACATTCATAAAAACATACATACATGCATTTCCAGCCCCAAAATCAGTTAAAACGAGTAAAAAGGGGGTTCTAGAACTCACTTTAGCAGCCTTCGAGTATGACTTCCTTCAACCCGTTTGCAAATGAGTTCAAACACCTAGAAACCCACCAAAAACACACACCCGAACACAACAAATCACACATAAGCATATAACCGAGGCATAGGCCGGCCAAGAACAACTTAAAACCAAGAATTCTTACCTTGAATTCGAATTCTCCTTCTTCTTTCTTCAAAGTCCAAAAATTCAGCTCTTCACCTTTCTCTTTCTAGAAAATCCGGTTGAAGTGAAATGTTCAGGAAGGTGTGGGCGGCCATCACCTTTTTGCACCCACTTTTATTCTTTTTGTCCTTTTGACACATTTAGCCCTTCAACTTGGGTTACATTGTGTTTTCTTCCTTTTTCTGCACATTTATTCTTTCTTTCTCGTCTTTTAAAATTTTCCGGGTGTTACAAGTCCACCCCCCTTATATAGATTTCATCCCCGAAACCTGTTATTCCTTAAACAAATGTGGGTAATGCCGCCTCATCTCTTCTTCAGTCTCCCATGTAGACTCGGATCCCTTCCTGTGCTTCCACTGTACACGCACAAGGGGAACCACTTTATACCTTAATCTTTTCTCCTTGCGGTCAATGATTGCCACTGGTTGCTCCACATAATTGAGCCTTTCATCAACTTCAATATCCTCCAGTGGTACAACCATATCCTCGTCAGCTAAACACTTCCGCAGATGAGATACATGGAATGTCGGGTGAATTCCACTTAACTCATCGGGTAACACCAACCTATAGGCCACCTCCCCTACTCGAGCAACGATTCGGAAAGGCCCTATGTATCTTGTGCTCAACTTGCCCCGCTTCCTGAACCGAATGATACCTTTCCAAGGTGAGACCTTCAACATAACTCTGTCACCCACCTTGAACTCAATCGGTCTACGTCTCCTGTCGGAATACGACTTCTGCCTATCTTTAGATGCCTTCATAAAGGCTTTGATCTTTTCGAGCTTCTTAGTCATAGCCTCAATCACCTCAATACTTCCTAACTCCTTCTGACCAATATCACCCCAACAAACGGGTGTTGTACATCTCCTACCGTATAGCATCTCATAAGGGGGCATACCAATACTGGCATGATAACTGTTATTATACAAGAACTCAGCTAACGGTAAGTGGTCATCCCAACTCCCTCCAAAGTCAATGACACATGCCCGAGGCATATCTTCTAGAGTCTGAATAGTCCTTTCCGACTGACCATCCGTCTGTGGATGATAAGCCGTGCTAATGTGTAACCTCGTCCCCATAGCATCATGGAATTTCTTCCAAAATTTAGATGTAAACCGGGTGTCACGATCGGAAACAATAGACACCAGCATAACATGACAAGTTACAATCTCTTTGATGAATAGATCTGCTAATCTTTCAGAGGATTATGTCTCGCGGATTGGTAGAAAGTGGGCACTCTTTGTTAAACGATCAACTATCACCCATATGGCATCATACCCTTTCACGGTACGAGGTAACTTCGTAATAAAGTCCATGGTGATATGCTCCCACTTCCACTCCGGTATATCCAATGGTTGGATCTTCCCGTACGGCTTCTGAAGCCTTCACTTGCAAGCAAGTAAGACACTTACTCACATACTCTGCTACATCGCGCTTCATACCCGGCCACCAATAATATTTCTTCATGTCTTGATGCATCTTTGTAGCACCGGGATGAATAGAGTATCGAGTCTTATGAGCTTCGTCCATAATCCTCCCATGTAGAACCCCGTAACGAGGGATCCACATCCATCCGAATCGGGTTCTAACACCAAGAGTGTTTTCGCCCAATTCTGCAACCATACCTCTCATCCTTTCGGAGTTAAGACGATCTTCTTTCAATGCCTCATCTTGAAACTCCTTGACCTGCTTTAGCACAGCAGAGGTCATAATCAACTGATAAGCCTTCACCCGAATCGGCTCGGGTCTCTCCTTTCGGCTAAGGGCATCCGCCACTACGTTGGCTTTGCCTGGATGGTAATGGATCTGGCAATCCTAATCCTTTATGAGCTCCAACCACCACCTCTGCCTCATGTTCAGGTCCTTTTGCTCGAAGAAGTACTTCAAGCTCTTGTGGTCCGTGAAGATTGTGCACTTCGTTCCGCATAGGTAGTGCCTCCAAATCTTTAGTGCAAAGACCATAGCTGCTAACTCCAGGTCATGAGTAGGGTAATTCGCCTCATGAACTTTCAACTGTCGGGATGCATAAGCTATAACCTTCCCTCACTGCATCAACACACAACCCAACCCCGAGTAAGAAGCATCCGAATAGACCACTAAGTACTTGCTTCCTTCGGGTAATGATAAAACTAGAGCTTGAGTCAACCTTGCCTTTAACTCCTCAAAAGCACTCTCTTGAGCTTGACCCCATACAAACTTCACATCCTTACGGGTCAACTTAGTCAATGGAGAAGCTATCTTAGAGAAGTCTTGAATGAATCTCCTATAATATCCCGCCAACCCCAAGAAACTACGAATCTCGGATGGCGTCTTTGGAGACTTCCATTGCATCACCGCTTCCACCTGTATCGGGTCCACCATGATCCCCTCCGGATTCACTACATGACCCAAAAACTGAACCTCGCGTAGCCAGAACACGCACTTGGAGAACTTGACATACAACTTCTCCCTTCTCAACGTCTCCATCACCTCTCGAATGTGACCGACATGCTCATCTTCATTCTTCAAATAAATCAAGATATCATCGATAAACACAATCACTGATTTATCCAACATCGGCCGACCCACTCGATTCATCAGGTCCATAAACGCAGCTGGCGCGTTGGTCAAACCAAAGGACATAACGAGAAACACGTACTGTCCATAATGCGTGCGAAAAGCTGTTTTAGGAATATCTTGTTTCTTCACTTTCAACTGATGGTAACCAGATCGAAGATCTATCCTTGAAAACCAACTGGCACCTTGGAGTTGATCAAACAATCATCAATCCTCGGCAATGGATACCGATTCTTCACCGTCAACTTGTTCAGCTCGCGATAGTCTATGCACATCCTCATACTACCGTCCTTCTTCTTCACAAATAAGATCGGATCACCCCAAGGGGAGATACTCGGTCTAATAAACCCCTTATCAAGCAATTCCTGCAGTTGCTCCATCAACTCCTTCATCTCGGTCGGAGCCAACAGATACGGTGCCTTAGCAACAGGTTGAGCATCGGGTATCAAGTCAATCTGGAACTCGATCTCGAGGTCCGGTGGCACAGCTGGTAAGTCTTCGGGAAACACATATGGGAACTCACACACAACCGGTACATCTGACAGTTGTGGTGTTGGCGTATCTACATCCTTCACGTAGGCCAAGTAGGCACTACATCCACGCCTCATTCACTTTCCCGCCACCACCATTGAAATCACCTTCGGAATCATCGTAACTCGATCACCGTGAATCGTCACCGAACTCCCGTCAGGCGCGGTCAGATTAATCATCTTCTTGCGACACACAATGCTCGCCTCTTAGTCCGCCAACCAATCCATTCCTAGGACTACGTCAAACCCGCCTAAGGTCATCACAAACAGTCTAGTAGGAAACTTATGACCTTCTAGTTCTATATCACAACCTTCTATCAGATCAACAATCCTGGTAGACTTACCTATGGCAGTTTCTACATCAAAGGGCTTATCAATACTCCTACTACTAACAGGCAACTTAGCACAGAAAGTAGCAGAAATAAAACTCTTACTAGCACCTAAATCAAATAACACAGAAGCAAGAGTTTGGTTTACTAGAAACATACCTGACACAACATCGGGGTCCGTCCTAGCCTCCTCCCTAGTCATCGTGAAAGCCCTGGCGCTAGCTTTCTGCTCTTCAGTCCTGACTGTTTTCTTCCCCCCAGAACTCTCAGCCCTTGGCTTCTTGCATTCTCGACTCATGTGGCCCTCTCCACCACAGTTAAAACACCTCCTTACCCTGCAGTCCTTCGCCACGTTTCCTGTCCTCCCACACCGGAAACAGACATTGGATCCCAACCTACACTCTCCGGTGTGCTCTTTCCCATACTTGCCACCCTCTTCGACCCCGCACCGGATGTGACCACACGCCGGTCATCCACCCGTGCATTCTTGTTGTTTGTCGGGGCACCACCCCGACCAAACCTCTTCCCATTCCAGTTTCGGTCACCACCGCCTTTCTTGCTCACCTCAGTCACCACCACTTCCCTCTCGTCGTACAGCCTTCCCGCCAGATCGACCACCGACCTAAATGTACTCGGCCGGGCGGCTATCATGTGCCTTTGGATATCCACCGGCAAGCCCTGGACGTACCTCTTGATCTTTCACGACAGAGGTGTCACCTGATCTGGCACCAACCGTGCCATCTCGTTGAATTTAGTAGTGTATTCTGATGCGTCATGGTTCCCGCCTCTAGCTCTGGAACTCCCTCTCAACCTTGTCGAGCTCCCTATGAGGACAGAACTCCTTGATCACCAGCTTCTTCAACTCTGGCCACCTCATTCTTCCAATTGCCCTACTACCCTCGACTTGGACGATATTGTCCCACTAGCACAGAGCCGAGTCCACAAATGAATGAGTGGCAAACTTCACCTTCTGATCCTCCCGGCACTCGCTGATATCAAGTACAGCTTCCATCTCTCTCACCCACCGGTGAGCAGCAGCAGCAGTGCCGTTGCCATCGAAAGTCGGGGGCTTGCATCTTTGAAATGCCCCATAGTTACAGCCTCGTGCTGCCTCTGGCATAGGCTCTTCTTCTTCTTCCTCGTCAGCTGAGACAACAGTCTCAGTCTCCGGTTGCTCTCTCCCTCCCGAGGACCTGTTCCTATCCTTCCTTTCTCCTTCTCGCACAGTTATGATCACTTCAGTCACCACAGACGGTAAGATCGTCTGCATGACCTGGTGAACCTCTTCCACCACCGCCTCCTTCACTGAGGCCCTTAAGTTAGAACTCTCGTCACCACCCTCCGGATGAGGGGTCTCGGGCTCTTCATGAGCCACCTCTTCAGCCCTAGGCCTTCCTCTCGTGACCCGTGGTCCAGCACCACGTCCACCACGACCTCCACCTCTAGAAGCCTTTGAAGATCTACCACCGGCCATCCTCTAACACGCTATAAGATTCAAACACTAACACGGTCATTCAAGGTAATAGCTCAGTTTATGTCAAGTATAGTAAGTCCCTAATTACAGTGGCCAGTTGTGATTAGCCACTTACTTTACTCTTCATACCCCAAGCATTTCCTATCCTGACAACATCAGTATCTAGATCTACTAAGAAGCACATAAATCACATAACATGCGCACATAATACCGGTTATCAGCAAGAAATACCTGATGGCACGTAGCTACTCGGACTGGCATCCCTCCCCTTTGTCCCATTTTCAGTTTAAGTTTTGGTTTCTTTTGAATATTTTAACCCGTTTCACTTAAACTTTGGCTCTGATACCAACTTGTAAGGCCCCATTCCCGGAACACTTACAGCTGGTCAATCATTGCACACAAAGCATAAAACATACATTAGCTTTACTAAAATATTGCAGCGGAATTCTTTTAAACAGACCATTTCATATATATATAACTGCTTTGGCAAAATAATACATCGTTGTTAACTATTACAAAATATCACTCGTTGCATTACATCACAAAAACATTATAATTTAAACAACGGATGCCATCCAAAAATGCCAAGTAGCTGCCCCGTGCCATCCTCAGCAACATTACCTGCCAACTGGAAACACATAGTCAGCGTTGCTGAGTGAGTTCTAGATTTATAAAATAACATACTTTCCTTTCGTTTTAAAACCATTCTTTCTTTACTTTCACATGTGATCATGCATCATACGTACACATAGATAATAATTCATTATTATCTTTCATCGTCATTTGTTGACTTTCGTTCATTTCATTCAGTAACCTTCCTTTGTTCATTCCTTCCGGATCAATGTCATTAGCTATACCCCAAACGTAGGCACAAAGCGGGTACTGGGCCGAAGTTTATCATACTTCCATTCATTACGCACAAAGCCTGGCACCAGCACAGGGGTAAGCGACAAAGATCCGGGTCAATCTCATGGATTGGATCCCTTACGAGTCTTTTGTGACAACACAGTCACTCACCTCAACTTTGGCATACAAGTCTTTTGCGATAACACAGGCACTCACCTCAACCTTTGGCATACAAGTCTTTTGTGACAACACAGTCACTCACCTCAATCTTTGGCATACAAGTCTTTTGTGACAACACAGTCACTAACCTCAACCTTTGGCATACAAGTCTTTTGTGACGACAAAGTCACTCACCTCAACCTTTCCTTGCAAGACTTTTCCATTCATTCATTCATTAATGCATGCATTCATTCATTTCTTACGTTCCCTTTTTCATTATCTTCCGCTTTACATTACATAATACTTCCCATTTACTTTTCATAATCATACCAAGTAAAGCCACGGAAAATAAACATACATAATAAGGAACATAACATAAACATACCATGCATAGCATCATCACATCACATATGACATCATAAGGTCAACATACATTACCCCCGAAAACATCCCAAGTCAAAGCCTACACTTTACATTTTCCCTAAAATTTCAGAAAATATTCTAAGGCATAGGCGCATGAGCACTATGCAGGCGCATGGCCTTCTGGGCGCATGGGAACACTTAGGCACATGGGGAACTTTCAGGCCAAGGGCACTATTTGGGCGCATGACCCAACACTTAGTCTCCTGGGCAAATTTCTAGGCACATGGATACTATTCGGGCGCATGAGTGCCTAGGCGCATGGGCAGTTTTGGGCGCTTGGAACACTTAGTCAAATTCAGCCTGTTCTAGGCGCATGGATACTATTCGGGCGCATGGGTTTTGGGTGCATGGGACTACACTTAGGCAATTTGACAGTTGGGCGCATGGGCCCATTTCAGGCGCATGGGCAACCAACTCTCGCTATCAGCATCATAATCAGTCCCAACATCATCAATTCAACATGTTCTAACTTAGTTCTAGCATTATAGCATCATAATATGAACATGGCATCATCATAACATCATAAGTCACCCAAATCATAACCCACCCACATTCACACATACACATTCATAAGGGTATAAAACCCACATTCATAAAAACATACATACATGCATTTCCAGCCCCAAAATCAGTTAAAACAAGTAAAAAGGGGTTCTAGAACTCACTTTAGCAGTCTTCGAGTATGACTTCCTTCAACCCGTTTGGAAATGAGTTCAAACACCTAGAAACCCACCAAAAACACACACCCGAACACAACAAAACACACATAAGCATATAACCGAGGCATAGGTCGGCCAAGAACAACTTAAAACCAAGAATTCTTACCTTGAATTCGAATTCTCCTTCTTCTTTCTTCAAAGTCCAAAAATTCAGCTCTTCACCTTTCTCTCTCTAGAAAATCCGGTTGAAGTGAAATGTGCAGGAAGGTGTGGGCGGCCATCACCTTTTTGCACCCAGTTTTATTCTTTTTGTCCTTTTGACACATTTAGCCCCTCAACTTGGGTTAAATTGTGTTTTCTTCCTTTTTCTGCACATTTATTCTTTCTTTCTCGTCTTTTAAATTTTTTCGGGTGTTACAACCATTGGTGGCCAAGGCTTTTCACCGAATGAAGTTAAATTGGTACTTTTCCAATTTACCCTTAAAGACAAGGCCAAATAATGGTTCCTATCTCTACCATCTGCAAGTATTCATACATGGGTACAAATGCAACAACAATTCTTGGATGAATACTATACTTCTCAAAGGACCAGTGATGCAAGGCGAGCCATTTGAGGATTTACACAACAATCAGGTGAACAGTTTTATAAAGCCTTTCACCGGTATAAAGAGATGCTAAGAACATGTCCATATCATGGCATAGCTAAGTGGAATTTGATTTCAGCTTTCTATGATGGATTATCACTAGAGAATGCTAGAGATGTAAATTCCACAAGTACAAGAACGTTCACCTTAAACCATGAGGATGATGATTGGGATATTCTCGAAAGGATGAGTGTAATCTCCAAGAAGCGTGCACAATCAATTCGAATGTCAAGAGGTGTAAACATAAAGATGGTGAATGATCAGGTGGCCATGGACAGAATTGCAGTTTTGGAATGAGAAATTGCAAGCCTTAAAGTTGGAAAGAGTGGTGTAGCGCATTTATCTAGTGAATATGAAGTGTGTGACATGTGTAATGACATTGGTCACACATTAATTACGTGCTACTTGAATTTGGGAAAAAGTGAAGAAATACATCAAATACAAGGCCAAGAAGAAAGGAAGACATTTGATATAAATTCTAACACATATCATCCCGGTCTTAGAAATCATTCAAATATTAGATATGGTAATACTACTAACCAATTGAATCCTCCTTTTCAGATACAAACTCAAGGGAACAACCAATACCAAGGCCGATAACAAAACTATAATCAAGGAGGCTATCAAAGAAACAACAACAATCAAGGGAATTACTAACAAGGCGGTCAATGCAAACAAGTGAATCAACAACATCAACAAGGTGCTTCTACAAACAATGGCAATGATAGTGCAATTTTGTCAGCAATTCAAGATCTTGCAAAGGAGATGAAAGAGTTTAAGCAATTTAGAGAAGTGCAAGAATAGACCAATGAGGCTATTGCCAAGCAGCTGGGACAATTAGCTGAACAATTTTCCGAATGAGAACCACAGAAGCTTCCAAGTGATACAACAAAGAACCCTTAACATCAAGCCTCAAGTTCAAAGAATGTGCATATTAACTCGGTTAGTATCGTTCCTAAATCTGAATGTATTGATCATGAATTAACCTCTACTCCTCAAGTAGTTGTAGGTAACAAGAAAGAAGTAGATGAAGAAGAAAGAAGTGACCCGGGAGCACCAATCATTCCCATTCAAGTTGAGAAATTTAAAATCAAAAGGACACTTTTGGATTATGGAGCCGTGGTGAGCATCCTCCCAGGGAGCATGTATGACCAATACGACTTTGGTCCATTACATGAAACTGACAAAACAATAGTTCTGGCTGATTCGACATGGAAACAACCCCAGGGAATGGTCAAGGATGTGATAATCAAGCTAGGAGAGTTTTACTACCCGATGGACCTTATGGTGCTTGATTATGCACCAATAAGGACAAATGAGCAACCAAAGGTAATTTTAGGTCAACCATTCTTGGCAACAGCTAAAACTCAAATCAACTGCCGAGATGGAGTTATCGACATGACATTCAAAAACCATAAGTTGTTCTTTAATGTGTTTTTAAAATCAATTACATATGTAGTTAATAATGAATGTATTGTAACAGATGCTACTAACAGGTGTGCTTCTCCTTACATTTTACATGTGAGCGAGGACATCACCAAGAAAAATGGTTTTAATCCTGATAGGTTTGAACTTGAGAATGTGGAAAAGGATGAAAATGTAAAGGTGGAGCCATTAAGGAAGGAGAATCCGAGACGAAAGGTGAAGATGGGTAAACCACTGGATCAAGTGCATTCGAGGGTCAAAGAAGAGATGTTTGATCAATACGGGAACCAAGAAAATCTACCAAGCTGGGAGAAACGGTTCTTTAAAGAGAAATTTGGAGAGAAGCACCCAATACGACCACCATAAGTGGTCTCAGGTAAGGTTTGGCTAAAGAACTAAAACTTAGCGCTAATAGGAGGCAACCTGCAAACTTTGTGAGTGTGTTCACTAGAAACCCTCATAAGACTACAACTCGTCCACTCAGGTCTACTGATTGGTTTAAAGGATTGCTGCATACGCTAAATGTAACTGTGATTCCTACGAAAGTGAGTGTTAATTATTCTATTAGTGTGTGTGTTTTTGTTTTGTTTTAATAGTCAATCACGAGACGCAAGCACTCAAGTGTGGGGAGGCACAAGCCGGGTGATGAAGGTTCCGATAATGATTGCAATCAGGTCCATGTGTTCTTTCCACTACTTTGGTTTTGAATAATATTCTTTTCATGCTTTCGTTAATATTGATTGATAATATGTTAGGATATGGCATACTAGTCTTTCTTCGTAATGAATAGTCTTGTTTAGCAACAATATGAATGAAATTAACAATCTACTCCCCTATGTTATGAAAATACCAATTGTGACTACCATACATTGAGGACAATTTATCTCAAGTGTGGGGATAAGGGAAGAATTGGAAAAAATTGAACCTTTTAAAAAAATCAATCTTCTAATAAGCTTATTGTGCATGATACCTAAAAGTTTTTCATACATGGCTAATTATCACTTATTTGTGTATGTATAGATCTCTTGGCATGCTTGCTTAAATTGTAAGAAAGCATTTCCAACATGAGTTTTATAACAATTAGGTAGAATTCTTAGGAGGCACAACGAACCGGTTGTAGATGACATTAGTTCTTTATATTTTTAACCCTTTCCCACCGTTTTCGTGAGAATTTGAGCCTAATTGAGCAATCCATAGCATATGTTGATTTGCTTTATATTTTTTCATAACGAGGGAAACCATAATGTGCATTTAAGTTAGAACTCGTGTAATTGATGCATGTCAAGATCATTAACTAATATGTGTATAAATGTGATAGAGGCATTAGGAATAAACCAGTTGTTTAAACCCTTTCTTTTGAATTCCATACGTTGATAATTTCCCTTTAGACACCATGTTGAGCCCCAACTTGTCGTTTCCTTTCTTTGAAACCTCGGGTGATGAAGTCCAATCCATGACATAACTAGAAGTGTCGTTGCAGTAGTAGCTCAATAATAGTATGATTGGTTATAAACATGTGAAAAAAAGAGAAAAAGAAAAAGCTAAATATGAGTTCAAAATATCAAAAATATGAAGCAACAAATATAGTGTGAGAATTCTATGATATGATTGTAATTAGAGGATAAAAATTAATAAACATGGCATCTAGCATGTATAAATTGGATTTCATTCACCGTTTGCTTCTCTAAAATCCTATTCTATCCCACCTTAAACCTTAGCCTAACATTACAACCCATAAAGACCTCTTGATTTATGTATTATATTGTTTTAATTGATGGCGATATGATTAGTATACGAACTTATGATGAAAATGTACATTCATGGTTTGAGAGTTTCAGATATACTAATATATAATCACTATTCCATAAAAAATCAAGAGGAGTGTTCATTGTGAGGAATGTGAATGCATGAATGTTTGAAGCAAATGGTGGAGTTATGCCAACTAAGGTGATTCTAAGTTTAAAACATAAGTGGTGTAACATGTTGGTTTGTGAATCTTATATGATGAAAGTTTAAAATTAAGTATGCCTTGTGACCTTAACTTATACAAAGGTATGATAATTTAGCATGTTTGATTAAGTAAGGTGAATTGTGCAAGTAAGTTTGTTTGAGGACAAACAAAAGGTTAAGTGTGGGGGATGTGATCACATGTCAATAATTTAGTGTTTAATTGATCTAAATGCGCGATTTTACATCATGATTATAGTGGAATAGTTTCAAGTTGTTTGTGTTTTGATCTATAGGTGTTAGGAGCTAAAGAAGGCTTATTTTGGAGGAAAAGGAGCAAAACACGAAACTACAAGTACTAAAGATGTAAATATCAAAAGTTACAAAAAAGGCATAAAATTAGGCATACCGGCGTATGATACTCCAGTTATGGGCGTATAATACGCTGTTCGGTGTATGGGCGGCGTATCAGTGGGCGTATTTGGAAAAAATTACAGAAAGTTGGGCGTATGGATACTGATATGGGCGTATGATACGCCCAGGGTCGGCGTATCATACGCCGGTCACCAACAAACTTTCGGATTTTATGGATCTTGAAGTTTATTTAAGCGCATCCAACCCCAATTCGAAGAACAACTTTTCCCAGCCGAAATCTAGCAAATTCAAGGTGATTTTGGTGTTTTCAAGCTTCCCAACTCACACCAAATCATCATTGATCATCATCAAAACATGATTGAAGATTCAATGAAGACCATGAGTGGCTAGTCCGTTCTTGATTGCTTTCGGGTGGATAGTTCTTGCCAAGAGAGATGGTTAGTCATGCTTAGGGTTTTTATTGAATGCTTTGTGATTAAATGTAATTGAAGGTTTTGATTGATTTAAACAAATTGTTTATAAAGAAAATTATTTGCTTTATCATCAATTTTCGGTTTTCTTGCATCGTTAGCTCATTGACACAAGTAGATAACTTGATATAGATGAATTGATAACTTTGTGAATGAACGAGTCTTAAAAGATTGTTCATTGGTTATCACTTCAATCAAAAGCTATGATCTTGAGTCGTGTTATGCAACCCTAAAGTACACGTGATAACCCATTAATCTTGTAGAACTTGAACCCCGAAAGTGATTGTTTCTTATTATTTAGTTAAATTAGTTTCATAGTTTCTTGCTTTTTGCAATTGTGTTTTTAATTTCATCCAAAGTTCCAATCTTTAATTATAAAGTTCGTGTATTTAAGTTAATTGAGTCATATTGTTAAACACTTTTCACATATTCCCTATGGAGACGACCTACACAATAAAGGTAGCTAAGACCGATATATTAACTTGTTTTTGATCGAGTCTCGACAACCAGATCAGTAGCTGGTCAAGGTGTATGTTGAATACATTTTATTTAGTATGTTTTGTAACACCCGGCCACTCATACCACCAATATTGTCCGCTTTACCCATGAGGAGCTCACGGATTTGATTTTGGTTGCCCGGGTGAAAACTTCCAAAGGAGGTCACCCATACCTGGATTTCTGCCACCTGAGCACGCTTAACTGTGGAGTTCTCCTCTCATCCACAGCCAATACGCCCAAAATGCGTTGGTGATATTAGAGTTCAGACATTACTTATGAACCAGGAATCTCTCCTGTCTAGGGCCGATGTGGGATTTATGTAGGATGCACAATCACCCCTCCCCCCCCCCTTTGGACTAATCGTCCTCGATGAACCCTAGAACTCACCATACCCGGTGAGGTTTGTCCCACCATCCCGAACGGCATAGGAGTGGCTCTGATACCATTCTGTAACACTGGGCTCCTCATACAACCAATATTGTCTGCTTTGTTCATGAGGAGCTCTTGGATTTGCTTTTGGTTACCCGGGTAAAAACTTCCTAGGGAGGTCACCCATCCCTAGATTGCTGCCACCTGAGCATGCTTAACTGTGGAGTTTTCCTCTCATTCACAGCTAATACGATCAAAATGCATTGGTGATATTAGAGTCCAGACATTACTTATGAACCAGGAATCTCTTCTGTCCACAACCGATGTGGGATTTATGTAGGATGTCACAATCACCCCCCCCCCTTTGGACTCATCGTCCTTGATGAGCCCGAGAACTCACCGTACCCAGTGAGGTTTGTCCCACCATCCCAAATGGCACAGGAGTGGCTCGGATACCATTCTGTAACACCCGGTCCCTCGTACCACCAATATTGTCCGCTTTGCTCACGAGTAGCTTTTGGATTTGCTTTTGGTTGCCCGGGTGAAAACTTGACAGAGATATCACCCATCCCTAGATTGATGCCACCTGAGCACGCTTAACTATGGAGTTCTCATCTCATTTATAGCCAATACGCCCAAAACGCGTTGGTGATATTAGAGTCCAGACATTACTTATGAACCAGGAATATGTAGGATGTCACAATCACCCCCCCTGGACTCTTCATCCTCGATGAGCCCGAGAACTCATCATACCAGGTGAGGTTTGTCCCATCATCCTAAACAGCACTGGAGTGGCTCTGATACCATTCTGTAACACCTGGTCCTTCAAACCACTAATATTGTCCGTTTTGACCACGAGGAGCTCTTCGATTTTCTTTTGGTTGCCCGGGTGAAAACTTCTCAGGGAAGTCACCCATCCCTGGATTGCTGCCAGCTGAGCACATTAACTGTGGAGTTCTCCTCTCATCCACAGTCAATACGCCCAAAACGCGTTGGTGATATTAGAGTCCAGACATTACTTATGAACCAGGAATATCTCCTGTCCACGACTGATGTGGGATTTATGTAGGGTGTCACATGTTTTACTTAGTAACTTTTGGTTATCGTGTATAATCTTTATAACATTTTTGTTTTATACAATATATTCTAGTTGGTAAAGATCAATAATCAAATATAGTTTTTTAGTCATATTTTTCATTTCTAATTATGGCTTCAATGTGATAGCCATGTAACTGAATATATGTTGAAACTTAGAAAGATCAGTCAAGATTTATTAGAATATGCTTTTCTTTAGAGCCTTCAATAAGTTTACTAGCACTAGAAATAATATCGATAAATGTCTCTCTAGGAGATAACTTAGAGAAAATTTTCTTGTTTTTGGAAGAGTATTGGTTGTACCGCTATACATATGGCCTTCATTATTGATGTTTAAAATTAGTAGTATCTATGTAAATGAGTGATAACAAGGTTGCAAGGTTACAACCATTTCATTTTATTTCTTTGCGCATGCTCTCTGCTAGGTTCATAAACTCACTTTCTTCTCCATCCGTACTAAATGGAAGCCATGTTCACTTAAGGAAATAGGTTAGCATCATTTGGTCATAATTAATGGATATGAAGTGAGCTTAAATTATTTTTACAAATACATTCTCAGTATTGATGCGACGATAGCATGTTAGAAGTGTGAGATGTGAAGAAGTTCTTGTCGAACATATTAGCGTCACTAGTGTTTTCTTCCTATAGTTTCAATCTACAGGTAAAGTGAATATGAGTCGAGTTGTACTCTCTAACCATCTTTAAATTTTTATAAGTTTTTGTATAGAAATTTACACCATATTTTTGAAGGGGGGTTACCCTTTGGTGGTAAACCTGACTTTGGGGTTGATTAAGTAGGTTTTCATAGAGATAGGGATGAAGAAAAAAATAATAGCTTTATCTTCGCTTGGATTATGTCTCATCCTCGTTATGGATTGTGTTTCCCTTAATGTTTATCATTAAGCATGTCAAGAAACTCGAGTTTGTAAAAATGATACTGTTTTTGTGATGAAAGACTTCTTGCGACAAAACATATGCCTGTATTGTAACTATCATGTTTTTGGTTTATAAATAAAAGTGTTTAAAGTATATTTATAATCCAAAATACTTGAAATGGATGTTGATAATCGTATAAGAAAATGTTTCGAATGAATAAAAAAAAAAAAAAACAAAGTTGAGGAGCTTAAATTATCAATTCAAAAGTTAAAAGACTAGTAAGCATAATAATTCAAAAGTCTCCAAAGATCTCTATTTGATTGCCAGCAGATAGCCAACATATCTGATTGCTTGATTTCAAAAGATATACAATTCTTTCTTAAGATTTGCATATCAGATTGTGTAAATATATGGATGCCACGATTACATATGACTCACCTAAGTCATGTGTGTAGTATATATATGGAGATTTTCATGAGATTTCATCCTAACCTTACCATTACATGAAAATAATAATATGAGAATAAAGTGAGTGATTCGGTCAGTGATAGTTTTCTTGATTACGACATTATTACGGTTATAATTCCGGTGAGTAAGCAAAGGTCAACATTGGTGATTGGTGGTAGTACTTGAAGGTGAATGATGGTGTTATAAGGTGGTAACTAGCGGCGGCAAAAAGTAAGCATTACTACTAAGCAAAGGAAGTAAACGGTCGAAAATCGAAGCTTAAAATGGTGATCTACGAAGGTGAAAACCGATGACAATCGGTGGTAATCGGTAGCAGGTATTACAACTATTAGCGGATGCCACAACAGTGGTAATTCCCTGTCGATTAGACTCGACCGATAGGACGTAACAAAGGTAAAATTCTACCTTAGGCTATGATACGTTTTGTTTTTGTAATAGAATGATAGGGACAGTCGATTGGTCTCGTTGTTAAGGACCAATGAACATTGAAGACTTGATTGTGATTAGGATAGGCGGATGTCATAACCGACTTTTGTGTGTTGCGTCAAATAAAAAAAAAAGGAAATAATTCTTTTAAAATAACAAACCTCATAGTGATTTAGATTCTCTTGAACAAGATGAAGATAATAATACAAAAAGGGAAAAGGTTGTACGTTGTTTGTGTCTAGATTAATTTCCTTTAATTAATTAAGAATTTTTAAAGTGTTAGAGTTTTTAGAAACAAATTAAAGTAAAGATTCATTTAAATTTTTCTATCTTTCTACGAGAATTCATGTCTCTGTTTTTGAGATTTACAAAAGATCATTCAACTCCTGAATGAATGAGTTTCATGCAATAATTACTTACTTATTTATTGTATTCATTTATTCATAAAAAATAAAAATAAAATAAAATCGAGTTATCTACATATATATGTTAAAACTAGTTAATTAATTTAAATCAATTGCGAGCCAACTATATTATATAAATTTGGTCATGTTGATATAAAAGTAAAATTGTTTTATATGTTTAGTTTTGGTTTATAAATGGTTAACATAAGTAATAAAAGTTAGACAACAGAACCTAAGTAGAGAACTATAGTGACATGAATAGAATTTTGATTATGAGATGTTATTGGACATCAAGGGAACGAGAAATTATGACTTATGAATGAGTGTTAGTTTTAAGGACAAAGCTAAGATGAGTTTCTAAGATTTTTGTCCTCGTTAAAATGTTTTAGGGCTAGAATGCACGCTTATGATCTGTTTATGAAAATAGTTTATTTTTAGTAAAGAAAATGTTTTGACACGACAATGTGCAAGTTGCAAGTTCAATGTTTTACTACACTAACTTGCAAGAAAGATTTAATACAATAAACATGTACGAGAATGGTTTGAAGAATGGCCAAAAAAAGAATTTGATACAGTAATTGTGTAAAATGAAACACAGTGATTGAGGAAAGAGAACTTTTATTGCATTTATTTCTTCTATGAAAGAATGGTAAAGAATAATGCATAATAATTCATAAAATGAGATATACGGCTTCATGCTGACTTACTCAAATTGATTGAGCTATGACCATTTTTTAGTATTGAAGAATGAAGGCTTGTGATTAGAATGAATTCATTAGGCTATGAGCCCATATGAGAGACTAAGAATAATGGTTAATTGAACTGTAATTGGGTTGTGGCCTGGGACTAGTGTGGGCCTAATGGATCTCAAAGGCTGAAGTTGGCCTAAAATATTTAGTTTAAGATCTACTAGACCTAAAAGTTCATAAATCATAACAATCGACATAATAGGGGTAATAATGTTTGTATTGATTATGATTTATATCCATAGACTTTATTTATGTAATTAGAATTAAATAGTTAATCAAGGATCATATGACAACCCATTTTATTTAAAAAGCCACATATGGATTATCCATACCCATTTTGTTTTCCGTTTAATTACAAATTGCAATAAATAAATAAAAAAGATTATAACCCAACCCTAATTCCCTCATTCTCCATTCACACCCGAAATCCCCATCCCCCACCCCATTTGCGATTTCAACCCCCGACACCACCAAAACCATCTTCATTTGATCCTCGTTTGTGCAATTGTTCATGATTTTGGACGTTTCTAACATCAAGGAATCTTTAGTACTCGAAGATTTGAGGTTATAAGTAAGTTTTTAGTTATTTCTATATGTTTTTTTATTTGGTTTGTTCATCCAAACCTTAGTTTATCCAAACACGAGTCTAATCAAGTAAAGGTGTCCAACTTAACGTTAATTATACGTTGTTGTGGATTGTGAGATGATTGGATGGGTTTGTTGATATTGGAAAACCCTAATTTGCATGGAAACAAGGGTTACTAATAATAATAATTTTATTTTGGTGATTTGTTATAAAAGATGGATTCTAGACATGATTATTATGTTATGTTAATGCTAATACGTTAAGTGCTTTGATGATTTGGATTAGAGAAACTTAGCTTGATTTTCATAGGCTACTAAAACTAGTAACTTTATTAAAGATAATGTTATATGAACGAAGTTTTAGACGTGCATGATGGATTTTAATGATGTTTATATGTTATTTAGAACATAGGAATATATTGTAAATGATTGAATCAAAGAAATCAAGCTTTATGTTCGCATCTTACTATTAATAATAACTTTATTAATATTGTAACTTGCATGATGAGTTTAGACGTGTTGGAAGTATTTTGATGATTATTGCGGATTAGATGATCATATGAACCTATTAGGAACCTTGGTTTGTAGAAAACTTGTTTGGTGATCATACATTACTAATAATGGAAACTTTATGCATGAAGATGCATTAGATATTCATAGCTTGTCAAGTTAGAAAACTTTATGTGTACATATGAATTATGGTACATGTGTTGCTATGCTAGAAGGTTTAGATTGTTGATTACATGTATGAACTGTATGAGCATTATATGAATACTGCGAACATGAACAAACATTAATTCACTAAATGAGTCACCAACAGGTCTTCGGGTCAAATTAGTCAAACGTGGTCAATCAAAGTCAACATTAGTCAAATTAGTCAAACATGTTAACTTTCATAAACACTTTGACAATTCGAGTTGTTTGGATACAATGGGTCATAAGCATCATCATGAACACACACTCACAAACCTGTGTATGACAGGTAACACTTAGAGATTCATCGATTTTGCACGTTCAGTTGTTTCACGCAAGCTAAGGTGAGTTGCACAATCCTTCTTTTCGTTGCTTACTATCTTTTTGGGGAGAAAACATGCAAACATACATTTTAGATCTTGTATTACTATTATGTCACTCGTTTACTTTAGAGCAAAAATATCGTGAATAGTCCTTACATAACGAATAGTTAATAACAGACTTGGATCTTGTATTACTATTATGTCGCATCGTTTTTATCAAACATGTAATCTTGTTTTAATTTACGATACTTACATTGATTGGGTGCTTTGTTTTATGCATGCTTACTTTTGGGTTTTTACTTTTGTTTTACACTTCCGCAACTTGAACTTTGAACAGTATTTTTCTTGGATGAATGAGCAAACTTAGTATTTTAGATTCATATAGTGGTTGTTCAACATGACCGATGGCTACAATCCTAGTTTGTCACGCGCCTAGCGATAGAACCCTGCTTGTAGAATTTGAGTGTGTAACACTCAATTCAATGATTTTATCCCTTAAGAGACATCTAACCAATGCTAGAAATCAAACAAAACAATTCGCAGATGCTCACCATACAAGCATAACTCCAAAGTTAGGGAGTAGGTGTATGACAAGTTTCAACCAATGCTCCAAACTTCTCTCAAATTACATAGCCATATTGCAGCTTGTCTTTATGCCCCTTCCCCAGTCTTGAAAATTTTGGTAGAACTTCTTTTCGCTTGGATCTTCCAGCTAATTCTTTGATCCACCTAATATTCCATGTCTCCCTTTTAAAAGCTTTCTCATAGTACTCATATACCAGTGATTCCATTATTGTCTGCTCCTTGGTTCCGAGTTCTACGACATGCCGTTATTGGTTGGTGAAGAAGGGTCATTGCAGTGCAACACAGGTATTGGTCCATTGGAATGAACCTCCAATCACTAAAGCATCTTGGGAATTTGTTGATGAATTTCTCTTGAGATTTCCCACTTTTCATTTTTCAAGTCAAAATTTTTTCTACAGGGTGGATTGGGGCGGGGGTTGGTATTGTTAGGCGAGTAACGAGCACTTGACAAAAGAGGGATCAATGCGTAATAATTTATAGTTCCAACACTAGTATTGTATATAATTAGATCTTGTATTGTGTAACTCTCTTTCTCCCTAGTTTATTAATTCCAAGCCTAATAATAGGTGACCAAGGTTCGAGTATGAATCCCCCCCCACCCCAACAAAACTCCCTTTATCCTTAGATAATTAATTCTTTTTTTACTTTCTTTTGGGGTTTTTTCCTTATTTTCCTTTAGTCTAGTTTAAATTTTTCATTAATCATTACACCCAGCGATTGCATTAACAACACCATGTGCCAAAATATACAACCATGGTTTACGACTATAAGGTAAGGAGAAAATTTCTAGCCCCGTCAAGAAGCGTGGGGTACAATCATACGAACACTAGCTTTTATACATTTTAGAAGGGTTTTTTTTTTAGAACTTTAACTAGTCAGACATCTTGTGTTAACTTTTAAAGTTAAAAAAGAGATACACATAACACATCTTTGTTTGTTTTATTGTTGTTGTTTGCAATATTAGAGTAGTGTTTGGGTTGGACGGGTCCTATCCGTCGCGAATGCGCACTCTAGTTTGACACTTTGACTCATCAATTCTTGAACATTAACCGTTTAACACTCCTGGCTACTAGAGACTGGCTCACAATCTTCCATCATATTAGAAATCCAATTTGACCGTACTTTAACAATTTGAAATAAAGATCCGTCAGTCAGTGACAAAAAAAATGGAAAACAAGCAATAGCTCAAGAATGTTATATTAACAAAATACTCATTATAGGTTGAAAATATATATATTTATGTGCCTGTATGGTTATTAAGCCCTATCAAATTCCAAGATTTACAAACAGTCAATCCACTCTTTCTTCTTCTTCAGTGTCACCTGATTTGAGTTCTTCCCAGTGACCACAGTCCAGAATCCCTTACAGCAGCCTGAAAATCCACATTAAACAACAGTTAACAATTCCGTTAACACGAAAATCTTCACATATTCAAAACCACTATATATGATGATTAGCAATGAAACACATACCGGAGATTTGACAGACGGGAAAACATTCCAAAACCTTAAAGTTTCATCCCCGGCACCTGTCACTATTGTCTGACCATCTGGGGACATTGCTAGATACAATACTCTCATGCTATGTCCAGTTAGAGTCGCAACCTATTAAAACTTAACATTAATAAACACCTTAAAAATTACAAAATGGGACAAAGACTAATGATATGTTGTTTACCTTAGCCAATGTTGGATATTTCCACACCATGATTTGATTCTGGGAGTACCCATGAGTGCTAACGAGTTCATTCACGTTCTTGCTCCATGCTAGATTACACACCTGGCTCCCGGTATCAACATGGTTCAGTTGGTTCCCATTAGCAGTGTTCCAAAACCGAATGCAGCGGTCAGCAGTGCCACCACCAGAAACCAGAAGGCTGCTCTGGTGAGGTGACCATGCTATTGCCTTGACTGCAGCTGTGTGCTCGGTCAGTTTCAGAAGTGGCTGCGCAGAGTGCTGATTCCATACCAATAGCTGATTGTCGTTTCCACCAGACGCTAGTTCTCTATCATCATGTGACCATTTAAGCCCACACACCTAAATCAAGCGCGCCATGGCCAAAATAAAAACATAAAAGATCACATTTAGTCCTAATCAATGATGCTTAAATAAAAATATGGCATAAAAGAACAGAACTTGAGGGCTGACGCTTTAAAGATTTCTTGATCAAGATTCATGTTTACCAAGATTTATAAGCATAAAGTTTCAAAAAAGGCTTATATGGGCTCCATTTATTAACAATATTAATAAATGCAAAATGAAATGAATAGAACTGGAAGTTGAAAACTTTTAATGGTCAAGATTTCATGTTTACCAGTTGCTTTATTGCCATAAAAGATAATTTAGATTCATAAAGCTCAAAGTTTAATCTTACGGGTCTTGTTCATTAACGATAGCAGATGAAAATGACCATTGATCGCAAGATTTAAGTTTACCAGTTGCTTTCTTGCCAATAAAGATAGATATTATTCATAAAACTCATAGTTTAAACGAATGTAAGTTGACTCCTTAAAAATTTCTAGATCAAGATTTCATGTTTAGTTCATACTTATGTAGCTGTAAGAAGATGGATACGTATGTTTTTCAATTATCAACAGGTACTTCAAAATAAAAGAGTGCATATGCAAAACAAAACTCAGAGCCTTTTTTAAGATTTCTTGATCAATATTTCACTATTACCTCTGATTTATCAGCCAATAAATAACATCCATATATCTATATTCATAGATTAATAAAGCTCACATTTAGATCTTACGCGTGACACGTATTAACAATACTCTAAATGAGAAATGGCATTAACAAACAGAACCGGAGGCTTTTTAAAGATTTTTTAGTTAAGATTTCATGTTTACCTCTGATTTATGTCCAACAAGCTTGCTAATGTAATCACTAGGGACACGAAGATCATGTTGCAGTATGTTACGATCTCTGCTTCCGGAGGACAATATCCGTGAGCTCCATGCCAACACGCCCGTTCTTGTTTGGTGTCCACCCATGGTCCGAACCTTTTTGCATTGAGTACCATCCCAAACCTATAAAGACACCCAACCACTCTTATTTGATGCTTAAATCTTGAACAAAAAAATTGTTAATGGTAGTTTAAACATAAAGGTACCTGAACTTTTCCTAGACTAGTACCAACAGATATGTAAGACCCTTCTCGCGTCCACTGAACAGAGCACACCCCGTCATTGGGACCCAAATCACACAACTTGGTCACCTGAAAACAACATGAGGCAATGTCAAAGCATAGTTAAGGTAAAGTAACACCTTTTCTAAGCTCTGAACCGGGTCGAAAAACTCACTTTGCTGGTCGTTGCGGTCCATAAATAAACACAGCTTCCGAGTCCAACCGCAAGTACATTCTGTGATGACCAATCCACAAGGTTCAAGTAGAAGTCGTCTTGCAGTGATGGTGCATCCAAAACCTGATTATTAAAGCAAATCACAGATAAAAACAGCTATTACTTTCACCAACCTTCATATATAACATTCAAAACCTGACATAAAAGAACCTGTTCTTATCATTCTTTCTACGGACACACAAAAGGAAGCTAATTCATAATAACACCTAGATTATATTCCATTTCGATTCACTTCTAATATGCCATTTAACTACCCAAATCCCAAATGTTTATAAAATAACCTACCGGGGCTGTTCTTATTTCTAATTCTTTCTATGAATACACAAATGGAAGCTAATTCATATAGAGTATTATATTAACCCTAATTGAAGAAATTCAGCAAAATCTTTAAAAATCAAGAATGGGGTTTGATGGTTTACCTTGTGTGGTGTTTTTGGGACCTTACGTGGGGGTTTGGGGGGAGTTGCAGACTCGGAGCTCAACCAGTTATCCTGGCCTAAACTGGAACCCGAATAGGGCGAATTCTGACCCGAGCTATCCGTCTTGAACCGCAGCATGTTCTTGATCGGACTACCAGCCGGAGACGAGCCCTTAGTCCCACCTGCAGGAGAAGAAAACCCAAAATCAGACCCGAATAACTCACACCTTAATAACCTCGTATACGCCTCATTGTTCCCTCCACATCCGTCTTTCACCGGCGATGGTTTATCCAGCAACCCGAACGTGTGCAGCCTGGAGGATGAACGGCACGGGATGAACCGATCGCTGCAGGCTCCAGCCGATTTCGACGAAGGGGACGACGTCAAGTTGGAGATGGTTCGAGGCGACATCGTTCGAGGGGACGGAGACGATATGGTTCTGATCAAAGGAGACGGAGAGCCCGAGCCCGTGTTGAGTCGGAGAGATGTTTCCGACATCCCAGCTGGGAGATTGATGCCGCTCTTTCTTCTTTGATTCGAATCCATCGAGTTTTGTTATGATCAAAAGGGTTTGCGATCCGAGCTTTGATTAGAGATGTTGAGGTGTGGATGGATTCGATCGAAGAAAACCCTTTTCTTGTTTTGGTTTTAGAAGGGGAGATTTTGGGGGTTTTTTTTCTAACGGTCGGATTGGGGTTTATAAATGGAAAATTGGGAGAGTGGTACAACGGTCAATTGTGTGATAGAAGCTGAAGATTGGAGAGCGTTCAAGGAGCCGTTGAGCATTGTGTCCCCATGTGCATAGCGTGTGAGAAGGAAGAAATGAGTTAATATCAAATTAACACTCAAATCGAGGTTATCTAATTACCAACCAAGCTCACAATCAAGGCTCTCTCGTTACGTATCTTTTAGGTTTTTCTGGGTGAGAAAAAAATATGTTTATGTGTCGCTTACGTGACAGTATTTTTTCTTACTTAAGGCTCATAGCACGTACTCTTAGAGGATGTTTGAGGCATTTTATGACAAGCTTTAACCCTAAAAAACCTTCTTATAGAATAAATTGTAAATGTAAACAGAGTGGTGTCGTGGTGGGCAAGGTAAGTCGGAACACCACCCCACCCCCTTAGGTTACTTGAAAAATGTAGATTGCAGGTTATGCAAACGAGACAGTATCAAGAGTTATGTGTACGTATTAAATTAATTTAATTTTAGAAAAGTTTAGCGAACATAAAAGATGCAATTCGATTCCTTAAGGATGGTTTATGTATCGTCTATATGATAAAGAGAGAATCGAAAGTTGGACTTCCCCATCCTAACTTCAGTCACTAGGAGTCATTTTGTTTTTCTTGTTTCTTTCTAGTGGCAAATTAGTGCTATGTTAGTTTTTTTCATTTTTCCATTTTTCTTTATTTATCCTAATTTTTTAGTTTTTCTCATTTTTCAAATTAAATTATTTTCATATAATTATTTAAATAAAATACAAAAATAAGTATACTTTTTCTAAAAAGATTTATTAAGCCTCACATCTAAATTTTTTTGGAGGAAACCCTCACATCTAATGAAACTATGATTTTTAATGTGATCTTATTTTTAAAACTAAAAGGTTGTAAATTTTCAAATTAATGCCCACCAACCCCACCAATGTTTTAATTCCCTTGCCCACCAACTCCACCACGTAATTCCCTTTACATTCGGTGATTCTTGGTGATTTTTCACCCGGTCGAGAGGATTATTTACATCTTAGGTTCGGGAATGGTTATTCCCGCTTGGGATCGGGTTTCCTGCACCCTCCCTCGGGCTCAAACCATAACCTCTTGTATCTGCTTTCTATTAGGGTTTTAAAAAACTAAGATTTGTACCACTTGTTCGCTAAAGTATCACAATTGAAACCCCCACAAATCATGAAAGTTATGAAGCAAACGTATTCATTTGTGGATAGATATAAATGTTACTTATTTGCAAACATGATACGTGAGTACGTCATAAGTGCTATAAACTAGAGAAAAATGAGAGAATTTAAAGAGAAAACTTGTTTATTCCATTCATCAACCATCTATTTATAATTACAAAGCTAGGAATCATAATCCAACAACTTGTAATCAATATCACAATCTATAGGGATATACATAAGTTTATAACAATGATAAATATGTTGATAGATAACACCTCCCTTCAAAATATTTATCATGTATTATACATCATTGATATTATTCTTTGAGCTAATATTGGTTTGGTACTTCATGACCTAAATGAATATACTAATACTTTTGGATCAATTCTAACTGTCTCATTAAAACATTATTATGAAAATTCATTAGGACAAAACTTAGTTAAGGAAAAAGAGTATAGCGTGTATTTGTAACAAGTCTAGAAATTTAAGTTACTCCAAATGTTTTGTTATTTTATGTAATTGTGTAACTTATTTAGTTTGAAATATAAACTATATTATATTATAATAACCAAATTTGAATCGCCGCAACTTTGACCCAGACAATACAGGAAAATAACGATAATGTTATTCCTAACAATATTCAATCCAAAATGAGCATTGGTGATTTAATCGATGTAAAGTGTCAATACTACCTAACGTATTTTAGGAATCAAATATGATCTTAGACGCAATTACCAAATCCAAAATTACCACTTTGTATAGATAATATAATCATTTGTGAACATGAAATGAAAATAACTGTAAGTGTGCATATATATCACACACATAACCATCACCTAAATAGTAAATTATACTATTTTTTATATAAAACTAACTAGTACCTTAAATATAAAACTCATAAGATAGTGCTAATCGGCAGAAATATATGAAGCACAAAAGCCATAATATCTAAAAACAAAAGGTTTTGTAAATACTCATCGCACATCTTCACAAACTTTTACATCTTTATAAGCTACCAACAACATCATCACATTTTAACAACCCGCACCGTTATAACTATAGAACTAGACTCAAATCCACACTTGGTGAGTCTATCAATTACCAAGATGAACCAAAACTGCCATGGATGTAATGTTGTCCAAATGTTGATGCTTGAGGATCGTTCGACGATTGATTGGAAAATGCTTGTTTGAATTCTGCTCGGTTGTAAATGAGCAGAGCGGCTCAGATCGGTTTATAAACAAGCAGAGCACAAGCAAAGGTACGCTCGCTCGGTTTTGCTCGAATTAATATATATAATATATAATATATAATATATAATATATATATATATATATATATAGTTAATTACATAAATGGTCCCTATGGTTTATTTAAAATAATAAGTTTGGGTATTAAGAGTTTTAAGTAACAGGTTAGGGTACTATGTTTTCAAATTTGTAACGATATTAGGTATTAAGACTAACAACCATTAATTTTCCGTTAGATTGAAATAAAATGACTAGAATATTCTTTGTTGATTCAGGGACCATTTGTGTAATTAACTACAAATTCAAAAAAACCCAACCCACCCACTCTCCTCGTTGGGCACCATCACCACCATCTAACCACCATCACCACCATCTAGCCACCATGTACCTGTTGTCACCATCTTACCGACCATTTCCTCTACCTTCAATTGCCAACCCTCCTGCCCCCAGCAATCACCGACACCCCAATCAAGATCTAAACTCTAATTGAGCATTGGTCAAAAGAAATTGGCTTGTCCCTATGTTGTTCAAAACAAATTGATAATGTTCACAAGAACTCTAAATGGTAATCGAGATCTAAACCATCACTGAACCACTGAACACCCATGTATGATCATCGTACCATCCCAAATCAACTTGTCCCTATGTTGGTGCACTGTTACCCAACCACCAACACTATTACAGGGGAAATGGAAGAGGGATTTGGTGAAATGATGATGATGGTGCAATGGTGGAGGTGGAGATTATGGTGACGGTGATGGTGTGGTGATGGTGATGTTCCGGTGATGGTGATGTTCTGGTGGCGATAATGATGATGATGATAAGATGGTGGTGACAATGCGATGATGATGGTGGTGGTGGGGGCGGGTGGGGCCGGAGGTGGCGGCCAGCAGTGGGGGTCTGCAATGAGGGCTGGCGGTGATGGTGGTGAAATGAGTTTGTAACCTAACGTGTGATATATATATATATATATATATATATATATATATATATATATATATATATATATATGTGTGTGTGTGTGTGTGTGTGTGTGTGTGTGTGTGTGTGTGTGTGTGTGTGTGTGTGTGATTACACAAACAGTCCCTTATATATATGAAATTACACACAAATTCCCTTTAAGTTACATTAGTACTCCATGTAAAGTGAAAAGACGAAAATACCCTTAGGTTTAACAGAATAATTAACGTCTGTTATGTTAGTACCTAAACTCGTTATAAATTGAAACACAATACCCAAACTTGTTACTTAAAAGCTTTGATACACAAACCTTTTATTTTGGATAAACCACAGTGACCATTTGCATAATTAACTCTAATATATAATATATAATATATTTTTAAATTGTTAAAATTACATTTTTACCCTTAATGTAATATGCATTATAATTTATGAGTTGTAAGTTATAACCCCAACTCAAATACTCATTACCCACCACACCTTAAAAATTCAACGACCTTAGTCCACAATCCGCAGCCCTAGCCCTAGCCCCCATGACTCCCTGCTTCCCTACGCGTCCGCGCCCCACTCCCCCCACAACCCCATCAGCTTGAAAATCGACCGGCGACCGGCAACAATTGCAGTCCTGCACAAAGTCACAACCCATCAGCCTCCATTCAAACTTTCAAGGTGGTTTTTTAAGTTTGTTTTTTTGTTTATTGTCTATATTAGATTCGAACCCTATATTTTGTTTTAATGATTTTGGTGTTTTTCATTGTTGAAAGTTAATTTGTTTGAGTAATTTTGCTATCAACATTGTGTTCAAGCCCTGGATTTGGTGAGTTCAAAGTTTCTTAAAGTTTCCTGTTGTGAAAGTTTAAATAAAGTTTTTGTGTTTAGAGTTTCTTAAAGTTATTGCAAGTATTTAGTTGTTTGAGTTGCTTAAAGTTTCTTGTTGTGATTTGTGAAAGTCTATTTAAAAGTATGTGCATGTATTTTATTAGTTCAAATTCAAAAGTGAGTTTCAAAGAAAGTATATGGATAATTTGTATCATTAGATTCAAAAGTCATATTTAAAAGTATGTGATTAGTGTATGTATTGTTTATTTAAATTTAATATATGTATTCTTTTGTAGAATGTCTTCTAAAAAATAATGGAATGGAATTGAGACTTCTAATATTGAGCTAAGCAACGGAAAAGTGTTGAGGTAGTTATTGAGTTGAAAGATAATAATGATGTATGTACAAAGAAGGGAGATAATTCTTCTGATGTGTATCAACATTTTCTAGACATTGATGGTATGTACAAAGGAAAAATGGTGAAAAAAAATGTATTCATTGTAAGCATAGCTATGTAGTAGGAAGCTTGAGTACAACAAGTATTAAGTGCTACCTCATAGAGTATTTATATTATCAAAGATCGATTGGTAATAAGAAATGTACTATTCGTTTTGACTCAAGTAGTAGTGATAATAATACTCGTTTCATCAATTTTGAGTCAATTGGGGGTTATAACCAAATGAAGTGTAGGGAAATAATTGCTAAAATGATCATACCTCATGAGTAGCCTTTTCTCATTTGTTGAGTATCACTGGTTTAATCAATTAATGATGTATAATAATCCATTATATCAAAAAATAAGTTGATCAACTATCACAAGAGATTGTATAAAAGTGGTGGATGGAGTAAAAGAGAGGATAAAATAACTTTCGAAAAAGTTTGATATGATCTCACTTACAAGTGACTGTTGGACATCAAACCAAACCGTTGGTTACATGTGTTTGACAGCTCACTTTGTTGATTCTGATCAGAAAATGCAAAAATATATAATTGGTATTAGTGAGCTTGTACCACCTTATAATGGCGAGATTATATCAAATGTTATCTTAGAATGCCTTATTAATGGAGCATTCAAGATAAAGTTGGTACAATTACTCTAGATAACGCATCTAACAATGATAGGGCAACCACAATTTTGAGGAATAATTTTTAGGGGAAAGGAAAATTACCTTTTGAGGGACTGGTTTTTCATGTTAGATGTTGTACACATATCTTGAAATTAGCCGTGCAAGATGGATTAGGAACTATTGAACCATGTCTTTCCAAAATGAGAAAAGGTGTCAAGTATTTAAGTAAGTCTCCTGGTCATCTATTGAAATTTGGTGAAATAACTATAACTTTGGGTATCCACACTAGTCGATCTTTATGTACCGATTTCTTAGGTATTTCTAGTCCTGCTTTCCTCTGTAAAGTAAGACACGTTAGTGGTCGGTTTCCCATAATCTTCACTACGTTGGAATCAGCTTCCATGTTAGGATCGTAATAGTATGTTCACTGAGAGGAAGCCTTCCTCTGACTCACCTCTTTTGGGCAATCCACTCATTCTTGTACTTGACACAAGTCTTTCTATAAATTTACTTGGTCTAGGCTAAGAGAAGTACTTTTGTGTGTTGCCATTGAATTATCTAAATAAGTACTTGTTTGCGAGAAAGTTTATGACACAACTTCTTGTTGTTGTATCCGGTTCGCTTATTGCTCTAATTACTACGAGTAACTAGCTAACATTCTTACTTGTTTCCTAGGCATTAGATGTATTATTATGAGAGATTTCAACTTCATATAGTCCCCCATAGTTGATGAGTGGACAAGAGCTAGAAAGGTTTGCAAGCTTCTAAAAAGTCTTTTCGAAAGCTACCAATATGTTTTCATGTACATCAAATCCGACTTCAAACTTGTTGGAAAAGTTTAGAATACAAAATAGTGTTTTTGTGCGAAGTGTAAGATGTGAATCTCAAACATTGATCTAAGAAATTAGCAGTTCAAATTAGAGATATGATTTCATGTAAGGAAGGGGTTGGAGGGTAAATTTAGAATAGCCTATAATTATTGACTTTTTTAAAATTTCTCAATTATTAAAACACATATAACTTTTTTACGTATATTCTCTTTAATTTGGGTATAGTATTTCTATATTTTTTTAAAAATCAACATTTTTTAAACATGTTTATTTGTTGTACGTATAACTTGTGCGATTATTAACTACGTAATTATGAAAATAACTTGCGTAATTATCATATAACTTGCGTAATCATTAATATAATTTGTGTACTTATTATTTATAACTTGCGTAATTATATTTATAACTTGAGTAATTTTGACTTGACTAATTATGAATATAACTAGCATAATAATTAATATAACTTGCCTAGTTATTAATTTTGCGTAATTATCCACCTTATATGCATAATTAGGGCTGCAAACGAACCGAACTAACACGAACAAGGCCGTGTTCGTGTTCGTTCATTAAGAAATAAATTTGTTCATGAACTGTTCACGAATACTTACCGAACAATATTCTTTGTTCGTGTTCGTTCATTAAGAAAATAAACATGTTCATGAACTGTTCACGAACACTTACTGAACACAAATAAACACAAACAAAAACAAATGAACACAAACAACTGTACATGAATATGACGAACACAAAGAAGCTCATGAACAAAAACGAATACAAATGATTATAGATTTAGTTTATAATAAAATTTATATTTTTATTACAAACATTACATAAAATCAATCAAAAATAAATAAGTACTTAACATAAATATCAAAAAATACTCGATATAATAGTCATAAAAATAACTGACACAAAAATTAAGAATATAAACGAACACATTAACGAATATAAACGAACATATTATCGAACGCTTACGAACGAACATTAACCCTCTCTCAAAAGACACGTGTTACTGCATGGTGACTTCGTACACTTGACACGTAAATTACACTTTGTATAGTAACCGAATCCTACTTTGTTTATCTTATATGCCAAGTGATACTATATGTATAATAATAATTTTTTGTTACAATAAAAAAAATTATCAATCATATACATATAATATATAATGAGGTTGGGTTGACTTATGAATTTATGTGAAAAATTTAGTTTGGTTGGGGTTTACAGGTGGAAGTAGAGGTGTGTAAAATTATCTGAATCCGAAATCGTATTCTAAATATCCAAAATCCAAACCTAAAATACCTGAAAATCCGGATACTTGAAATATCGGATACCCAAAAATTTAGATATTCGAAATTTTTCGAATCATGATACGAATATTGTTTTTGAAATTTTTTGGATATTCGAATTATCCAAAGTATTTTATAAAAAATATTTAATAATAAATATTAATTAGAGAAGGGTTTGAACAAAAGATTTTTTAAAATTAAAAAGATAAGAAGTAATCTCAACAATCAATCTTTTTAATCAATAGTTGGGATCAAATTGTAGCGATTTTTTTAAAGGGTATTTTAAGTATAACCATTTTGTTGATTTTTTTTCAAATTCCCTTATTTAATTTAAAAGTTCATAACTTTTATATACGACATCATTTTTTTAATAAAAATACATCATAAAACGAGTGTTTTTTATCTTTAAAACGAGTACAGTATCATTATATAAAAAGATAATATTTTTTTTATAATTTTAAGCTCATATGATTTCTGCTTGTTATTGTGTCTTAATGCAGTTCATTATGTATTGTTGTTGGTTATTGTGTTTTTCTTAAGTGATGTATTCAAAAAAATATAATGATAAAAATAAAATTGTTGTGTACTTCTAATATGCAATGATAAATTAACAACTAATTATTCTAATACATTCAAACAATGATTAAAATGATATAAGATATAAAATACAATAATAATATATCTCATTGTGTTTTTTATCGTTATTGTGTTATCTTTAATACTATGTGTTTTGAAAAATACACTCGTAAAATATCATGATTGTTTACTTCTAATAGTAAAACACAATAATAGATAACAACAAGGTTGTATAATATATAAAAACAATGAGAAAATAAGACATTATGTAATTTTAACACTAAAAGGTTTTAAAAAATACATCGGTGAAATAACATTATTATGTATTATTAATTATAAAAAACAATGACAAAAATAACATATTATGTTATCTTGAAAACTATAAGTTTTAAAAAAAAATACATTGATGAAATAATATCATTGTGTAATCTAATAATAAAATACAATGATAGATAACAAGTTTATATAAATATAAAAACAAAAAAATAAAATAACACAAAGTGATCTTAAAACGTAAAACACAATGATGAAAAATATATGATACAGTTAACTAATATTTAACACAATTAACACATTAGATACAATGAGCTGACGTATTTAACACAATGATCAAAATACAATCTTCTTTAAAACAATAGAATGATACGTGTCAAGTGCATAATCATGTTTAGAATTTTTTAGATTAAATACTCTTTTACCTTAACTTTACCATATTAATTGTAAAATTCATATATTTTCGGATTTTTTTTTAAAATATCGGATATTCGAAAAGTTTTTTAAAAAAAATATTAAATAATACATATTTTTAGAATTCTTATATCCGTTCTGATATCTGAAATTTCGGGTACGAATTTGAATATTGGATTAGATCACTAACGTGAATAGTCTAAATGTTGTGAAGAAAAAAAGTTTCAAATAGGACTTGAATTTTTAGTGATTGTTACAATTTGTGTTTTAAACTATTGGCAATTATAATGTGATGTTGTGGTCAACTAGTCAGATAGTGAGGTAACTCGGAACTTGAAGGCAACGAAACATCATGTTGCTCACATTAAAAACCTATCGGAGAGATAGAAGAGAAAATTAATTTATTAATTAACGAATAAAAAAAGACTGTTGGAAAAGTAGATTAGCACGTTATACATTGATTCGATGGAATTAATTTTTTTCTTCGACCTTTGTATTGTAAAAAACAGATAAAATAATGATATGATTCAACCTCAGACCATTTGAATGTAGCAGATAACAGCGGGGCTCGAGAATTGATGTTTATTCGAATCATAGGAGCTAGCAATCGTCAATATGCTCGTATTGGTGACGTTATTGTTGCTGTGATCAATTTGACTTCAATTGAGACCATTGATCTTGAAATGACTTAAAACTGGAATTACAAGGATAAAGACGGTTAATTAGGTGAAAAAATATTAAGGGATGCGATGATTAATGGTTGAAAGTCATAATATGGTGGTACCCTAATGAATGATTTAGCCTGAAGAATGTAAAAGGGAATAAAATGAAGTTAGTGAGATAGTTCGGTTGTCAATAGTGGTGATTAAGTTGTATAAATAAGTGATTTATCACATTGAATCATTAATTTACGTTTTCACATATTACTTTCTCTCTTCAAATTGTTATCCCTTTGCACTGACTTAAGCCCCTAGGCTATAATAAGTTTTGCTGTTTTGGAGTAAGATCTATCAAATCCAAGAAAAAGTTACAAAAACGAATACTGTTCTTGTTAATTAATATATATAAAAGGTTATTTCTTTTTTAGTTTTCCCTTTAGTTTTCTTTAGTTCTAAAAAAGTTTAAACAAATATATCTAAAAAACTTACCAATGTATACATAAGAATTGTAATTGATATCATTCAAGGTTCACTTTGATGGTCAATTACGAACGAATCCGCAAAAACATAGGTATTATCGGAAACCTTATTTACTGGCAAATAACTTATATGATACTTAATTAACAAACAAAATTACAAACGTAACCACAATTCATGGAAATAGAACTGTTTGACATCCTCACATCCTTAGACAATACTTTTCCTTAAAAGTTTCTATATTTAGAAAGTATAAGTGCAGCTCCCATCATCACTCCTAGCCGTTGGGTCGAAGTTCTCGGCACCAGGATCCGTGCACCCTTCTGGAACGGGAACTTGCACCTGCTGAGCCGCTTTCCCTGCACGCGACATAAACCAAAACATCACAAACAACACTTTACAAATGTATGAAATCAAACCCATTTAAGGATCAATGGAGCTAACCGTAGAATTCTCCTCGGCTGATGGAATCCCTGTTAGCATCCCCGAGTGCAGCCGAATCCAAATAGGTATCAGCTAACTGGACTCTCTTCACATTCTCCTGTTCTTGAACCAACATGTTTCCGTACTCCAGAAGCTTGTCGATTGTTATCTTGGGTTGCTCAAACGACGGTGGGCCTTCCCTCGAGTTCACAAGCTTTTTCCCGATTTGTTCCACACCCACGCCCGAAATCCACTTCCTGACTTCGTCATCATACACTCTAGCCCTCAATGCCCCGAAGAAATCTGAAATGCACCCAAGAAAACTTATGGTAACAAACATATATGTATTAATTAACATAAGTCCAAATTAAATGAGAAGTACTTATGTAACAGTCCAAAATGGGTTCAATAGATAACTAATAATGTGTAGTCTTTAAGTAAGTATTATTTAGCAGAGGCATATATACACACATACCAATGGATTGGCCTGGGAAAGTGTCGACAAGCTTAGTAACATCTTCTGTAGAAACACCATCAGTTCTAAAGATACCAGTGCAGACCCCGATACGGTCTTCTCTGGTTGGAGCCCAGTAGAACTTCTCCATACGTCCGTCACGGATCAGAGGAGCATAGAGGGTTGAGAAGTCATTACCCGTGACGATGATGGGCACACGTGGGTTCTCTTCCTTGTTGTACATGCCAGGGAGTTGCACGTTGGTGGGGTTATCCGCGATGTTCATCAGAGTCGCGTTAACCATTTGGTTGTTCACTGTGTACTGGGTGGTACCCCCCATTCTCCCTGCACCAGCGTCGAGATCGTTGATGAACAGGCAGCACATTTTCCCCTTCTTGATGATATCTGCAGCCTCACGGTACCTTTGTCTGATCAGCTTTGCTGGTTCTCCAGCGTTTCCACTTTCTAATTCTCCCGCACTCATCATAATTGGGCTGCAATTATCAATAGTTTTTCAAATGTACCATATCATGATAACAACTTTGAGCTTTAAAGTACAAAGTCCAAACAACAATCAATCAATCTCAAGACTTACGTGATTCCCATCTTGGCGAACACAAGCTCACATTGGAAAGATTTTCCCTGACCTTTGCCTCCCCACACACCCAAAATGAGAGGAACCTAAATAATATATCCAAATCAAAATTACACTCGCTTACTTGATTCGATCCAACAACCCTGTTGTCAATAGCGGGCAATTATAGCGCGCTACATAGCGTATAGATAGGGTCCCGCTATTTGTGTCTTGCGACCGAATAGCGATTTATTTTTATTCGTTTTTATATTATATAAATATAAAATCGTCCCAAATAAAGTATTTTAGCTATTTTGGTGGGTTGGGTTTGCTTTAAACATGTTTATTTATTGAATGAAAAACATTTCTTAAAATTTCTACTATCTTATCGCTACACATAAAATAACTGGCGCTATTTACTGTTGTTCGCTGCTTAACATATACGTGGCTTGTCGCTATTTACCGCTATAGGCTATTTAAAACTATGTCCAACAAAATTGACTAACCTTGATGTTAGGCAAAGTCATGAAGTTCTTGGTGATGTGAACCACAAGTTTGTCCATGAAAGCCGGGGCAATGTAGAATCCATCCATGTTGTTGTCCAAGTATCTAAACATATACAAGACATCAAAACTCAAAACACCATATATCTATATATCCAAACAGAGAGAGAGAGACAGACAGACAGATAGATTCTTACGTGCGGAGACCGGTGCTAATGTACTCGTATGAACTCATGACAGCGTAATGGGTTCCGGCTTCTTGTGGGGCTTGGAAGAGAGAATCAACCATACCCTTGCCTCTGGTGATGTCTTGTTGATCATCAGACATATCGTATGCGAGTCCCCTCCATCGGTCTTTATCGGTTTGTTGGGTTTCGTCGATCTCCTTCTCAGCTGCAAATACTTTCAAGGACACTGGCTTGTTGTTTATCAACCTTGAGTTCACTGTCTTCTTCAAGCTGCTGCCCAAGAAAGCTGAGTTTGGGACTGCAGCACCACCACTGGTTCCATTCAAGCTCAACTGCAATGTAACACAATAATTAAGTGCAAACTTAACAACCCAATTACAGATCCATGATCCAAACAATACACTTTTAACAATCTTGATCTATATTAAACAGTGTTAAATATACATAACAACAGAAGATTGGGATGAAGAGAGGTGTACAGGAACACGGCTGACGGCTCCGACGGTGGAGACGGAGGTTGCCATTGATCTCAGGCGAGTGTCAAAGTGAAGTTGAATTTCAGAATGATACGAAGGTACACTGTGAAGATAATAACTTATATAGAGAGGATTAGCTTTTGAATTGTTAACCACCACACAATTGAGATTGCCTGTGATGCCACATGGCTGTGAAATATTGACCACTGGTTTAAAGGATTTGGATAGGGAGATGGGTTTTGAGGTTAGAACTTAACCTTTGATCTTCACCACTGGTGTACCCATTGGGCTAATCTTTACCACATATATGGTTTTTATGTTATTATCAAATAGTTTTGTAACCTTTTGGGAAAATAATTGGAGTATATACTGTTTTTATGTGAAAACATTCGCAATGGACAGCCACGGGCTTTGTCATGGGCGATTGCTGTGTTATTGTTAGCCTCGTTCATGACATTTATTGTCTACGTGATACTCATGAACACATATCGGTGAGGCGTTCAGTATCTTATCTAAAAGAAAAAGGGAATTTACGAAAAAATATACGAGAAAGGTTCAAATACAATTTTTTCTAAAATTTCAAAGTGTAAAAAGAATTAATATATTGACACGTGCCCTTTTGATCAAAATTAGGTTAGGGCAAAATTGATAATGTTTCCCTTCTCAATTTCCACCTTTTTTTTTAACATTTATAACTTTAATATACGACATTATTTTTTTTAAAATTACACCATAAAATTGAGCATTCTTTAATCTTTAAAACGTGTATAGTGTTTATATAAGAAACAAAGTCTTTTTTCATGTAACTTATTGTGTAATTTCGTCAGGTCATTGTGTAATCTTTTTAACTGATAAGGATTATATAATTATCTGATTAAGAATACATAATGAACTTAAAACATAAAAATTTTACATTTTTCATCGCTGTGTTATTTCAAAAATCATCATTTTAAAAAACACAATACATAACTAATGATCAACATTAGACACAAAAGGTAACACAAAGACTAGCATTAGACTCAATGATTAGCATTAAACACAATGAGCTGCTTGATGATGATTACAAAATGACCTAATCAATATTACACAATGAACTGAAAAGAAAACATAAAAAATTTACATTTTCAGCATTGTATTTTTTGATAATCATCATCTTAAAAAACCCAATGCATAACACAATAGTCAACATTAGACACAATGGGTAACACAATGACCAACACTAGACTCGATGATTAGCAATAGACATAATGAGCTGCTTAATGAGGATTACAAGATGAACTGATCGGGATTGCACAATGAATTGAAAAAAAACATAAAAAAATTTACATTTTCAATATTGTGTTATTTAAAAATTAACATTTAAAAAACATAATCATAATACAATAGTCAACATTAGATATAATGGGTACAACAATGACCAACATTAGACTCGACAATTAGCTATAGACACAATAAGCTGCTTGACGAGGATTACAAAATGACTTAATCAGGATTACACAATGAACTGAAAAAAACCATAAAAAATTACATTTTAAGCATTGTGTTATTTGAAAATCACCATTTTAAAAAGATAATATTAACATTAGACACAATGGGTAACACGATTACTAGTACTAGACTCGATGATTAACAATATACACAATGAGCTGCTTGATGAGAATTACACAATGACTCGATCAATATTACACAATAAACTGGAAAAGGTAACTGATGTGAAAACACCAGTCTAATAAAAATAACTTAAATCAAACTAAAATAGACACTAAGTAATACTCTAGACTCTCTAAAACTTAAACTACTAACAGGAAAGTGAACCTATCGACTCTAGTATAGCTAAAGTAAGTCCGGATATCGAACCTACATGACTCCTATGAAAGCGCAAATTAGACTCTTTAACCTACTTACTAAATTTGGAAATACTTTATTTTTACTATTGATTGGGGGGGGGGGGTTAACCAATCCTAAATGCAATGAATTTAAAATAACTAATAATAAAAAGAAGTTAAATAAAGAACAGAACTTGATCACAATCGAGATTTAAATGACGAAATAGACACAACCTAGGTTGGACTAATCTATGTGTTTACCAAGTCTCCTATTGGTTATGGATTTCCTTATGGAATCGGGTTCTAATGATTTTAACTAGTAGGATTCCTAAAGCAAACTCAACCCTTCTCAAGAATGATAACTAGGGTTCCTACAGTTACTTATGCACACCGGTTTGATCAATTAGCTTCACAACTAAAATGATATTATTGAAATACCTTAAAGACTTCCTACCTCACAGCACAAAAGTCAACATGGGGTGGTTATTGCATGGACTCTCTAATTTGATTAGCAAGACAAAGACATGTTAACTAGGTAAACTTTCTCACGAATTATCTAATCCTAGCATAATGACATTTCGAGACAAACCAACAATCTTTCACTTCACAACTATTAAGATTAGTGGAACACCTAGATCTACTCAATTCATGATAATCCTTCCTATGGTTCAAGACGTCAATTAAACCACAGAATAGTTGATAACACAAAGTACACGACCTAACAAACACCTAACAATTGAAAGACATTCATATAGGAGCATGTGAACTGAAAATGTAAGGCCCGTACCTGGAGACCCCATAGCTGGTCATACATAGCATCATTCATTATTAAAAACACCTTAAATCACATTATTATAAGAAAACAATCGCAGCAGAATAATTTAACCAAAAACCATTTCTTGCATTAATGATTACTTTTGCGAAATAATACATCGTTGTTTAGAGTTACAAAAGAATATTTATTTGCATTACAGGACAAAAATATCATAATTGCATAAATGGATGCCAGTCTCTATTCACCAAATAGCTTCAGCCCCGTGCCATCCTCAGCAACATCCTTACCTGCCAACTGATATGCATATAAAAAGTCAGCGTTGCTGAGTGAGTCCTAGTTTAATAATATAGAAAATACACTTTTGTAAACTTTATTTGGTGATCATTCATCAATATACATAATCAATCATTAAGAGATTTATTATCTTTCTTTCTTTCATTATCTTTCTCTTTCATTGACTAGGATTGCACAAAGCAAGAGCCTACATTATTGGTTGGCAACAGATGCCGAACCCCTGTCGGCAAACATTTATCATGGTAGCTAACCCATCGACAGTTGTCCCACACTGCTAAGCACGAAGCTTGCTCATGAATACGGGTCCCATTCATCATACTTTGGTTAATCACAAGGATTTGACCCCAGATGTGCATCCTCATGGGCTATACAGCCACATATCAGTTGAGCTAACGACAACAAGGTCATGCACCTCCATTCATTGTGCTTGCAAGGCTTTTCATTCATCATAAGGGCCCGGGGGTAACATTCATTAGGTTACACTGTCCTTCTTTTATTCTTTTGTGTCCACTTATTATGAATAATACTTTTATAATTTTCATTACCTTAAATTCACATATCATGAAATAGTAATAGCTATTAGTAGTAACCAGCCCAAAGAAGGTAAATAAACATTATAAACATAGAACAAACATAGACTCCCATTAAACATAAGTTCTTAAGACTTAAACTCTATTACCAAAATTTTAGAAAATCCTAAGTGTTCACAGCGCATGAGTAGGATATACAGCGGATGGCTTAAAGTACTAAGTATCCACAACGGACAACCTAAGTCTAAAGCGGACACCCAAGGTCCACAGTGGACAGCCAAAGTCCACAGCGGATGAGTAAAACACTAAGTGTGTTCATAGCGGATGAACATAATCCAATGCGGATGGCCATAGTCCAATGCGCATGAATGACATCCACAACGGATAACTAGAAAATGTACAACGGATGAATAAAGTCCACAGCAGACATACAAGTCCACAGTGGATGACAAATCTTTCTAAGTGTTCTCGGCGGACAGTGTCCACAGCGGATGACCAACATCCACAGCGGACACACCGTCATATAATAGTGTCCACAGCGGTTGACCAACATCAATAACGGACAACTTATTCATGTCAAAGTGTCCACAGCGGACGACCAACATCCACAACGGACAACTTATTTACTTAGATCTTAACTTACACGATTTCTAGTTCCTAAATGCCATTGTTAATCATCTACTTAGCTTATATCTAACAAGTTACATCATCAAAGCATAAGAAATATCACACATAAACATATAATACACTTGAAGCAGCATCTTTTATGAACAGTCGTGTTCTTTATGAAACAAAATAATGGTTTTGTTTATTAGAAACACTAGTAATATGCACATCAGCCCCAAACACATATAAAACAAGTAAAAGAGGGGATCTAGAACTCACCTCTTAGCAGCTTTTGAGTGAAACACCACAAACTTGAGAGCTAACAAATATAACTAGCACCTAAACACATAAAACAAACAACCAACACAAGAAAACACACAAAAATAGGTTCATAAGCCCGAACCCAGCAGAAAATTAAGAAGAAAACTTCTGGAAATCTCACATTTTCGAAGAATTTGAGCTTTCTCTCTTTAAAACAGGATGGGGTTCTCTTTTCCCAGTCTTTAGCCGAATTGTGCATGAGAGAGAGGGTTATGGGCGGCCTTGACACCTTTTGACACCCATTATGGGAAACTTTGACTCTTGCACACATTTAACCCCTTGCTTTTGGACTTTTTATCTTTTCTTCTTTACTTTTCTTTTCTTTAAATTTTTCGGGTGTTACAAGTCTACCCCCTTATATAGGTTTCGTCCCCGAAACCTGTCACTCCGTAAAGAGATCTGGGTAGTGCTGTCTCATTTTTTCCTCCGATTCCCAAGTGGCTTCTGATCCCTTATGATGTTTCCATTGCACTTTTACTTGGCCAATCACTTTATTCCTTAATCGTTTCTCCTTCCGATCCAATATAGCCACTGGTTGTTCCACATAATTCAACCTTTCATTAACCTCAATGTCCGTAAGAGGAACAACAACGTCACCTTCCGCCAAGCACTTTCTTAAGTGAGATACATGGAATGTAGGATGAATTCCATGCAGCTCATCGGGAAGTTCCAGCCTGTATGCCACTTCACCAACTCTGGCATTGATTTTGAATGGCCCAATATACCTAGAGATCAACTTTCCTTGCTTGTGGAACCTGATAATCCCTTTCTAAGGAGATACCTTCAACATCACCTTATCTCCCACCTGGAATTCAATTGGCCTCCTTCTTTTATCAGTGTAGGACTTTTGCTGATCCTTTGCTGCCTTCATGAAGGCCTTGATCTTTTCCAACTTCTTCGACGTGGATTCAATGATCTCGATGCTTCCTAACTCTTTCTGCCCGATGTCACCCCAACACACCGGGGTTCTGCATCTTCTCCCATACAACATTTCGAATGGTGGCATGCCTATACTAGCATGATAACTATTGTTGTAGGAGAACTCTGCCAACGATAGGTGTTCATCCCAACTTCCACCAAAATCAATAATGCATGCCCGAAGCATATCCTCCAAGGTCTGAATGGTCTGTTCTAATTGACTATTTGTCTGAGGGTGATAAGATGTGCTAATGTGTAACCTCGTCCCCATCACATCATGAAATCTCTTCCAGAACTTGGACGTGAACCGGGTGTCCCTATCAGAAACAATAGACACCGGCACGCCATGACGAGTTACGATCTCCTTGATGAACAGCTCCTCCAACCTTTCCGACGAGTAAGTCTCTCGGATTGGCAAAAAGTGTGCACTCTTCGTCAGGCGGTCTACGATCACCCAAATGGTATCACATCCTCTCGCAGTACGACGCAACTTTGTAATGAAGTCCATGGTGATGTGTTCCCACTTCCATTCGGGTATATCCAAGGATTGGATCTTCCCATATGGTTTCTGATGTTCCACCTTCACTTGTAAACAGGTCAGGCACTTACTCACGTACTCCACCACTTCATGCTTCATCCCTGGCCACCAATAATCATTCTTCAGATCATGATACATTTTTGTAGCACCAAGATGGATGGAATACCATTTTTTGTGAGCCTCATCCATGATCCTTCCTCAGCTCCCCATAACGAGGTATCCACATCCGCCCAAAACTGGTTTTAACGCCAAGGGTGTTCTCCCCTAAATCCGTTGCCTGCCCCTTCATTCGCTCAGAGTTGATTCTATCATCCTTTAATGCCTTATCTTGGAACTTCCTGATTTGACCCATAACATCCGGCGTCACAACCAGCTGGCAAGCCTTCACCCGAATCGGTTCCGGCCTCTTCTTTCGACTGAGGGCATCGGCTACCACATTCATCTTACCTGGATGATAGTGGATTTCGCAGTCTAAATCCTTTGTCTCATGTTAAGATCCTTTTGCTCGAAGAAGTACTTCAAGCTTTTGTGATCAGTGAAGATGGTGCACTTCGTCCCGTACAGATAGTGCCTCCAAATCTTCAATGCAAAGACCACAGCCGCCGACTCCAAGTCATAAGTAGGGTAGTTAGCCTCATAAACCTTCAACTGACAGGATGCATAGGCTATAACCCTTCCCCGTTGCATTAGCACGTAACCCAATCATGAATAAGAAGCATCAGAATAGACCACCAAGTCTTCATTCCCTTCGGGTAACATCAAGACAAGAGCTTGAGTCAATCTTGTCTTTAACTCTTCGAAAGCATTCTCCTGCTCTTGACCCCATACGAAATTCACATCCTTGCGGGTCAATTCGATCAATGGTAAAGTTGTCTTGGAGAAGTCTTGGATGAACCTTCTGTAGTAGCCTGCCAAACCCAAGAAACTGCGGATCTCGGATGGTCTTCGGAGTCTTCCATTGCATAACCGCCTCCACCTTTGCCGGGTCCACCATAATCCCTTCAAATTAACCACATGACCCAAAAACTGAACTTCCCGCAACCAGAATGCGCATTTGGAGAACTTAGCATACAGCTTCTCTCTTCTAAGCATCTCCAATACCTCGTGAATATGACTGGCATGCTCTTCTTCACTCTTCGAATAAATCAGGATATCATGGATAAAAACAATCACTGATTTATCCAACATCGGCCGACACACCCGATTCATCAAATCCATAAAAGCAGTTGGCGCGTTGGTTAAACCGAAAGACATAACGAGGAATTTGTAATGCCCGTATCGTGTTTGAAACGTGGTCTTCGGGATATCCTGTTCTTTAACTTTTAGCCGATGATAACCAGATCGGAGGTCTATTCTTGAGAACCAGCTGGCTCCTTGGAGCTGATCAAACAAGTCATCAATCCTCGGTAGTGGGTACCTGTTCTTCACCATCAACTTTTTCAACTCACGGTAGTCGATGTACATCCTCATGCTACTATCCTTCTTCTTTACAAACAAGACCGGAGTACCCCAGGGAGAGATACTCGGTCGGATGAACCCCTTATCTAACAACTCTTGCAACTGGGTCATCAATTCCTTCATCTCAGAGGGAGCGAGCCGATACAGCGCCTTGTCAACAGGTTGGGCACCAAGTATCAGATCAATCTAGAACTTGATCTCGCGGTCAGGTGGTACCCCTGGTAGTTCTTCGGGAAACACATCAGGGAAATCGCATACTACCAGCACGCCTGACAGTTGAGGCACGGTAGCGTCCACATCCTTCCCATAGGCCAGGTAAGCACCACACCCTTGTCTCATAAACTTCTCTGCCGTGATCATCGAGATTACTCGCGGTGTAATGCATTCCTTGTTTCCATGTACCGTAACCAAACTGCCATCGGGCGCAGTCAGACAAATCGTTTTCTTTTGGCACACGATGTTCGCTTCGTAGGCCGCCAACCAATCCATCCCTAACACCACATCAAAACCTCCTAGGGCCATCACATACAATCTAGCAGGAAACTTACGACCGTCTAACTCTACAAGGCAATCGTCTATCACATCAGTCACTTTGGTAGACTTTCCTACCGTTGTCTCTACATAGAAGGGCACGTCTATCTTCTTATTCTTACCATGCCTTTTACGACAAAAGGTAGCAGATATAAAACTTCTACTAGCACCTGAATCGAAGAGCACAGAAGCATACAATTGGTTTACCAAAAACATACCTGAAACTACTTTAGGGTCCACTATAGCTTCTTCCCGGGTCATGTTGAATGCCCTTGCCTTGGCTTTGGTGCTCTCACTCCTCCCTTTCTTACCCATAGTCTGAGTCCTCGAGCTCCCTACTCCACCCTTCTTGCAATCTCGGCCCGAGTGGCCTACCTCCCCACATTGATAACATCGCAATACCCTGCACTCTTTAGCATAGTGGCCTTCGCCTCCATACTTAAAACACCAGTTCGTCCCCACTCTACACTCACCCATGTGAACCTTCCCACACATTTTACATTCCCTCATGTAGTTCCCTTTACTCAATCCTGGGCGGCGATCGTCAATACTCATCTTCTTTTCCCCGATCCCATAGTGGTCACCCCTGAATCTCTTCCTATTACCGTTCTTGTTCCAACTCTTCTTAACGTTCCTCTGAATTGGCACCGGATCCCTCTCATCATACAACCTTCTGGACAAACTTACTGTAGACCTGAAAGTGCTCAGCCTAGCAGCTATCATGTTCCTCCTAATATCCACGGGCAGACCCTGCATGTACCTCTTAATCTTCTTGGACTCTGGAGTTACTAGATCTGGTACAAGTCTTGCAAGCTCATTGAACTTGGAGGTATACTCTTGATGAGTCATGTTTCTAGCCTCCAAATGCAAGAACTTCTCAATTTTGTCCAACTCCCGCTCCAGTACCAGTTCCTTCAAATCCGACCACCTCATCCTTGCAACAAACCGTTTCCCCTCGGCTTGGACAATGTTGTCCCACCAGCATAATGCTGAGTCAATGAAAGTATAGAAGGCAAACTTTACCTTTTGATCCTCCAGGTACTCACTGATGTCTAGGACTGCCTCCACCTCTCGAACCCAACGATGAGCAGCTGTAGCATTACCGTTACCGTCAAAGGTCGGGGGTTTGCACCTCTGAAACGCCCCATAGGTGCACCCCTTAGCGGCCTCCTTCTCCTCCTCGCTATCGTTATCATGAATTACCACCTTGGGACTAGATGGCTCTTCCTCAGCTTTCTCCTTCTCCCCCGCATCCTTGGTCTTTTCACCATCCTTTACAGCCCTCAACACCTCGGTCACCACTGAAGGTAACACATTTTGCATGACGTTGTAGACTTCGTCAGCAATAGCTTCCTTTACCGTAGACTTGAGGGTGGATGATCCTTCACCCTCTTGGTGGCTATGAAGATCCGCCTCCTCATGAACTGTCTCGGGAGCCTTGGCTTTGCTCCGGGTGACACATGCCCTGGTAGTACGCCTGCCACGAGCACCACCTCGGGTCGTCTTCTCAGATTTCCTACCCGCCATAAGATCTACCTCCTATAAGATTCAAACACTAACAAGGTCATTCAAGGTAATAGCTCAGATTATGTCAAGTATAATAAGTCCCTAATTACAGTGGCCAGTTGTGATTAGCCACTTACTTTACTCTTCATTCCCCAAGCATTTCCTATTCTTACTACATCAGTATTCAAATCTACTAAGAGCACATAATTCAAAGAGCACACACATGTAATACCAGTTAACTTTATGAAAAAAAAAATAAATTACCTGATGGCACGTTGCTACTTGGGCTGGCATCCTTCCATTCAGTCCCATTCTCAGTTTAAGTTTAGGTTTTAAAAAAAATGATTTACCCAATTCTCTTAAACTTTGGCTCTGATACCAACTTGTATGGCCCCATCCCTGGAGACCCCACAGTTGGTCATTCATAGAGTCATTCATTATTAAAAACACCTTAAATCACATTATTATAAGAAAACAATCACAGCGGAATAATTTAACCAAAAACCATTTCTTGCATTAATGATTACTTTTGCCAAGTAATACATCGTTGTTTAGAGTTACAAAAGAATATTTAGTTGCATTACAAGACAAAAATATCATAATTGCATAAATTGATGCCAGTCTCTATTCACCAAGTAGCTTCATCCCCGTGCCATCCTCAGCAACATCCTTACCTGCCAACTGATATGCATATAAAAAGTCAGTGTTGCTGAGTGAGTCCTAGTTTAATAATATAGAAAATACACTTTTGTAAAATTTATTTGGTGATCATTCATCAATATACATAATCAATCATTAAGAGATTCATTATCTTTCTTTCTTTCATTATCTTTCTCTTTCATTGACTAGGATTGCACAAAGCAAGAGCCTACATTATTGGTTGGCAACAGATGCCGAACCCCTATCGGTAAACGTTTATCATGGGAGCTAACCCATCGATAGTTGACCCACACTGCTAAGCACGAAGCCTGCTCATGAATACGGGTCCCATTCATCATACTTTGGTTAATCACAAGGATTAGACCCCAGATGTGCATCCTTATTGGCTATACAGCCGCACATCGACAACAAGGTCTTGCACCTCCATTCATTGTGCTTGCAAGGCTTTTCATTCATCATAAGGCCCTGGGGGTAACATTCATTAGGTTACACTGTCCTTCTTTTATTCCTTTGTGTCCACTTATTATGAATAATGCTTTTATAATATTCATTACCTTAAATTTGTATATCATCAAACGGTAATAGCTATTAGTAGTAAGCAGCCCAAAGTAGGTAATAAAACATTAGAAACATAGAACAAATATAAACTCCCATTAAACATAAGTTCTTAACACTTAAACTCTATTCCCAAAATTTCATAAAATCCTAAGTGTTCACAGCGCATGAGTAGCATATACAGCGGATGGCTTAAAGTACTAAGTATCCACAGCGGACAGCCTAAGTCTACAGCGGACAGCCAAGGTCCACAGTGGATAGCCAAAGTCCACAGCGGATGAGTAAAACACTAAGTGTGTTCACAGCGGATGAACATAGTCCAATTCGGATGAATGACATCCATAGTAGATAACTAAAAAGTGTACAGCGGATGAATAAAGTCCACAGCAGACGAAAATCTTTCTAAGTGTTCTCGGCGGACAGTGTCCACAGCGGATGACCAACATCCACAGCGGACTCACCATCATATTATAGTGTCCATAGCGGATGAACAACATCCACAACGGACAACTTATTTATGTCAAAGTGTCCACAGCGGATGACCAACATCCACAGCGGACAACTTATTTACTTAGAGCTTAACTTACACGATTTCTTGATCCTAGATGCCATTGTTAATCATCTACTTAGCTTATATCTAACAAGTTAGATCATCAAAGCATAAGAAACATCACACATAAACATATAATACACTTGAAGCAGCATCTTTTATGAACAGTTGGTTTCTTTATGAAATAAAATAATGGTTTTGTTTATTAAAAACACTAGTAATATGCACATCATCCCCAAACACATATAAAACAAGTAAAAGAGGGGATGTAGAACTCACCTCTTAGCAGCTTTTGAGTGAAACACCACAAACCCGAGAGCTAACAAGTATAACTAGCACCTAAACACATAAAACAAACAACCAACACAAGAAAACACATAAAAATAGGTTCATAAGCCCGAACCCAGCAGAAAATCGAGAAGAAAACTTCTGGAAATCTCACCTTTTCGAAGAATTTGAGCTTTCCCTCTCTAAAACCGGATGGGATTCTGTTTTTCTAGTCTTTAGTCGAATTGTGCATGAGAGAGAGGGTTATGGGCGGCCTTACCACCTTTTGACCCCCATTATGGGAAACTTTGACTCTTGCACACATTTAACCCCTTGCTTTTGGTCTTTTTATCTTTTCTTCTTTACTTTTCTTTTCTTTAAATTTTTCGGGTGTTACAGAAAACCATGGATTCAAAACAGATCTAGATATGCATACACATTAGACATTAGAGCAATAACTTTTATATCAATAATCACCACAAGTTCAATCTATAAAACCAATAATCAACATGTTAAACAAATAGATTCATAATAACCTAAGTAGTGTAATGAAGTCTAGCCAACAATCATGTTTAAACAGTAGCTAAAGTTCGATAACAAAACAGTAAACATCAGGCAAAGTTGAAGAGAACGATTAAGAATCAAAAACCATAGGAAGACACCCTTGAATCTTCAATCCTCTCGTTGGAATCTCTAACTCTAGTTCTTGGATCGACTGGAAGCTCTTGTGATCTCCCTCTGGCCACTCTAGTTCAAAGAATAATGAATGGAATTTTTGCTAGGGTTTTTAAATAACAAAATTTTTAAAAATTATTTTTTCCTGCGCAGATGAGCCCCTCGCATCTCGGGAGGGGTATGTTGAAACCTTTCGCGCAGCGCCTAGCCTTCCAGATATGGACAAAATAGTCGGGCTTCCGAATTTTAGATGGGCTGGGTCTTGCAGCCCACGCGCTGCGTGGAGCTCACTGCACAAAACCTTTACGTAGCGCAAAGGGTATTAATTCTGGGACTTTTTAATTTTTTTCTTCTTTTTCAACACTCGTTCGTTCTGGATTTGTTCGGGGCTCGGGTTTCTTTGTGTTTTGCACCTTTTACGTTCCTTTTGTACCCAAACACCTACAAATACCAAATGATTAAGTGCAAGGTATTTTCTACTAAAAACGACACATAAACAAATAAAACTATATAAAAATATACATCATAATTAGATGTATTTTACAATACATCAAATATCCCCACACTTATCTTTTTTTCAACTTAGCTGGTAATATTGCAAGACTGTCATGTGCCAGTCTTATTCTACAAACAATGCCCTCCAATTCGAACGTGCTCAGCAAACAATTCCAACATTCTCACACATGATCAAAAGTGGCAAACCATTCACAACAATCATTCTAAACAACCACAACAAACATCATAGAAAATATATAGCAATATAAGATCAAACACCACCCATCCAACCCGATAACCAAAAACATGTCAAATAGTATATCAGTTTAGTACAGACCATGATCATAAAAAACAATATAAAAAGAAAATATAAAGCAAAAGATATTGTCTGGTGAATCTGCTCCATATCATCCCCACACTAATCCTAACCATCTCCACTATCTGGCTCATCTGGTGCTCTGAAGAAATCTGGAATATCCATATCTAAGGAACTCATAACGTATCTCAGTGCATCATCATGCCTACGCTGCCCAGTAACAATCAACTCCTCAGCTCCCCATACTGCCTATCCATCCTCTCACAGAGTGTATCTAAAGTAAGTGGTACTGGAGGAGGCTTTCTAATGGGGTGTTGCCTCCCAGGCAACTCACCTCTATGCAGCGGTCTCTGTCGAGTAATAGGGATACTAGCCTCTAATGCCTCTGCTACTGCTGAACCCTCAGGAGGATGACCTTGTGGTCCTACTCTGACTACCTCCCAGGCAGGTGGCTCAGTCCTAGTCAAAATCCCCGACTTCTGTAACTCTCTAATCCCAAAATGAGCAGTCGGTGGACCCAAAGTCATGTAATCTGCCCTATATCTATCAAACACATCAAAATATCCAGAACCTAGTAACATACGGGCCTATATTCAGCCTAGCCCTAACTCCTCCTCTCCTAGGCCTAGCAAAAGACGACGCCAAGATACATGCCAAATTGGCCTCCCGACCCTGAACCATACAAAGCATAGTAAATAGATCTAACCAGTTCACCTTATCTTCTCCCGACTTCCTACCAATCAGTGTATAAGTGAAAATCTTATGAATATATCTAAGTACCAGATCACTAATATCTGTCCCAATCATAGCCTCAAAAAACGGTGTATCAACAATAGTAACCCAGAATGCAGCCAAATCCGACTCAACCAGACTATGCTCTCTCTCAACCTTAAAGGCACCCCTCAAACTAGTAACAAACCCCTATGTCTCAACCTCCTCCTGAGTGTAAAAACCACTAGCTATAGCAAACTCAGCTATGGACAGCTGATGAAAAACTCTACCCAAGCAAAACGACACCGCGTTAGACTCAGCAAAATTGCCCTACTTATGCCTAAAGGTCGAGTGGAACTCTACAGTCAGCTCAGTATACTAAGGCCAATCACAATCAATAGCAGCTTTAATCTAGGCCTCACAAACCCTCTATCCTATCACACTACCCCATATTATCTAACCAACCCTAATCAATAGTACGGTGCTCTAATAAACGAGTACTGATAAGCCTACCGCACCTCTCAGCCTCAGGAGAACCTAACTTGAACTGCAGCAATGTATGCTCCCTTAGAATGTGTGTGCTGGCAACGGGTAGTCTTTCCTGATCCCTATACTCAATCACTCGACCCTGTGTAGGCTCTTTTTGATCTGCCTGCTCAGTCTGTGCATCCGGTGCATCCTATGGTGGAGTCGGTAGTCCTCTCCTCCTCTTCGCGGTCGTGCTCGAAGACTCTGTACCTAACATGCCTGCAAAACAAGGTTGATCAAAAACAAACAAGCAAGGCATTAGTGATCACAATCTATTTTTGTAGTTTTTATGGATTTTTTATAATCAGAAAAAATTGAAAAACTCGGGATACCCTTTACAAAATAATATTTACGAGACCGACTCTCGCCCGAATGGAGATTGAGTACGGGCGAGGCGGTCTTGTAAACCCGAGACTCGAACAAGACTAATTTTTAACTAAAACAGACTCATGATACATACTTCCCTATCCCGGTACTTTAATTCTGCTGAATTAAATCCCACATGCCAAAACAGGACAAAGTAGAACAAGATGAAAACTAACAAAAACTAAAACTCGATTCTAGACTCAAATTACTCAAATTACAACAACTAAAACTCATGTTTCCGCTACTAGCGGGGGTGTGACATTGTGTTTTAAGGTGTTCAAAAGTCCAAGATAGACAAAAGAAGCCTACTTGGCAAGAATTTGAAGAAAACCAAACTTTGAAATCCAAGCATGGGGTCGTGCCTTATTAAGAATGTCCCCATGCCCAGCTCTCATGTTTGGACATCTGACATAACAAAAATTATTGTTCCCAAAGAGTAGTCATGGGGCCCTGCCCCATAAGGCAAGGGGCGTGCCCCACCTCAATCACAGGGTCGTGGCCCATCAAACATGGGTCCGTGCCCGGCTTCCTCTGCACGTACGAACCTACAAACTCGTAAGCATTGTACTAGCATGGGACTGTGCCTTTTAGGCATGAGGTAATGCTTAATCACTCCAGAATGCCTATAAATAGAGGCCTTAGTCCATCATATCGATGAGCTTTTGGTGGAGGGTTACCCTACGGATTTCTCTCGAGAATCAAGACTGGAAGACCCTTGGGAGGCTTGGGAAGTGCATTTAATACTTGAAAGTAGCTCAGGATTGTCTAAACATTATCCATTGTGGATCACCAGTTTGATTGTTTCATTTCACTGATGATTTTATATCTATATTCTATGTTGTTTGTTTTTATGTTCAAGCTCATTATGAGCTTAACTCTTATTATCATCCTAATTGGATGACACTTATATAGTTTATGATGAACTAATGGTGTGATTTATGTTATGTTAATGTTATGTTGATCTTGGATAAACTTTAAATAGGTAGCGTGTACATTACAACAAGAAGTTATAAACTTATGGTTTGTAATTATGAATGTCATACAAGGTTGAAAAATGTATGAACTAGCTTTTATTCATGAAACTGGTTTTCATAACAAATCAATGGCTAATGAACTAGAAATGGTTATTAGAAATCATATAACTTTATCTTTCCTATCATTTGCGGTTCCCTTATATTACTCTGAGAAATCTATAGTAATTGTTATGGTTTTCTAAAATTAATGGTATGTTAAAAAGGAACTTGATCAACTCTCTTTCTAACATTAAGTTATATTTTCAGAAATCATATATTAAAAGGTTACACGAGATTTACCTACATTACTAGTGGCTTAGAGGATTAGCATTTGTAAATTACTTGATGTTGGTGTCCTTGTCACTATAAAGCTGGTAGACGAGAAATCTATATCGGCTTATGTTTTTAAACATTAACATAACTACTTGAACTTATATTTTTAATCACACCACGATATTCATCACAGTTACATATGGGTAATCTAACTAGGATGATAGCCTTAAATCCCTGTTTTAAAATCCAAAATTCTCAATTTTAATTTTACTTTTATATTTAATTATTGTTTTAAAAAGCCTAAAGAAATTTGGTTACATGAATGCAACTTATCATATTCTCAAAACATAACCCAATCTTATAGTCGATTATAAAGGTTGTTGCGTAGGTTCGCTGTGTCCACAGATTGATACTCGGTTCTTACCAACAATATATTACCATAGATTGGTACACTTTCCTTTTGTGTGTGCAGTTTAGTATAACTAAAAACCATTTAAAACTGAATATGTGTGAATAATATTATCAAAAGTTTATACACCTTTCACACGCATCAAATTTTTGGTGCCGTTGCCGGGGACACACGACAGTTTTGAAAGACAATCTGAATTTTTGACTATCTTGTTTATATCTTGTTAATATAATTTTTTCAACTTTGTTTTATCTTGTTAGTTAGATTAATTTAAGTTAGTTTACCTTAGTTAGTTAGTTTAGGTACATTTGCTTGATTCATTCTAAGACTTAGTTGGTATATGCTTTCATAAATTAGTGTAGTCCGACTCGTCTGATCCTGAACTTGTTTCGCCTATTTCATAACACGAACAATTTTCCATCAAAGGTTATGCGAAAGACGACGAAAAACAACAACAATCATCAAAGAAGACGTTTTGGAAGGTACACCATCTGAAGAAGACATGGCTAACCAAGACGAGAAATTGAAGATGACACACTATGCCACACTGTGAATCGATGGTTATGAGTCTAGCGTTGTGCAACCATCAATAGCAGCAAACAATTTCTAGATTAAGTCTAGTATTATCCAACTCGTAAAAAACTCTGTTCAGTTCCAGGGATTGCAAGATGAAGATCCTAACTCTCATATCTCTCAATTCCTTCGAATCTGTGCAACTTTCAAAATCAATAAATGTTCAGAAGATGCAATTAGACTAACACTTTTCCCATTCTCACTTTGGGGTCGAGCCATTGGCTTGATTCGCTTTTGCCTGGTTCCATCACCATATGGGCGGAAATGGCTGAATAATTCCTTTTGAAATACTTTCCACCCGATCGCATAATCAAATTAACAAGCAGCATCACCTTGAAGTCTCAATTAGGATGATTCAACTATGTGTAATCTAATTAGGATGATTGCCTTAAATCCCCGTTTTAAAACCCAAAAGTCTCAATTTTTGTTTTACTTTAATTTTAATTATTGTTTTAAAAAGCCTAAAAAATTTGGTTACATGAATGCAACTTATCATTTTCTTAAAACAAAACCCAATCTGATAGTCAATTATAAAGGTTATTGAGTAGGTTCGGTGTGTCCACTGATTGATACTCGGTTCTTACCAACGCTATATTACCATAGACATGTACACTTGCCTTTTGTGTGTGTAGTTTAGTATAAGATAAAATCATTTAAGACTGAATCTGTGCAAAAAATCTTATCAGTTTATATAACTTTCACAAGCATCAGACTCCACGTAAATATTATATGATTACCAATAAAACTAAACACAAAAAGATAAAACTAAAAAAATAAACATAAGAATAAAGGAAAAACGATTATACAAAGATTAGGTTGCCTCCTGAGAGTTTTTGGTTTAATAAGTCTTCAGCTTGACTCAACACCTACATTTAAAAAATATGGAGGTTCAAGATAAAGTACTTTTACTGCTTCTTTAATAAGTGTGCCCCGAAGGTAGTTCTTCTACCTATGACCATTCACCTTTAATTTCCGTCCTTAGTTTCGATCTTGATTGTCCCGTATGGGAAAATGTCTCTCACAGTAAATATTCCTTACCATCGGGACTTCAACTTTCCAGGAAATAACGTTAACTGAGAGTTATATAATAAAATCTGATCCCCATACTTGAACTCCTTGTTCCCTTTCAAATGGAGGTCATGCACTTCCTTTGTTCTCTACTTGTATCCGTATGATTATGTATAAGCGCGATCTCGCAACTCTTCCAGCTCATGGAGCTAATGAAACCTATTCTACTTAGCAATAAAAATATCAAAGTTCACCATCTGAAGTGCCCACAATGGATGATGCTCTAACTCAATCAGTAGATGACACATTACCCCATTAATCTTCCAAAATGGCGTAGAACCGGTTGGTGTCTTATAAGCTGTGCGGAAAGCCCACGGTTCGTCATCCAACTTGTCAGATGAATCCTTTCCATTAAATCCGATAGTCTTCTCCAAAATCTGTGGTTGGTAAGCTGTTGCAAGCCGATGGATGACCCCATAGCTTTCTAGGGCTTTCCCCATCTGTGCCTTACAGAACTGAATGCCTCTATCACAACATTCCTAGCATAATTAATGTGCAAGGCTTTAGCCTCAACTCACTAAGAAACATAATCAATAACTACTTTGATGTACTTGTTCCTGTCGGATATCAAGAACAAGCCCATGAAGTCAATACCCCAGATATCAAATACCTCATCAAGCTAAATCATGTTCTTGGGCATCTCATTCCTAGCTGAGATGTATCCTACTCTCTAACACACGTCACAACTCCTCACAAACTTACATACATCCTTAAACACAGTCAGACAGTAAAATTCTGAATCAAAAAACCTTCTTCACAGTGTAAATAGCTCCATGGTAGCCACCAGCTGGCCCTTTATGACATTGCTTTGGAATTCTTCTCACCTCATCACCATACACAGATCTTATTACAATCTGGTCTGCACCGATCTAAAATAGATATGCGTCTATCTATAGATAATGGTTAATGATCGAGTGGTGAAAGTTCAATGTGTAATAGCTTTATTTCCATGTTTTATGTGTAAATTTATGAGAAATAGAGTTACTTTTGGGATTATCTTGTGTTTGTAGGTCAAACATGAAGAATACGAAGAAATTGGAAGAAACGGGATGGGAATTGGAGCTCGAGAAGTAAAGATATGGGCATAATTTAAAATGGGCATAACTTGAGCTAGGAAAGGAGTTACGGGACCGACGACCTATCAACGGAAAGATCTCAAAAAGTTTCACAAGAAAATCAGGGTGGCGCCATCGATGCCTCCATAGGCACCACCGACGCCGGGGTCTGGGTTTTTGTTGAGATTTGACCTAATTTGAAGGGATCTAAAAGGGAAAAAACCTAATACGAATTTTAACTTTTACAACAACAATCTCGGACAAAAATTAACAATCTTGGATCATTCTCAAGCTCTTCCAACATCAAGATCATCAAATCTACAAGATTCATTCAATTGGCTTTGAAGATTCAATGATGATGCAAGGCTAATTCGTTTGTGATTCACTTCGGTGGATGGGTTTGTGCAAGTTCTTATTTTTCTTAGTTGTAACCTAGATTTGAGATTGGATCTTGAACCTTTTAAGTTTGTTTGGATTTAATTTATGATTTGATTATTTAAACGGTTTAATTATGCTTAAACCTAATTTTGATATTCCATAACTTTGGTTGTCTTTAATCATTGTGTGATTGATTATTAAAATTAGGGTTTCATTATTCAAATTAGTAATTGTGTGAATAAGGTCCTTTAAGCTTTAATCCATAATTATCACTTAAATCCTATCATGTGTAAGTCACCATTAATGACTTCTCACTAGGTTTCATTAAAGAAAAATTGTAACTTTACCAAACCTGAATCCTAAAGTGGGTTGCTTTTTCTCCAAGATTGTTAAAAACCTAAACTTTTATTTCATTCATTTAATTATTTCTCAAATAAATCCATAAATCAATTTATTTTTCAATGTTTAATTCTGTTAGTTGATCGTTACTAGCACTTTCCTGTGATTCCCTATGGATGCGACACCCTTCTTACCCTTTACTATTAAGGGTGATTAAAGACTCTTTAATTAATATTTTTGACCAACCACATGACATCGATCAGTTAATATCAGTGAAAAAATTCTTCTTTTGTTGGCGTGTCAAGCCTTTCACTAGGGTCCCGTCTATAAGATTGTTCGCGAAGTCAGAAAACTAGGGAAATCCGTCATCTTGTGCACTCACGAACATCAAACTCTCATGGGAAAATCTATCATCTATCGTCACTCCTTTTCGATCCCCACACTCGTGCTCTTCTAAGCGTGATAAATGACCGGCAGCCACATTCCTGGCCCCTTCTAATCATGAATTTATATATCAAACTCATGTAGCCTAAGGATCCATTAGATTAGTCATGGCTTAGCGTACTTTTTGCTAAAGAGGTATCGAATGGCCATGTGATTCGTGTACACTTTGGTTTTGGAAAGAATGAGTATTAACTAAACTTTTCAAAAACAAACACCATAGGTAATAGCTCCTCTATGGTGGTGTAATGCTCCTGAGCATCATTCAAATCCTGCTAACATAATAAATCATATAAAAGTGCTTATACTTCAGCTGTCCTAAACCCACCACCACTGCATAATCATTTGTGTCACATATAAGCTCGAATAGGAGTATGCAGTCTGGGGTAACCATGATTAGGACGTTAACTAATTTCATCTTTAATAGCGCGAACGCCATCTTGCAATCCACGTTGAATACAAAAGGGACATCCTTCTCAAGGAGCTGCATGATGGGTGTCAAAATTTTTAAGAAACCATTAACGAACTATCGGTAGAAGCCGGGGTGACCAAGAAGCTTTGAAGGGATTTCACCAATGTAGGAGGTGGGAGTTTGGAAACGGTTTTAATTTTTGCGTGATAGAACTCAATTCCTGTCTGTGAAATTTAATGTCCTAGAACTACCACCTCTCATACCTTATAAATGGTACTTCTCCTAGTTTAGAACCAATTTTCCTCACACCTGGCCATCATATTCTCTATGTTCTGTATGCAATAATTGAATGAGCTCCCGAAAGCAGAAAAATCATCCATGAACACCTCCGTGAAGTGCTTGATCATATCAAGAAAGATCGCCATCATACATTGCTGAAATGTGGCCGCACTTTACATAACCAAAACGACATGTGTGTGCATGTGAAGGTACCATACAGGCATGTAAATGTTGTCTTTCCTGATCCTCTGGTGTAATGGGGATTTGGAAATAACCAGACCCATCATCAAAACAATAATATCACTGACTTGACTGACGCTCCAACATATGATCAATGAAGGGTAATGGGAAGTGATCCTTTTAAGTGGCGTCATTATTTATCTGGTAATCAATGTAGACTATCCATCCTGTAACCGTCCTAAGAGGTATCAACTCATTCTTTTTATTAGTGATAATAGACATACCACCCTTCTTTAACACTACCTGGACTAGACTCACCCATGCACTGTTAGATATAGGGTAAAACAAACTAGCGTCTAGTAGTTTGATCACCTTCTTCTTCACCATTTCTTGCATGTTCGGGATGACTCTTTTTTGAGGTTGCACCACAAGTGCAAAGTCTTCTTTCATAAGGATCTTTTGCATTCAAAATGAAGGGTTAATGCCTTTTATGCATATGACCTTCCATGCTATAGCCTATTTGTGTGTGTTCTAAACTTCAATCAACTAAGCCTTCTCGTCTTTCATAAGATCGTAGCTATGATCACGGGTAAGCTCCTCTCCTAGTCCAAATATGCATACTCAAGATAAGATGGTAACTCCTTAAGCTCTAAGGGTGGCGGACTCTCTATACTTGGTTTTTCTTCTAGGTCCTTTCTCCGGCACTTTTGACATAATGGTATACGTGGAGGTCTCAACAGCCAGGTGAGTCAATGTAAGGCTGACTTTGGTATTTAACTCGATATCTTGGCTATCATGTATTGTCTCTGTGTCATAAATCACGTCTCAACAAATGGCACTCAAACAATCTCCAACATGTTACATGACGAAATAAATGAACTATAAGGAATCGTCATGGCCCTTCAGGTGCTTTATGGACCAATGTACATCAAATTTTATTGTTTTGTCACCTACTCATAAATAAAACTTTCAATGACAGACATCAATCATTACCCGTGCGGTAGCTAAGAATGGTCTATCTAAAATGAGTAGAACAGTCTCATCCTCGTCCATATTCAAAATGATAAGATCCACATGAAATATGAACTTATCAATCTTCACTAGCATGTTCTTAACAATGCCTTGCGGATACTTAAGGGATTTATCCACAAGCTGGATACTCATGTGTGTCGGTTGGGGTTATCCTAGATCTAGCCTTCTAAAGGCAACGTAAGGCATCAAGTTCATGCTAACACCTAGGTCAATAATAGAATTTTTGACAAAAAAACCACCAATAAGAGAGAGAATGGTGAAACTCCCTAGGTTTGTCCCCTTCTATGGTAGTTTGTTCTGTAGAACTGCCAAGCACTCTTCACTAAATGTAATTGTGGAGAGTTCTTCAAGTTTCTTCTTATTAGGTAGGATGTCTTTCAGAAACTTGGCATATTTAGGTATCAGGGTTAGAGCCTCCATGATTGGTATGTTAATAAGTAGTTTCTTAAACAGTTAAAGGAATCTGTTAACACTTATTAAATATCAATTTGTATCTATTATGTATTTGTTTGATTCTTATGTAGTCAAGTGTAATTATTTTTATTTAAGGTAGCCATATCTCCTGCCTTGGGATATGGAATGTTCATAAACTCATATGGTATCAATGCTTAGGTCGATGTTCCTTCCCCGTCTTTCTATCTTCATCATCACTAACCTCATCCCTTAATCTCTTATTCATCAATTATCTTCCAATCAATGCCTTCCTCATCTAATGATCCAAACTTTTCCATGAACACTCTCCTACACTCCATCACCATCAAATTATCTAAATCTAACTATCTGTTATGGAGAAACTAAATGATCCCCTTAATCTTCTATCAGGATCTTCTACCCCATATTAATGGATCGCTCACTACTCTATCACCTAGCACATAAATGATGGAAAACCCTTACCTAATACAGCCTATTCCTCCTTTCTTACAGCAGATCAGAAAACTGTCATTCTCCTCAACACCTCCTTTACTGAAGAAGCAGTGGCTGAAACCATTGGCTCCACCACCGCTTGACAAATCTATGTTACCCTTGAAGCTGTGCATGCTAACTCGTCGTTGAATGGGTGCAAAATCTCAAAGATCAGTTGCATCAAGAATTACCTCCAAATTCAGTATAATAACCATCAAACCAAGTCAAGTTTCATATAGAAACCGATTTAGTAGCTCAAAAACTCCCCAAATCACTTCAGGTTCTAATCAAATCAATCTAGAGCACTTATGGCTATGATACCAATTGTAAAGATAGTAATTTCATTGTTGATCGATCTCGTGTATGAAACGTGAAATGAAATCTAACACAGATTCATAATTAGAACAAGAAGAATAAGAACAAGTAGTTGTATATATAAAACTTCGTATATTGCTCTCTAAAATTTATTACATAAGTTGTGGGATTTCTTGATACTAAACAAAATGAACTAAGCAACATATATATATACTAAACCCAAAAATTCTCGCGCGAGAATAAGCTGCTTATGGGGATCAAAGTTCTCGCGCGACTTGATCTTCAAAATCTTCTTTTTGATATTCCGAGCCTTTAAGTTTAATCCCTACAATCTCCCCCTAGTCTCGCTGAATTAAATCTTCAAAATTCTACATCTGTAACTTTGTACCTGCCCCCATAAGCATACATCTTGTTGGTCAGGGCTTTTGTAATCAACCAACCATATTGAGCTACTAGAAGATGAATAGATTCATCAGCTTCAATTGGACATGCCTGAAGCCTCATCAAATCTTCTCTTTCGAATTTGAGCAAGTCAACAGGGTTGATGATACGATACTCTTTATTAACACAGTGTATCAAAGCATGTCCAGGACCACATTAGTTTTTGACAAACTTTTTATTGGTATGGGGGTGTGTATTGGAATCTTTCTAGCATATCTAGGATGCTTGTACACTCTTATCTTTATTGGCTTGTTAGTATTTGGATCTAGTCATGTCTTATCTTCAATGACTTTGGATTTGGCTGTTTTGAAGTCTTTGAAGTTGGACTTGCTTTGACGCCAAATCATGTTCCTAATCCAATTGGCATTTCCATAATTGCTCGTGTTTATGAATGACACACGTCCGATAGCATACTAATCAGATGTTCTCAAAGTATGAAAATCATGTTGGTAATACTCTATCACTCCAATGCATTTTTTCACAATGTACATCTTCTTTTCACCATCGTACGCCCAACTAATAACTAGCTCTAAATTTCCAGACCTTGTGAATGGTTTGGAATGTCTAAGTGTATGTACACAATCAGGAGGTGGAGGAGCAATCATAGATAGATTTCCGACTTCACGTAAAGCGATCTTTCCCGTCATGTTGTTAGTCTTAGAAGTCTTTTGCTCAACTCTAGAATCAGTAGCAATCTCTCCCACTTCCAAAGTATATCAAAGAATAAGTTCTTCAGACTACTGCCAAAAATATCAGTATAATCAATTGACTCATCAAGATTATCAAATGAACCCATCTCCTTATCAGATTCCTCATCCCTTATTTCTTGTTGGAAAGTGTAATACTCTTTCTCATACATTTCTTCAGTTGTAAGATCTAAGGGTACGTAATGCTCTAGAACATCAAGCCTTGATCTGGAGACATTTTCAGAACCTGATGCACCAGAAGGACCCGCTGTTGATCCCATACCACCACCTTGCTCATCATCACCGTCATTTTTCTTCTTACCTTTATCATTCTTACCATCATCACCATGATCATCATCATTATTATCATCATTATCAATACCATCATCATTATTATTAGCTTCATCATCACTGAACTCATAATCTACCTTGTCTAGACCATCAACATCATCTTCAGACTCTGTACCTTGTACAACATGTTTAGGTTCCATAATCACTTCCCTAATATACTAAACCACAGGTTGATCCTCAGTAACCTCTTCATCCAAAGTCATATTTGGTTCTTGATCAGCATCAGTAGTCTCTTTTGCTTGACTAGTAACAACAGGTTAAATAATAGGATCTGGATCAACAAAATACTATTTACTAGACTCTCCAACTTTAATAGATCTACTCTGATTTGGCTGATCAGATGTAAATGAAAATCTGGAAGTGAGGTATCTAATATTTTTCTTTAAGATCTAAACATAGCTGAATATGAATTGTTGCTGATGTTCAAGACTCTTAATCCTTTCATCCTTCTCTTGATTTAGCTGGTGTAACTCATAAATTTGTTGAGTTTCTCCAACATCTTTTTCTCTAGGACTTGAACTCTCTTTTCTAGTGAAACAGGTATCGGTGAACCTGAACAAGTTCTAGTAGTATGTCTTTGCTCAGGAGGAATATTGATGAAATTATCCATACCAAAAGAAACATCATCGCCTTAACCTTTTCGAGGTGTATGTTGAACATCATCTGTTGTGGGCATACATGTTTCTATTACAGTAGTGGCTTCTATAACAGTCACTGGAATCTCTTGATGAACTGCTGCATTAACAGTTACTCAAGGCTCAGTTACTGGTATATCTCTATCTTGTGACACAATGGTCATCGGGGTCCGACGCTTTCTAATAACACCACCTAGTCCTCTACCACTATCACGTGTACTCATATTAGGATCAACTCTCTTTTTAGCTTTAGTTTCTTCCTCTTCTTAGTAGCTGGTGAATCCTCTAGTATAAAATCAGTATCAGTATCCTCAACAGTGCATTTGGTTGGAGTAACCTGTACTCTAGGTCTTTCTTGGAGTACATATGGTACTTGGCCAATATGATCACTGTCAGCTTCATCATTAGAATTGTCTTCAAACCACAACTCAATCTATTCATCAACAAACATTCCACTAGAATGAGAAGTACTTCCTGGAGCATCATCAGGAGTTTGGGAAGATTAACAAATCGGGTCTGAATGAAGTGTTTCTTCTATGGCTTGTTGATGAGCTTCCTAAACATTGGGTTGGAAATCATCTGGGAACCTGCCAAGTTTGGAAAAATGATCACCTTTCCAAGCAATTCCTTGTGAACCCATCAAGTAAGTGAATATATCTTTCTTCATGATCATGACCGTATAAGTGGTAGATTTAGAAATAGCTAACTTAGGATTAGCGCATTCATAATCATCTGAATAAATTTGGGATACAAATGAACTTCTACCCAGCAGATGTAATTACATTCTTCAACATCTTAGAAAATATGGCCTTGGATATCGACTAAAGAAACCTGCAGTGATCTGAATGTTGTACTAAGGCTATCAAAGCCCGCCTTAAAATTGCTTAGGAAATGAACAACCACATGGAAGAAATTTCTAGAATGGTGGAAGATGCTTCTTCTCCAAGGAAGGATATCTATGATCGTATCCCATTCTCTTCAAATAATATCTAGCAACATCGTCATCAATCTTTACGAGAGCGTTAGGTTAATCTTCCCACGGTAATACATTGTTAATGATATCAGGTATAATCACAACCCTCTTTCCCTTGACAGTAGCAGCTATACATGGCTCTCCCTTGCATCACTTTCATTTGCAGCCGATATCCAGAACTCATCTAAAATGTCTGTGTAAATAGTCAGATTTGTTGTGATAGCATGATGAATACGTGAAATCTTCAACCCGTCTATCAATGAATGAAATAAAGCCTTGTCATCTGAAACATTCCCAAGATAAGCAATAGCATTATGGTTTTTGTTAAAAACTAGTTATCTTGCCATTTGTAACTAGAATAAACATTTTAATCAGTAACAAGGTTCAAAATATCAAACGTTGAAAATTTCAGTAAATTGAAAAACTTTGATATTTTTGCGTGACAAGCAAGCATTTCGCATGAGAATTGTTTTCAAACAAACTCAACTTCTCACGTGACAAGATACTTTTCGCATGGAATAATGTTAACCAATAGTCAACTATTCGCACGACTGGTCAAAGATGCGCAAGTTAATAGTTTCACTCGAATTTGAAAATTGTCACATCTGTTCATATTCTCTGTAACTATTCGCACATGATAACCTCAAAATTCATTTTCAAATTAAGATCATTACAATGATTTTTAGCCATTGAAACTCGTTATATTAGTGTCGATTAGGTGTCTATTAGTAAGATCATGATTAATTTGATTAGATATTAGGTTTATATGAGTTTCAAGATTTGGTTTATGTTGAAATACACTTAAATCTATCTATTAATCATCAATATACCTTCGTTATGTCTTAGTCAACAACAATCGACCACAATGAGCACAAGAATCAACCAAATCGAAGCAACACTTAAAAAAATTTGAGAGTGAATTTGTTCAGTTATGCGACATGAATAATTCTTTGTTCGCACAACTATCTTATTTAAACACATCTGACTTCTCATGCGAGAAGTCAAACTTCGCTTCAGTGAACTTCTCGTGTGTGAGAAGTATCAATTTTGATTTTTCATCATTTGTAGAACCAAAGATTAAGTCATCACCATTTCAAACTCGTTGCAGATATCATCATTTGTAGAACCAAAGATGAAGTCATCAACATATATTTGAACAAGAATGATATCATCATCAGTCTTCCTTAAGAATAAAGTCTGATCAATAGCACCTCTAGTATAACCATTTGTAAGAAAATATTCAATAAGAGTATCATACCAAGCATGAGGTTCTTGATGTAACCCAGAGAGTGCTTTGTCTAACTTATACACATAATCAGGATGACCTGGATCTTCAAAACCAAGAGGTTGACAAACATAGGTTTCCTCTTTCATTTCACCATAGAACAACATAGTCTTAACATCCATTGGATGAGCCTTGAAATTCATGATGGAAGCATATGCAAGAAAGATAGGAATTGCTTCAAGTCTAGCTACGGGAGCATAGACCTCTTCATTATGAAGACCTTCAACTTGATAGAATTCTTGTACAACAAGTCTGTCCTTATTGTGAACAATAACACCCTTTTCATCTATCTTAATACGAAATAACCATTTAGTTCTGATAGGCAACTATCTTTTGGAAGTTCACACAAATGCCACACATCAAATTTTTTGAACTGCATAAATTTGTCATGCATCGGTTCAACCTAGCTATTTTCTTTCAGTGCCATTTCTACATTCTTTGGCACTATTTGAGAGATAAAGCATGTTTAAACACATGTATTGATTGCTCCTAATTGACTTCTAGTACGAATTCCTTAAGATAATGGACCAATAATTGCTTTAGTTGGATGATTTCTATGAATTCTCAACTAATCTTCAGAAATAACTTCGTTTAAGTAAGAAATGTGTTCAACAGTTTCTTCATCAACATTTCCTCCGTCTGGTTGATACACAATATGTTCCTCTTGATTAAGTGTTGGTCCATATTATTGTTAATAAGTGCAAATGATTTAGAAAAATCAAATAAACCCACTGAATAACAACAATCTATCAATCTAAGCAATAACAAGTTTCATATATTTGTCCTTAATCTCCAAAAAATAACAATCTAGATGATATAAAGCTCAAAAGAAGATAACAATATGCTCCTAGCCAATACTCAGCAGTCATACACTCACAATAATAAAGATTTCGTATTAGGATTTGCAAAAGTGTTTTACAATGAGAGAAACATAGAATATATATACATACTCCAGTTTTGCTAACAGTTTTGCTAACCCATCTTGACCCCTAACCTAGTTTCACCCGGCGACGAAACACAGTTTCGCTGGGTAACACAAACAAGCTGACTACGAGCGAAACTCAATTTCGGTTGTAGTTTCGCTAAGACAGAAACTACCAAATTACATATGAAATAAACTAACATTTGTCCTATTACAATAATAACCAAAACATAAATGATATTGGTGAGTCCAAGCTATTCTTGATCATCAATACTCCCTCTAGGTTGGTCCTCACTCTCTGGATCTTCTTTTTGAGCTCCGGCTCCTGCCTTCATGTGGTTCTCACATAGAACCACAAGATCTTCATCACAAAATAAGAACACCTCCATTGGGTCAAACTATCTGATTTCCTTAACCTTAACTCTTACCACAGCTTCCCCAGTCTTGTTATCATAGAACTACTTTTCAAATTTTTGCAGCCTTGGAGGTTAAGGATCTGGTAGTCTAACTCTGTCCAAGGTCTTGGTGGGCTTCAATTTCAACACGACCTTCCCTTTCCAAGACTCTTAATGTTTATCCTTCTTTGACATCTTTTTAACAAGTTTCATGTACCCGAATGATATAAAGTTATCCTGAGCAGCTCTTTGTAGTTCAATCTCCAATGCCTTTGCCCAAGGACTTTCATCTGCATTAATAAGTAGGAGCTCTGCAAGCCTCCTTAGGTCCCATCTAGGCAGTGTTTTAAAATTCTTTTGGTGGTTGAAATAAGTTATACGACCACCCATCCTCTTGATCATAAACAGGCTTTGATCAAGGTTGTACTTCCAGCTTATAATCTTATGTTCCGACTGTTTGGTAGTCGGTTTGCCAAGATTTTGGAATAAAGCTGTCTCTTTAGGCACCTCTTCATCAGCCTTGAACAAGTCAGACTTGTCCAAATCTACAAAATCTCCCTCAGTGGAGCTTTTGTAGTACAAGTAAGCTCATTGTCCTTTGTTTCATATAACTCTGGCTTATTATCTGAATCAATTTCCTCGTCATCCCTAGATTTAGGTTCATCCTCCTTATCTATCAGCCTGAACTCAGTTGTTTTCTTTCCTATATTCTCATCTCTCACAACCTCAGCACCGTTGAAATCTTCCATGTTCAAACCTTGGTCATCATTACCACCCACATATACAAACCCTACTTCAAATACTTCTTCCATTTCAGCACCTGCACCACTACCACTAGTACCAACCCCAGCCCCACTTATGCCCTCTCCTGCCTTGGTCGAACCACCCACTTGTAGAAAATGATACCTGGACGTATCAGTGAGACCGTCCAACTCTGCTTGGGTTAGCTGGTTGGGCAGGCCAGCATTTGCCTTCAGCTCATTTACTTCTCTAAGTAGCCTCCTGATTAGATACTATTGATCCAGCATCAATCTCTTCATACTTTCCATCTCTTTATCCTTCTATTTCTCTATTTACTCTTGATTCACTAGTTTTGTCATAATCATCCCCAACTCATTAGCCAACGATGTATTTAGGTTTCAAATAACATCCTGGTATAACTCTGATCTAGGATCCCTCCTTTGGGAAGTTTTAGAAAATACTTGCTGCTTGTGTTTGGATCTCCTCTCAGTAACAGCAGCCGACTCTCCCTGTTTTGCCTTTTTCTTGGTCCTTTTCTCTCTCTGAACCCTTATTTCTTCATCAACCACATCTATCTCATCCTCTAGTGTAACACCTGAAAAATTTAAGAAAATAAAAGTAAAGAAGAAAAGATAAAAAGTCCAAAAGCAAGGGGCTAAATGTGTGCAAGAGTCAAAGTTCCCATAATGGGTGTCAAAAGGTAGTAAGGCCACCCATAACCCTCTCTCTCATGCACAATTCGGCAAAAGACTGGGTAAAGAGAACCCCATCCAGTTTTAGAGAGAGAAAGCTCAAATTCTTCGAAAATGTGAGATTTCCAGAAGTTTTCTTCTCAATTTTCTGCTGGGTTTGGGCTTATGAACCTATTTTTATGTGTTTTCTTGTGTTGGTTGTTTGTTTTATGTGTTTAGGTGCTAGTTATACTTGTTAGCGCTCGGGTTTGTGGTGTTTCACTCCAAAGCTGCTAAGAGGTGAGTTCTAGATCCCCTATTTTACTTGTTTTATATGTGTTTGGGGCTGATGTGCATATTACTAGTGGTTTTAATAAACAAAACCATTATTTTGTTTCATAAAGAAACCGACTGTTCATAAAAGATGTTGCTTCAAGTGTATTATATGTTTATGTGTGATATTTCTTATGCTTTGATGATGTAACTTGTTAGATATAAGCTAAGTAGATGATTAACAAGGGCATTTAGAAACTAGAAATCGTGTAAGTTAAGCTCTAAGTAAATAAGTTGTCCACTGTGGATGTTGGTCATCCGTTGTGGACACTTTGACATGAATAAGTTGTTCGATGTGGATGTTGGTCATCCGCTGTGGACACTATAGTATGACGGTGTGTCCGCTGTGGATGTTGGTCATCCGCTGTGGACTTGTACATCCGCTATGGACTTTATTCATCTGCTATACACTTTTTGGTTATCCGCTGTGGATGTCATTCATCCGCATTGGACTATGGCCATCCGCATTGGACTATGTTCATCTTCTATGAACACACTTAGGGTTTTACTCATCCGCTATGGACTTTGGTTGTCTGCTGTCGACCTTGGCTGTCTGTTATAGACTTAGGCTGTCCGCTATGGATACTTAGGACTTTAACCCATCCGCTGTATATGCTACTCATGCGCTGTGAACACTTAGGATTTTCTGAAATTTTGGGAATAGAGTTTAAGTGTTAAGAACTTATGTTTAATAGGAGTTTATATTTGTTCTATGTTTCTAATGTTTTATTTATCTTCTTTGGGCTGCTTACTACTAATAGCTATTACCGTTTCATGATATGCGAATTTAAGGTAATGAAAATTATAAAAGCATTATTCATAATAAGTGGACACAAAGGAATAAAAGAAGGACAGTGTAACCTAATGAATGTTACCCCTGGGCCCTTATGATGAATGAAAAGCCTTGCAAGCACAATGAATGGAGGTGTACGACCTTGTTGTCGTTAGCTCAACTGATGTGCGGCCGTATAGCCCATGAGGATGCACATCTAGGGTCTAATCCTTGAGATTGACCAAAGTATGATGAATGGGACCCGTATTCATGAGCAGGCTTCGTGCTTAGCAGTGTGGGTCAACTGTCGATGGGTTAGCTACCATGATAAACGTTTACCGACAGGGGTTCGGCATCTGTTGCCAACCAATAATGTAGGCTCTTGCTTTGTGCAATCCTAGTCAATGAAAGAGAAAGATAATGAAAGAAAGAAAGATAATGAATCTCTTAATGATTAATTATGTATATTGATGAATGATCACCAAATAAAGTTTACAAAAGTGTATTTTCTATATTATTAAACTAGGACTCACTCAGTAACACTAACTTTTTATATGCATATCAGTTGGCAGGTAAGGATGTTGCTGAGGATGGCACGAGGCTGAAGCTACTTGGTGAATTGAGACTGGCATCCATTTATGCAATTATGATATTTTTGTCTTGTAATGCAACTAAATATTCTTTTGTAACTCTAAACAACGATGTATTATTTGGAAAAAGTAATCATTAATGCAAGAGATGATTTTTGGTTAAATTATTCCACTGCGATTGTTTTCTTATAATAATATGATTTAAGGTTTTTAATAATGAATGATGCTATGAATGACCAACTATGGGGTCTCCAGGGACGGGGCCTTACATCTAGATTATAATCTCTATCCTTGGCATATCTCTTCCTCTTCTTGATTGCCTGAGCCTGCTTTTCCTAATTCTCTGTTGCCTTTTTGTTTTATTTTCTATCAGTTTCTTAATATAAGTCCACCTTTCAGCTGGCTACATATTCTCCCAGAGATATGTTATTTTTCTAATGAAATCATGTCTCATAGCTGAGCAGTCAGCAAAGATTCTGGTATTCATTTGAACCAGATTCTTGGTTTCTCCATGTTTAGGCAAATCAGGCTTCAGATCATCCAACAACATCTACACAAACCTGGGATACAACAACCATTTGTCCTTCTTCAGAGCAATTATGTTTTCACCCCTACAATCAAAGATCAGCTTTGCTATATTGGCCTTCTGCCCTCTGCAGAACACTATCATGGCCCTAGCCTAATGTAGATTCAGTCCTTCTGGTCCTCCTTTCCTGTGGCCCAAGCACAAAATGAAGAGATATGCAACGTACCTCCATTCCTTAGACAGGAAGGACTTCTTAATCTCTTTCCTTGAACCAAAAGGTGGCCCCTCATATTTGATGCTCCTAAATGATTCCAACACTTGTGCCTCAAACATCACTACCTCATCTCCACAATCCTCCTCTAGCTTTAATACTCTAGCAACAGTGTCCATAGTTATAACAATGTCATGACCATGGACACCCTAGCTTTAATCTGGTGTGGAGTAGACCCAAGGTCATACTCTTCTGTCCTCCAGAAATCTCTGATTTGAAGATCATAGATAACAAGCATATGGGATATACCATAACTGATCCCAGACTTCTTTAGCCACTTGATACAATCTCTGAATCCAATAGTCTTCGGATTGTTGTCATCTAGCAATGCCACTATATTGGTTCTACCATCGAACTTTAGGTTTGCCATTTGAACTGAAAAACAAATGGAAGTTGGTCTGTTAAAGCGTTTGTATAAGACTTGATCAACAAAACAGAACAAAAGCATAAAAATTCTGAAAATTTAGTAGTTTTGCTAATGCCAAAACTATAGTTTCGCAGCTGAGAAAGTATAAATTCATTGTGACTCGGACATAAAATTATATGTGATCACAAGTTAATAATTCAGTGTTTAATTGATCTAAATGAGTGATTTTACATCATGATTATGGTGGAATAGTTTCAAGTTGTTTATGTTTTGAGTTATAGGTGTTTGGAGCTAAAGGAGGCTTATTTTGGAGAATAAGGAGCCAAACATGAAACTACAAGGACTAAAGATGTAAATATAAAATGTTACAAAAAAGGCCCTGTGAACCCTACACCGGCGTATGATACGCCGAGTATGGGCGTATAATACACCGGTTGGCGTAAGGGTGGCGTATCAGTGGGCGTATTTGGAAACAATTACAGAAAGTCAGGCGTATGGATACTGATATGGGCGTATGATACGCCCGGGGTCGGGATATCATACGCAGGTCACCAACAAACTCCGGATTTTGTGGAATTTCAAGTTATTTAAACACGATCCAACTCTAATTTGAGAGAGAACTTTCCAAGCTCAATTCTTGACAATTCTAATCTGATTTGTGGTGATATCAAGCCTTCCCATTCATCCCAAATCATCTACAAACATTATCAAATCAAGATTGAAGATCCGATGAAGACCATGAGTGGCTAGTTCGTTCTTTGATTGCTTTTGGGTGGATAGTTCTTTCTAAGTGAGATGGTTAGTCATGCTTAGGGTTTTTATTTTGGACATCTTGTGATTAAATGTAATTGAAGGTTAACAATTTGTTTATAAAGAAAGTTATTTGCTTTATCAACAGTTTTTGGTTTCTTTCTATCGTTAGCTCATTGAGACTAGTAGATAACTTGATATAGATGAATTGGTAACATTGTGAATGAACGAGTCTTAAAACATTGTTTCTTGGTTATCACTTCAATCAAAAGATAAGATCTTGAGTTGTGTTATGCAAACCTAAGTACACTTGATAACCCATTGATCTTATAGAACTTGAAACCCGAAAGTGATTGTTTCTTATTATTTAATCAAATTCATTTCAAAGTTTTTTTTTGCCATAGTGTTCTTAATTTCATCCAAGGCTTTAATCTTTAATTATAAAGTTTGTGTCTTTAAGTTAATCGAGTCATATCGTTAAACACTTTCCACATATTCCCTGTGGAGACAACCTTACTTACCCTTATGCTATAAAGGTAGCTAAGACCGATATATTAACTTGTTTTTGATCGAGTCTCGACAACCAGATCAATATGTTCGAGCGAATCTATAGTTTCACTGAAACTTGTCCTAGCAAAACTGTCAAGTGCGCGTGGGCAGAATGACTAGACAGTTTCGCTCAGAAATTTTAAACTTTCGTTCAGTTTCGCTGGTTAAAGGCGTAGTTTCGCTGGGCATATCAGCAAAACCCCGACGATGCTAATAAACATAAATCACATATTTAACGGTTAAAAGCTTGATTAATGTTATGAAATAGGTTCGAAACACCAACCATGAAACTTAGAAACGGTAAAATGCTACGGAAATCAACAAGAAATGGATTTGAATGCAACGACTCAATCTAGGCACAGTTTTGTCGATATGCGAATATGAGAAACTAATGCAACTCTGTTCTATATATATACCCTAGTTTCGCTGAGCGAATGTGCTGGTGTATCTATAGATTCACTGAGCGAAAGAGCCAGCAAAACTTAGTTTCGCTAAAACTTAACACTTAACAAATTTATGTAATTTTTTTGGATTTTTTTAATTTTTTTATGGAATTTTTTTAAAAATTTATATAAAAATAAGCTTTCGAAAGCTTCTTAGCCCCACAAAACCAACACAAAAACACAAAACAAAGTAAAATAAAAATTAAAGATAAAAACAAAAAAAAAAATAAAAGGATATCAGCACTTCTTTTTCAAGAAATTTTCCAGAGAGTCATAGATTGGCGGGATTGCTGATATGTTTGTCCTTTTAAACCCATGCCTTATTCTTTTCAACAATTAATCTGCAACTGTCTTTATTATGTTTTGGGTTTGATTAAAGAAGCTCTAGTAACTTGGTCCCCACAAAGATTTGGCAAAGAACTTATCCTATTATCATAGTTTATTGAGCAATATGATTGACTCTACTTGATTTTCATTTGAGATACATAGAATCATTAGAGAATGGTATACTTGATTCTTCTGAGATGCAACATAGACAATGATCATTTGAGAACCATTATGAATATTTTTCTTGATGAATTTGTTTGGTGGAGATTTTGATAATGATCTTGATTTAAGAAACATTGTGACTTAATTTTGGGGAGCAGATGTTGAGAGCTCCACGTTTATACTCATGTAAAACATAGGAGATGATCATCTGAGCGTGCTGATGAAGCTTCAGGTCTATACTCACGTATAATAGAGAAGATCATCACTCCAGGTCAATATTCACGCATAGCAAAGGAGATAAGCAGAAGATATAATTCTGAAGAGCTAACGAGAAGCATCAATTCGGAGGCTTTTTGGAAGACCTAGACTAGAAGCATTTGTTGTGCTGACTAGAAGCATTATTATGGGCTTAGGGATAGGGTGATTTGGGAATTTTGGGGAAATCAAAATAGAGATTTGAAACTCTCAACCTATTTTTGACAAGGACTTGTAACTTTGTGCAGGCCAAGATGTCATGGGGATAATCCTTATCACCGAGTTCTTGAACTTTAGTTTGGATACACGATTACTGTTTACTTTTTTTTCAGGCTAAGCCTACCATGCATATCCTAACACAAAGTTGTTGACCTCCTTCAAACTCTTTTTCCGTGGTTCTTGAAAAGACAAAATTGAAACTCTTTTTTTGGGGTTCCTGAAAAGACAAAATTGAAAAACTTTAAGATTTTATTCTTTATTCTCCCCTAACATTTCAATTTGATTGCTATCTAAGAGAAATTCCTATTTTTCATATTTTTAAAGAGCATAAGAGTGAAGGAATATGGGTCATGAAGTTTCTCAAGCTTAAAGGAAAGAAAATGTTAACATAAAAGAAATATTTACACTTTTTACACAACTTTTTATGAAAATGGTTTTCAAAAAGATATTAATCCCAGCATGGAGATCAATTCATAAAAACGAGGTTTGTCGAATGTTTTAGTGAAAAGATTAGCCTTTTGATTCTTTGTATCAATAGGGATAATATTAATGAAATCCTTTTCCTGAGCATCCCCGATTGTATGAATCCTTGTTTCAATGTGCTTGGTACGAGTGTGATGAACTGGATTTCTAGCGATTCCAGCAGCTGCTTCATTATCATAAAAGAGTGGTGTATGAAGGAAATTGTTTCCATAATCCATCATCAGATGTTGAATCCAAAGCACTTGGCAGCAGCAACTTGATGCAGCAACATATTTAGCTTCTCCTATGGGTAGAGATACTGTTGTCTGATTCTTGCTCTGCCACGAAACAAGACAATCCCAGAGATTTTGACATCCACCAGTGATGGATTTCTTGTTAATCCTGCAACCACCATGATCACTTTCAGAATTAGCATGTAAATCAAAGTTCCCTCATTTTGGTATCAAAGACCCAAACGAGAGAACCCTTTAAGTAACAAAAGATGCGTTTAACATCTTTTTCATGTGATTCTTTGGGATTGGCTTGATAACGGGCACAATAGCAGACGAAAAATGTAATATCCGGATGGCTTGCAGTGAGATACATGAGATATCCAATCATGGAACGATAACGATGAGTATCCACGGACTTCCCATTATCATCTGGAGTTAAGCAGGTTTGAGAAGTGAATGGAGTGAGTTCTGGAGAAGCATCATCCATCTTGTACTTCATGAGAATCTCTTGAATGTACTTTTCTTGGTAAATTAGAATACAATTAGGCTTTTGTTCACCCTGCAACCCTAAGAAAAAGCACATCTCCCCTATCATGCTCATTTCAAAGCGATCCTTCATTACCTCTTCAAACTCTCTACACAACTTCTCATTTGTTGACCCGAAAATGATATCATCAACATACACTTTCACAATCAATATCTCACCATCAACCTCCTTCTTGAATAGTGTCATATCTATAGTACCACGAGAGAAACCCTTGCTAAGTAGATATTGTGTCAGAGTTTCATACCAGATGCGGGGATCTTGATACAATCCATATAAGGATTTATCAAGTTTATATACTTTTTCTGGAAAATCTAGATCCTCAAAACCAGGTGGCTAACAAACATAAATATCCTCATCAATGTTCCCATAAAGAAATGCACACTTCACGTCCATCAGAAAAACTTTAAAGTTCTTACGAGCAGTAGGAGCAAGAATTATTCTGATGGCTTCAATGTGGGAAACTAGAGTTCCCTTCTCCTGAGCAAATCCTTGAACAACCAGTCTTGCTTTGTTTCTTACTACCACACCTCAATTATTTGGCTTGTTCCTAAATACCTATTTGGTACCGATGCGAAACTTGTTTGGAGGAAGATCAGCTAACTCCCAAACTTTCAACTTCCTGAACTGCTGGAGCTCTAACTGTATAGATTCAACCCAACTTGGGTCTTGAAGTGCTGCTAAGATATTTTTGGGAGCAATTTGAGATAAGAAACATGCATAGAGGCATTCATTTATCAATCTAGACTGACTCCGAGTCCTCACACCATCCGTAATGGATCCGATTATGTAATCATATTGGTGATCTTTTAAGGTTTTGAAATTAGTGGATTGGATTGAGATGAAGATGTGGTTTGTGATGGTTGTGAAAGGGGAATTGGTTGTGATGGAGGTGGAAGTGGAAGATCAAATGGAGGTGGAGGTGGAGGGTCAGTTGGTGGTTGTGGATGGGGTTCAGATCATGGAATGATTTGCACATTTGTTTGAGGAACAACATCATCATCAAATACTAGAAGGTTGAATGATTTGAAGACAGTGTTGGAGTCATAGAACCATTCTATGTCAGACCCCTTGTTTGATGAATTTGACTCCTATCAATCAACATAGAAGGACTCCTGCACAATACACATTCTTTTGTTGTACACCCGATACACCTTTTGTAAGGTAGAATAACCAACAAAGAAACATTCATTAGAAACTGCACCAAACTTTGATTTCTGAGCTTGAGTATTCAACAAAGTACACGAGCAGCCAAACGGACAGAAGAAGTCAATCAAGGGTTTCCTTCTACGGTGAAGCTTATAAGGAGTCTTCATCTTGTCTTTCACAATTAGAACCCTATTTAGTACATAGGATGGAAAGTTGATTGCTTCTTCCTATAAAATAATTAGAAGCTTTGACTCAATCAGCATAGTCCTTGCTGCTTCAATAAGGGTCCGATTCTTCCTTTCAGCAACACCATTTTGTTGAGGTGTCCTAGCAGCACTAAACTGCCTGAGAATCCCTTTGCTTACACAGAAGGAATCAAAGATATGGTTTTTGAATTAAGTTCCATTATCACTTCTGATGGCCATAACCTTCCTTTTGCTGATGTTTTCAATTGTGAGGATCAGCTTCTGCAACTCTTTTGCGGTTTCTCCCTTGTGTGCTAGAAAACATACCTAAGAGTATCTTGAATAATCACCTGTAACAACCAGACAATAAGATTTCTTAGCAATGAATTTAATACTAATAGGAACAAATAAGTCAATATGTAACAATTCAAGGGGTTTTGAAATTGTATTTTCAAGTTTAAGCTTATGTGGCTTTTTGTGCTATTTTCCTTGAGCATAAGCCATGCACTTTTCTACCACTGAGAAATCTTTAAGTGGTAGCCCCCTAACAAGATTGTTCTTAACAAACTTATTGATATTCTTAAAAATTAACATGTCCTAAACGTCTATGTCACAAAAAGGATTCAGAAGATGAAGCTTTTGACAGAAGACATGTCACTATTGAGGTGGATTCTATTGATCCCATATCCAGCAGATAGGTATCATTCTTCCTTGGAGCACACATGATCACTAACTCTTTTGGGATAGTAAACTCTTGTGACATCCGTCACTAAAAGGTCTGTCAATTAACGTTAAGCTCGTTAACTCTTCTTATGTATTATTCATTCTGCATAATTAACTCGTTTCCTATCCCAAATTTTCATCTTTTCTTTTGTCTTGCGCGTTAATCCGAAATTTCATAATATGATAAATTAGATAAATATTATAATTATTATTATTATCACTAATATTATTTATTATTATTATTAGTATTATGATTATTAAAATTAATATTATTATTATTATTATAATTAAAGTTCGGGGTTTAAACTGTAAATTAACTAAACTAAAAGGAATTAATTCCTAAATAGTCTAGGGGCCTAGATGTAAATATTCTATTTATATATACAATCGTACGCAAGGAAATCGACTCCCTTCGAAACCCTACCGCTGCCGTAATTATTCCACCGCCTCTACACCACCGAATCAACCCCGTTTTGTCGTCGTTAGCCGTCGTTTTTCACCGTTGTCTCGCAGTTTACTCATTTCGCAGGTAACCAATCGTCGTGAACTTCTTTTTGTCTCGTTTCGCGGTATTTGGATCGGTTCGGTCGTCGGGTAGCCTTGTTCTTCGTCCGCATGTATGTATGTGTGTGTGTGACAGTTTGTATATGTATATATATGCGTCGTGTGTGTGTGCGTGAATGCAGTGTGTGTATATATATGGGTGTGTGTTGCAATGTATATATATGTTTGTGTGTGTGTGTGCGCGTATGATGGGTTTGTGCTGCGAATGGTGTGTGGTCTGCCGAGAGACACCACACAGCAGCCTTCGGCTGCTGCTGTGGGTGATATGGTTGTGATATGTGTGTATATATGTATCCCGTGTGTATGTATGCATGTGCTGCATGTATTTATATATGTATGGGTGTGTAGTGTGTGAGTGTGCGTATGAAGTGTGTCCGTATTGTGTTTGTGTGTGCATGAGTGTGTAGTAAGTGTTTGTGTGTGAACAACAGTGTGCGTTGGTGTTTCTAACCGTGTGTGTAAATTGTGAGTGCATGTTTGTGTGTGTATTCGTGTGCTTAAATGTATACATACGTGTGTGTTTAAATGTATATTTATGTGTGTGATGAATGTATATATACATATATATATGTGTGTATGCTAGTGTGTGGACTCAAACTATAAATTGTGTGTGAGTTGTGAATGTTATTATTAACACTAATAATATCATTAGTATTATAATAATTATCATTATTAATATTAATATTAGTATGATTATTATTATTATTATTATTAGTAATATCATTACCATTTTATTTTATTAATGGTAAAAATAATATCTCTATTAATATTACTATCATTATTATTACTATTATTATTATATGGTGTGTTATATATATATATATATATATATATCTATTTGTGTATGTGTCGTGCGTCGAACCCAATCCGACCCGAACCAACTGAATGTACCTTTATCTCGTTGAACATGCTTAAAGACTTAATTAAAATTAATAATAGGTGTTTCATCATGCGTTTCTCTTATTCTTTGAAGGCTTTATTCACTTTATTTCGTATCAGTACAAGGTGAGTTTCACGGCCCTGTTTTCATTTCAATTGTTTACAAACTTGGGGGAAAATTATGCTCACCCTTTTTATGCTGTGAACTCATTTATTCTTTGGGACTGTTGTGTTTACTATTTTGTAAGTTTATATCTGGTACATGCATGAGTTTGCTGTGTGGTTCTTTATTTACAACTATTTAATTCCGGTGTTGGAACCGACGGACAGGTATTGATAGTACTATTGGGCTGACACCCCCACCCTTGTTTGTTGGTATACTAGTTGGGACTGACAGTGGCAAGGGACGGGCCCTAGGGTGAATATGTTTAGACAAGATCTGTGTGTACATCGTAGGTTTAGTTGTGATGCTCATGTTCACATGTGATATTACTTGCTTATAACTGTTTACACTATGTCCTACAAAATTATTACACAGCATCAATTATGTTTACTACTTAAACCTACGAACTCACTAACATTATGTTGACCTTTTTGAGCATATCTTTTCAGGTAACAATCATTGAAGATAGCGAGGGATGCTGCCTTAGCGACGACCCCTAGGATTTGCATTATTTAAACATATTGGATGTCTCTGACAATTACATTGGATTTTCTTTGTTATTCATGAATTGTGCACTTGCTCCCGGGTTGTGGGACTTACAATTCTTTTGATTCTTTGACTATGTTTGTCATGGAATTGACTAGCCACGACACAAGTCTCCATTTGTGTCGGGTGACATCATGACACGTTGACTTTTCATTATTTAATGCATCTCTATTAACTAAGAATGTGTTATGACGATCCCGTCCGTTACATCCTCGTGTTTCCGCTTTAAACGGGGGTGTGACAGATTGGTATCAGAGCCATTGCTTATAGAGAATTAGGTGAAACACTCGACCTAGACTATAACCTAAGTACCTACATGTAGTATGAATAATAGGATTATGTGTGCAATAATATACATGTGAACGTTCTATGTGCGTTATTGGCTATGCTTAGTAGCCTATATTACGAGATTTTGGTGATATACTTATTTGGAGAAACTGAGGACTTTGCATTATTTATTTTTACCTTATGAAAGTATTAGGTAAGAACGTCCTCTAGTTATGAACTTGACTTTTATTGGACTGGATTGATACTATAAAAACCTTTTAAGGGTTTAAGCTGTAAGCCAACTTTTACTTCTCGCGTTCTTCGGTGTCATGTGTGTTGTATATATTTTATCTACAACTTGTTAGGTTGAATTTTGGGAAACAACACAATGGCTGATATGACACTAATAGACAAGAGACACATCGTACTAGGGTCTGATGACTACTTCATCAGGTTTTGGTATATTGTATAGGAATTCCTTCGGTTGTTCCTTAATCAAGTGAATTCTTTCTTAATCGATTACTTTGTACAATTTCGGTTAATTAGCCCTTGGTTAGTGATCATATCCTTGATTTCTCCAATCATGGATTATACTCTGTACTTCAGAAGATATGTTAACTCGGATAGGAGGAGCTGGGGTGACCGTGCAAATCAAATCACCATTACGGGTGCACACGTAATTGCAATTTGCAATGCACGTGAAGCCTGGCAAATCTTGCTATGAGATAACGATCATAGTTAGTACAAATCTTCCATTTTATTTCTTGGGACACTGGATTCTCAATCCTTATAAGACTTTGTTAATGATGAGGAAACATCTATAACCTTTACTTTTATGTGAGCTCTAATCTAACTGGAGTCTACATGGGATTCATATTGTGACACTAGTCCTATTTCCAGTGAGACATTGCTGCTTTTAGCATTTCAGAAATTATGCAATTGACTATTTGTTTGGAATGCACATGGCCTTTGGAGGGTTGCAGTAGAATAATGATACTCCATTCAAATGTATTATCTTGTTCAATGGATTGATAGTAAAACTTGGAACATTAGCAGTTTGCCTTGATGAAGTAATCAGATGTCACATGACTAGTTTTAGCACTGTTCTTGGTATATCATGGATGTGGTGGGAATGCTGCGGGGAACCCTATATATAAGCATCACCGACATACTAAGAATATGCTTGAACTTGGCTATGTGATGATCTTGATTAATTGAAGTAGGAAATGGTAGAAATGATAAGGTAACAAGGTTGGTTGTACATACAAGGGATTCTTGACGTGATAGTCAAAAGAATATGACAGGAAAAGGGAAACAGTAGGTCTGACCCATTGGATTGAGAGAAATGAAAACTATGATGGGTATCAACAACTATGCTGAAAACCAAAAGATGAAGTATATTGCTTACTCACTAATGTTGGACCAAAAGAACCAATGAGCCTGATCAGAAAAACCTTTAAGTCCCACGAACATTACAACAATTGAAGTAGTCTGCAACAGCTGAAGACATCAACTGATAACAAGGTCTGAAGACAAAGTCTGAAGTGAAAGAGCTGAAGACAAAGTCTGAAGTGAAAGAGCTGAAGACAAAGTCTGAAGACAAAAGCTGAAGACAAAGTCTGAAGACAAAAGCTGAAGACAAAGACTGAAGACCAAGTTTCAGATGTTGTCACAACAGCTGAAGAAGACCTCTTCAGTAGTTGTGATGGTTTCCTTTCAGTAGTTTTATGTTTCTTGTAATCAGTACTTGTAGTTTCAGTAGTTTTAGTTTCATCTTGTACTTAGCATACTCTGAGATGTTCTCAGTTGTTGTGAACATTCTCAGTAGTTTGCTTACTTTCAGTTGTTTGTAATAATTCTGTTAGATGTCACTATCAAGTGACATCAGCAGACGTCACATTCCTTTATATAAGGAATGTTGACCTAATTGTAAGGTGTGCAGCTCAGCAAGCTTAGCGAAGCTTAGCGGCCGCCATACCGAAGCATTGTGCATGAATGATATTATCCCTTTAGAAGAAAACCCTCTTTCTTTATAACCGTGTACTGTTCCATTGAATGTCTATTGTGTTCTTGCTATATTTGTCTAATTCTTGTTCTAATTCCGCTGTGATTCAACTCTAATTGATCAAAGTTAGATCACTGATCCTGTCAAATGTATCAGAGCAGGTTAATCATTGATCGGTTTAACAATTGATCATTGAAACTGCTATTTCGATATCTAAAGTTTGATCGAATTAGCATATTTGCAAGAATTGGTTATAGAGATTGGTCTTCTGCTGCTTCTGGTTAGTCAATTTGAGTTTCTTCTTGGTTCATATTGAGTTTGTTGTGTTTTTGTGCTAAATCTGTTGAAACTTGATTGAATTGGTTTGAATCTGAGAATGACTACTCCTTCTAATGACCCTCACAATACTGGCTCCTCAACCAAGCCTCCGATGCTGGTTAGGAGTGAGTATAACATATGGCAACGAAGAATGCTCCATCACCTGTCTGTTAACAGTTCAGGTTGTTGGACATCTGTAGTTCACGGTCCACACAAGCCTATGGTGAACAATCCGGAGACCAACCAAATGGTTCCGAAGAAGAAGGAGCAATACTCAGATGAAGATCGTAAACTGTTTGAGATTGATGCTAAAGCCCATGGAATTCTGGCCATGGCACTGCTTAATGAAATCTATTCTGGGCTTATGCATCATGAAACTGCTCATGACCTCTGGAATGCTTTGAAGGAACAATTTGGAGGAACTGATGAGGTCTTAGCAAACAACAGAGAAATCCTCATGGGATCAGATGTCCTCCCGATGGCAACAAGTATTATACTCTATCTTTGAACGACAAAATCTAAATTTTTCTGAGATAGTTTTCATGGAACTAAAGGATCTGGCTTTGAAACCTGTGGCAAACAGATGGATATTATATCCCAGGTTTCTCATGGCCATAATTTTAAATCAGCTAAAATCAGACGGCCTTGTTGGCCTTGGAGTCCCTGCTCCGGCTGTATTGCCTGAAGTATACTCCAGGCACAACTCTGACCCTACACTGAAAGGGGTTGCCAGGCTGCTAAAACCCAAGCAGCGGGAACCCACAGCCTCCACTTCCAGATCCAAAGTCCCCACCAAACCCAACACCAAAAAGCCCAAAAAGGCTACTCAGGGAGATGAGTCCCCTGCGGATGCCCCTGTACCACCAATACAGGAAACACTTACTGGTTCTAACCCCCCAGTAGTGTCAAAGACTCCACCAGCCCTAGCCGCTCAGGCATCCTCTCAACAGGATCCTGATGCAACCACAATTGGGGATACCACAATGCTGGAACCTATCTCAATTGAGAAGGTTACCATTGAAGAGCACCAGTCACCCCGGGTGCAATCTGCTTCAAACCTATCTCCAAATGCAACCGCCCCTCAAAGCCCAACCATTATAGTTGCACAAGTGCTGAGTCAGCTGCATTCCTCTCCTCCTCCCCCGAAACCAATTACAATGGGGAGAACCTCAACAGCTGAGGAAGAGGACCAAAATGCTGCTGATAACCCACAGCACAGGGGTTATAATGTTCAATCTCCCCGTGTAGAGGAGGAGGTTAGAACATCTGGTGAGGCTGCCACTTCTACTGATTCAGCAAATGAACAGGATGCAGTTGGTAACATCTCTAAGACCTCACCAGAGGCAACTGCCGATGAAGGACTCAGTCCTGAGGCAGGAAGTCCCCAGAACCAAGAACAAGGGGCACATGCTACAACTGATCTACACTCAGGGCATGTACATCCTGATTCAATCAGGAGGTCAGGTGATTCAGCAAAGACTGATGATGACCTGGGCTTTTTCTTTGATGTCTTAGCCCATAACACAATCCTTGAGGCTGAGGTGAGCAGACTCAAAGAACTGCTTGCCAAAATGTCTCAGGATCAAAGTCCATCTGCCCCAATAAACCCACAGATGGCACCTTCATCTGAAGGTTCACCAAACACTCAGCCACTACACTCAACTGAGCCACCAGCCACTGCTTTTGGCACCACCTCTCAGGGACAGAACCCCTCTAAGCAGATGGTTGCTACCTTTCAACATTCCTTACCTCTCATCACTCCCATCATCAATGAGATTATGCATAAAGCCATTGATGAAAGGATCTCCTCAAATCTACAAACACTTGTTGATGATGCTGTACAAAAGAAGCTTTCTGCCATTCAAACCCCTGAACCCAATGCACCCAAAAAAGGGGAGTCTAAGGCAGTGAAAGAAAGAAAGAGAAAGAGAGTGGAAGATGAGAAACAACAAGAGAAAGAAAATGAGTTAGAAAAGGAAAAACAACTGATCACATACAAGAGAAAGAAAAGTGCTAAAACTCAAAAGCCTGATGAAGAGAAATCATTAGAAGATCTGATTAAAGAAGCTGATGAAGCTCACAGCAGATCAATGGACAGAATAATAGACCAACTCTTCAGACAAGGCTTTGATACATCTACATTAGACACTGAGATCAGAAGGCTGGAGATTAAAGAGATACAAGAGAGATGGGCCAGTTACAGTGTGATGGAAAGGGAGAGGTTAGAGATAATGATCAGGTTTATTGCAAAATACTTGGGAAGATCATTAATTGAGATTAAATCATGGACCAGAGACAGTATTCTGGCAATAACCACCAGAATCTGTGCTTCTGAAGCATTCAATAAGGGGTTGATTATCGAAGCCTTAGATGAAGCAGGTGCTGGGAAGAGAACTAATATGGCCAAGCTTTCCAAAGCCAAACTTACCACAAAAATGCTAGATCAGCCTTCCCAAACTCCCACTCAAAAACAACCAACCCCACAACTCTCCAAACCAATCCCTAAACCTAAACTTAAACCAACTCAACCCTCAAAACCAACTCCCTTACCCCAAAAACAACCTCAAACCACATCCAATGATGCACCCAGAAGGAGGAGAAGGGTGTTGAGGATGGAAGAAGAAGAAGAAGAAGATGATGAAGAAGACAGTCTGCCAATCTCTGCTGTTCTAAAAATACCTGAGCCCAGAAGTCAACAAATGATCACACCAGACTTTCAGAGGCAAATGGTGAAAGTTAAGATTGAAGAAGAAGAACAGCAGAAACAGCACGATGAGCAACTTTTGAAGATGGTTGACAAAGAGTTTCCTCAGTCATCATCTATACAAGCCATGAAGAAACACGCTCAAAGGCTGTATGCTCTCAGGTATACCTTTCAATATCAAAAGGAGAGAGTAAGGATTTGGCCAGACCCCAGGGTTAGTTCTAGAATTCATAAGAAATCCATACCAAGTAGATACAATGGCCAAGTGAGAAAGACCATAGATGCTGTTATTATGTTGGCCATTGTAGTCTCACCCTGGGAGATACTTGAAGACTTCAAGAGAGCCTACAAGTCAAAGATGACCCCTCAAACTCTAATGGAGAACAAAATGGTCAAGAATGGGTTGTTATACAAGAGGCTTGAAGAGATCAAGAAAAATGAACTCCAGTTGTTATTAGAAGGGACTCACCCAGATGAATTTGCTTACAGAGAGATAACAACTATTGAGTTGAAAAATGGAAAGACGGTAAAGTACCTATCAGAGTACTATGGCCCAGAGTTCTTCTTCGAAGGAGAAGCAGAAGAACTCACTAAGGAGGAACAAGTTGTTCTCCTTGAGGCCTACGTCAGAGAGTCTTATAGACTCATCAATGGGAAGTAGGTTTCATGGTTGGGATAACAGCTCTGTGTCCAGTTCCCCAAGACAGAGTTCCCTTCCATCCTTTGACATTCACATCTACTGAAACCTGTTCCCTGGCCTGTGCTTATCTGATATCTCTGAAGCTGATCAAGAGAGTATTTCTGCCAAGAATAAGTGGGACCTCAATAAGCTTAAAGGTTTTGGCTGCATTGGTTCAGGGGGAGTTTGTTGGACCAAAAGAACCAATGAGCCTGATCAGAAAAACCTTTAAGTCCCACGGACATTACAACAACTGAAGTAGTCTGCAACAGCTGAAGACATCAACTGATAACAAGGTCTGAAGACAAAGTCTGAAGTGAAAGAGCTGAAGACAAAGTCTGAAGTGAAAGAGCTGAAGACAAAGTCTGAAGACAAAAGCTGAAGACAAAGTCTGAAGACAAAAGCTGAAGACAAAGACTGAAGACCAAGTTTCAGATGTTGTCACAACAGCTGAAGAAGACCTCTTCAGTAGTTGTGATGGTTTCCTTTCAGTAGTTTTATGTTTCTTGTAATCAGTACTTGTAGTTTCAGTAGTTTTAGTTTCATCTTGTACTTAGCATACTCTGAGATGTTCTCAGTTGTTGTGAACATTCTCAGTAGTTTGCTTACTTTCAGTTGTTTGTAATAATTCTGTTAGATGTCACTATCAAGTGACATCAGCAGACGTCACATTCTTTTATATAAGGAATGTTGACCTAATTGTAAGGTGTGCAGCTCAGTAAGCTCAGCGAAGCTTAGCGGCCGCCATACCGAAGCATTGTGCATGAATGATATTATCCCTTTTGAAGAAAACCCTCTTTCTCTATAACCGTGTACTGTTCCATTGAATGTATATTGTGTTCTTGCTATATTTGTCTAATTCTTGTTCTAATTCCGCTGCGATTCAACTCTAATTGATCAAACTTAGATCACTGATCCTGTCAACTAATGGGCAAATCACTGACATGGTAGAATGCCCAAGCTTAAGTCTAAGGTAGTGTGGCTGCGATAGCCATGGTTTGAGATAAGCTCAAAGATTTGGTGACTAAGGACTACTTCCCGATAAATGAGATGCAGAGGTTAGAGTTGGAAATATGAAATCGTGTAATAATGGGGTTTGGTAATGCTCCTTATACGGATATAATTCATAAGTTGGCGAAACTGGTGTCACACCTTGTGGCATCTGGAAAAAAAGGGGGATTGAGATGGACATTGGGGAAATCTAGTGAGTAGTAGAAATAAGTTGGAGAGTCGAACAAGCAAGCTAGTGGTAAGTTAGACAAGAAAGCCAACGTTGTGAACCTAGCTATGTCGGTTGATGCGATTAAGCCAACATGTATTAAATGTGGATGCTATGAAGGTGGGATTCCCTACCATAACCATGACGTGTGCCCTAGGCTGAGCCGACACCACGACAAGTTGGAAACATTCAAAATTAGGAAATGGCTATAGCTGAGAATTAAGAACAGTGAAATTATGGAAATAAAGATCATGTAAATCAAGGTAATACATCACGGTGGTCATACATATGTGATTGGAGCAAACGACATTCGGCAAGACCCAAATGCTGTTACAGGCACGTATCTTATCATCAATCACTACCCACCTATTTCCTACCAGGGCTAATAATAGCTTTGATTCTTCCGAAATTATTCTTTAACTTAGCATGAACCTAGTTGCTTAGAAATTATTTACTCGGTCGAGATGATCAATGGTAATAATTAGAGGTTGCACAGAAGTACAAGATGATCATGTCTTTGTCATAGACTTAATATCATTTAAATTAGTTATCTAAACATGAATCCGAGATAGTTCGTTGAGAGAAGGTGGTACGAAATTCTCTATAAAATGGTGAAGTGCTTAAGATTCAAGGAGAACGACCTAGAAAGAAGCTAAGACTCATTTCTTACATGAAGACTCGTCGATGCCTGCACAAGCAATGCTACGTGTTCAATGGATCGGTGCTCGATGAGGTAACTTGTCCAACAGTGACGATTGAAATGTGTGGACCATTGACAATTGACTCCCACTGGTTGTGACCAGTATAGCAGAAGAAAGCTTTCAAACAATGTTTCCAGTCCTCAAAATTATCACCATTGATAATCCTCGGTGGCCTATTGGGTGCTACACTTTTCAAATCAGAAATGGTGATATTTGTTGTTGTCATTTTTGAAATAGAAGATAGTTTCGCTGGGAACTCTACTTTCGCTAGGGAACACAAACACACAATCGCTGCTAGATTCGCTTGGAAATCGGGTAGTAGTTTCGCTCGAACAGATGCTCGAAAACACTAGTTTCAGCAACAAATTCGCTTGAAACAAATTGAACTTTTGTTCAAAATTAGGTACTTTGTTTGTGTGTAGAAGATCAAACCTCAAAACCACAGATTACGTAGTTTCGCTGGAACAAGATGTAGTTTCCCTGAAGGGAGATGTAATTTCACAGCTTGAATCTGCAAACTTTTTTGAACATGAAATCAACCAAAAATCACCCAAATCACAATGAATTTATGATCGGATGATTGGGATAGCTTCCTATGCAAATAACAGACGATCCTCAATCGATTTCCATTCCAAACACACACAAAACAAGATCCAAAATGAATGAAATAGTGATTTAGCTAAAAACCAACCGAAACTTAACAAATCAAGAGCACTTAGGCTCTGATACTATATTGTTGGTCCATATGATCGATAATCAGTGCAAATGATTTAGAAAACTCAAATAAACCCACTGAATAACAACAATCTATCAATGTAAGCAATAACAAGTTTCATATATTTTTCTTTAATCTCTAAACAATAACAATCTAGATGATATAAAGCTCAAAATATGATAAAAATATGCTCCTAGCCAATACACAACAGTCACACACTCACAAAAATAAAGATTTCATATTAGGATTTGCAAAAGTGTTTTACAACGAGAGAAACATAGAATATATATACAGACTCTAGTTTTGCTGACCAGCGAAACTGTCTTGACCCATAACCTAGTTTCACCCGGCGACGAAACACAGTTTCGCCGGGTAACACAAACAAGCTGACTACGAGCGAAACTCAGTTTCGCTCGTAATTTCGCCAAGACAGAAACTACCAAATTACATATGAAATAAACTAACGTTTATCCTATTACAATAATAACCAAAACATAAACAATATTTGTGAGTCCAAACTATTCTTGATCATCATTAAGGTCACAATCTTTAGTATATGATGAATTTTGTTTAGTAGACGAGTCTTCAAATGGAACTTGAATTGTTTCAATTGGAACATCCTGTGTAGAATAAGAAATTGTACCGGAATCCTATGAAGCTTGTTCGATAACCGGATTAACTGGATTCAAATCAGACTCTTATGATGAAGAAGAATTTGAATCAGGAACTTGACCCAAATTTGGATTAAATGGTTGAACAACCGAAATAGTTGAAAAAGAACTCATTTCTGAAGATATTCCTTTGGGTGAAGATGAAATATGTCCAACATTATCAAAAAATACATCATGAATGGATGATGCCAAAGGTAGGTTATCTGTAGAGATAAAAGAAAACCGATTAAAGGTGTCAAACAATAAGGCATTATCATAAATCCAAGAAGGTGAAGATCCTTCATCAGTTTTGTTAGATTCGTTTCAATCGATATCAATTGACTCAATAATTTGTTTAGTTCTTTTATTATAAACCCTATATGCCACTTTATTGGATGAGTATCCAACAAAATAACAATATCAGCTTTTTCATCAAATTTAGAATTTGAATCGGATGTGTGTAACAAAGTACAACAACAACCAAAAGATTTAAAGTATTTGACTTCGGTTTTATTTTTAAAATATATTTCATAAGGAGTCATATTTTATTTTTTATTTATTAAGACACAATTCTAAACATAACAAGTAGTATTAACAGCCTTAGCCCAAAAGAATGAAGGAAGTTTGGCTGCTGATAACATTGTTCGAGCCACTCCAATAAACATTCTTTTTCGTCTTTCAGCAACTCTATTTTGCTGTGGAGTTCCTGCTTCACTGAATTGTCTAGCTATCCCTTTTGAATCACAGAATTCATTCAAGATGTGATTACAAAAAATGTTCTATTATCACTTCTGATGCACTTTATCATTTTATCAGTATGATTTTCCATGAGAGTCGTGAACTTTATTAGCAAGTCAGGCGTTTAATTCATAGTTGCTAAAAAGAAATCCCAAGTAAATCTAGAAAAATCATTGGTAATAACAAAAAAATATCCATGACGTCCTAAACTCAAAACACTCACAGGATCAAACAAATCCAGGTGTAATAATTGGAGGATTGATTCAGTTTTGGTATGAATAACTGGTTTGTGTTGTTTATCTTTAGAACATGACAGACAATGTTCAACAAGTTTGAATTCTTTCAAAGGTAAACCCACAACATGATTTCCTCTTACGAACTTGTTCATATTCTTAACATTAACATGTCCAAGACGATGATGCCATAACATTGAATCACTTCCCGAGGTTTTTGACAACAAACAAGATGTTGATACCAATGAATGTGAACCATTCATATCCAACTAATATGTGTCTTTGTCTCTTAGAGTCCTCAATAAAACCCACTCATCAGGTATTACAAAACCAAGTTTAATAATAAGACATTCTTTATCAGTGATGTGTGTTGAATAACGTTTGTCACATACTTGAGAAACACTTAACAGATTGTGTTTTAATTCTTCAACAAAACATATGTCTTCGAAGCTTAACACATCGTTTGTCGCTATACATTTCTTTGTAATTTTACCTCCTCTATCCCCGAAAAAAATAACATAACCACAATTATAAGGTTGATCATTATTTAACAGTGATATGTTATCCGTCATGTGTCCAGAACAACCGTTATCAACGCGCGTTGTTAATGACTTGCCTTGGTTGTTCTGGCACATATGAATGAATTTAATCAATTTTAAGAACCCAAGCCATTATTGACTTGAGAACATTGTTCTCATCCAAATATGTTACTAATTTTAAAATCATATCTCTTTTAATAGTGAACACATAATCATCAATAATGTCAGAATCTATAATTTTGACCTTGACTTTCCATTGTTAAATTGGTTTTGTTAGTTTTGTGCCATTTTTCTTCAAATTATCTTTCACAAAATTGATATTGCTTTCATCAACACTTTGAGATTGCCTAATCACTTTTTTGTTGTCCAAGTTATTGTTTATCGAAATCTTTTGTTTTGCAACACAAGATTTTGAATAAACTGATGTTTTCTTAAACTTGGCATTAAAAAAAATGTTTTCTATTACGTGAAATAGAATTATGAATTCGTTGTCAGCTTATTGATTGGTGTTGATGAATGCATTTTCTTGCTATATGATTTGGCTTTCCACAAAAATAGCAACATGGTTTTTGAGAAACATTATGCACTCGTGTATTTCTCTCAACCTATTTATGATAACCACCAAAGTTATCATAGAATCTGGCTTTAGTATTTCTTTGGCCATATGATTCTTTAACATTCTCTCGCATCTCTCTATCAACATAAACTTTTCTAGCTTGATCCGAAAGAATTAAGGAAATGTTCTTTATCTGTTAAGCTTGAATTGAAGCCGATGAGGCTTGAACTATAGCTTTAACCTTTTGAGACATAGTTACTGGAATTGGATCAGTTTTAGTGACACCAGATCTACAAACTTCTTGTTTCATAGAGTTAGCATCATTAGGAATTTTATTTTTAAAGAATCGAGCATTCGTTTCCTTAAAAATATAATCTTCCTTATCTGTATTGCCTTTTGAAACAAATCTATTATTGAAATCAACTTTCAAGTCAGATGATTATGTAATAAATTGTTTTATGTCACACTCTTTTTTCCCGTGAATGATTTTTGCTTTTAACTTCTTTTGTTTTGTAGACTCGATTGAATAGTCAGTTTTGAGAACCGAAAACTTAGAATCTTCATTAACTAATAGTGATGGATTACATGTAGATATACTTTCAGTACAAGTTTTATTTTTATTATCTTGAAAATCTAATTCATCATCACTATTCCAATCTTCCACAACACCATCTTTCTTCACACTTTCTACATAAAACGTAAAACATTGAGCTTAATTTTAGTTTTTGTGAATGGATCAACAGTCAAAGGAATATTGACTGAAGCTTTTAGGTCACATTTTGTTGAAATCCTAAACCATAGCTCATATCTTCATCTATTGTGATAACTGATGAAGGTAAGCATGTATAATCATGATTAATGGGAGGTGCTATTTTGGAAATCCAATACCACTCTTACCACCATTGATCTTTTGTGTCATTTGGGATTTAATTATACCTTCAACCTTATTTGAGGAAAGTTCAAATTTCTCAACAGTGAGTTTAGCAGATAAGAGTTCACTATTTAGTTTATCTATTTCCAAAGCTAGATCATCAGTACGTTTTGATAAATCATTATTTGTACATTCTTTATCATGAAGATTTAGCTGTAATTGATAAATTGATTTATTTAATCCTTCTAGCTTTTCTTTGAAAATCATTTCATTAGATTTATATTTTTGAGCTTGATGTTGAAGTTTATCAACTTCTAAAAGTAGTGCTCATTATGAACTCTGTATCTTTAAACTTTTTCAACATAAAATGTATTACAAAGATCATTATATACCTTAGTTGTGATCTCTGATTTTGCAGCAGCTTCAGGCAGTCCTTTCACCATAAAAGCTTTCAGAACTTCTTTTCTTTCAACAATCTCTTCTCCTGTTGACTGTGCTGGAGTAATCTCAACAACTTTACCACTTTGACTATAAGTAGGTGTTGGAGTATTCTTAACATCAACAAAGTTAAACTTTCCTTTTCTTGTGTAGCTAGAGTCTTCTCAATAGCTTGTTCATCAAGATCATTTCAACAACCTCACTCTTCTATACTTGTGCTGGAGTAGTCTCAAAAACATTCTCAATAGTAACAATCTCTTCATCATGGTTTTTCTCAACTTTAGCAAAATCTCCTTTAAGCATATCATTTGACACAAACTATGCAAATAGATATTCTGTTGACTCTTCTTCCTCAATGGTTTTGATCTCTCCCATTAGTGTTATGGATAATTTAAGATCCAGTATTTCCATTTGATTAGACCAGTCATATTCTCCATTGGTCTGTGATACAAGAGTTTTTTTGCAGGAAGTACTTGGCTTACCATTCATAGATTCAACTTCAACTACCATCCTCTTACCACCTTCATTCTGATTAATCTTCGATTATATGCACTCCCTAGCAATATGCCTAGATTTGTCACTACTATAACATCTTAAACTTGTCTTATCAAACCCAATTTTGCTTGCATTATTTACCCTGAACATTTTTTGACCAGTTCTTCTTGAAAAATTCTTTGCTCTATATACCACCATTTCCATTTGATACTTGATGTCATTCTCTTTCATATCACCAGGATAACTTGCTGTAAATGATCAACCATATTGTTAGGAGTACTTAAACTTCCTGTCATGAATGTTTCATAGTTAGACATAAAGGTTACGAATAGGGCAAGGTGTTCTTCTACAATCTAAATGGTTTGTTTTGTTGGGTTGGAAGTTGGAATATAAGCTTGTTGAATCTAAGGTGAAGGCTGATTGGATGGGTATGTGTGGATTTGAGGTTGGGCTAACACATGTTGAGATTGAAAGGGAGAATATTGATTGGGATTCACACCTTGGAAATGAGAAACAAGTGTTTCTTAAATAGTAGAAATGATAGGGCTTCCAGACTGTTGTTGCTGACACATTTGAGAGTAGTTCACATAATAATCTGGATTGCTGGCTATTTTTGCATACGAAGCAGTTGTTTCAGCTCCTATTGAGTTCTAATAATTGGTAGCTATTTGCTTATCATCCATCTCATATGATTTAATGGTAGAAATCAAATCATTGAGAGATAAAGTGAGCAAATCTTTGGTTCTCTTGATAGAGGTACAGTTGTTATTCCAACTATATGGCAATGAGTTCAATAGCTTCTTGTTAATAGTTATGTTCTCCAAAGTAATACCAGCACTCTTCATCTTGGTGATCAACTTCACAAACCTAGGCATCTGTGTCTCCAACATCTCTCCCGGTACATGATTGAACATATTGAATTCTTGGTTCAACATGTCTTTCTTACTTTCCCTCATATCCTTGTTTCCCATGATTTGAGTTTCCATGGCATCCCATAACACTTTGGCTCCTCTAAATTCCTTGAATTTTTGAGCAGTTTCAGTAGTCAAAGGCATGGTTATTGCATCATAGGCTTTATCATCAAGTTCTAGCTTCTTTATATCTTCCTCATCCCATAAGTGTTTTGGTTTTTGAACCATTTCCCCCTTGTCATTCTTATACAAAGGAATGTACGGTCCGTATTTGATTGAACGTAACATCCTTTGTTCAGTGTAGATGACATGATTCTCAAACCGATACACCCAGTCAGCATAATCATCCTCACTCAAAAGTCTTGGTGGCTTAGTGCTATTTCCAATCTCGTTGTCTAAACTCAAAGTAGCAGTAAGATTCTTCAAATTTGTCATTTTGAAAATCAAATTTCAAACTTCACAAAATTTATTGAAAACTTGAACTTCTCTCTTGAACTTATCGCTTGAAATTCTCGCATAACCCTTCTCGCTTGAAATTCTCACGCGATGAATTTTGTAAAAGAATTATGCAATTAGTTTAATTTCTTTCGTGAAGGGAATCTCGCATAACAAACTTTTTCGAATTGTTCAACTATTTGCGTGAACAATCTACTTCTCGCGTGCGAACAATCAAATTTTGCAAATTAGTTTCAATGCAATTCAAGCCTTTTCCACTTTAAACTTTTCACCAATTTGTTAAAAATTGATAATTGAGCTTCAACTTAATGTATTTAGTTCGAGTTTAATCCTAATTGTCACTAATTGATTTATTTCTAGCCATTTTAATCATTAAAGTGTTTTAAAATCTTCAAATAAACTCCTTTAACTTGTCTCTGATCTCAAACACCTCCAAATTCAGCACAATAACTATCAAACCAAGTCAATCTTCATATAGAAACCGATTTAGTAGCTCAAAAGCTCCTCAAATCACTTCAGGTTCTAATAAAATCGATTTAGAACATTCATGGCTCTGATACCAATTGTAAAGATAATAATTTCGTTGTAGATCGATCTCGTGTATGAAATGTGGAATGAAATCAAACACAGATTCACAATTAGAACTAGAAGAACAAGAACAAGCAGTTATAAATATAAAACTTCGTTTAGTGCTCTCTAAAATGTATTTCATAAGTTGTGGGATTTCAGGATACTAAACAAAATGAACTAAGCAACATATATATACTAAAACCAAAAAGACTGGTGCAAAAACTGGCTTCTCGGGCGACTTGATCTTTAAAATCTTCTTTTTGATTTTCCGAGCCTTTAGGTTTAATCCCTATGAAACTACAAAAGGTTTATCTATCGTGGCTAAATTTGGTCATAGATTGAAGATTTTTATGATCAGTTGGCTGCAAGTGGTCATCCGGTCGATGACTCTAATAAACGACATTGGTTTCTATGTGGTTTGGGCCCCTTATTTAAATGATTTTCTACTTCTATTCTGTTGGGTTCAAACAGAAAAAAAAAACTGAAGCATACCATGTCATATTCACAGCCAACTGTTGATCTTATTGTACATGTTGAGAGACCAAGTTGAGTAAAAGAAGAATAAGAATAGAAGACAAAGTCAACAAATCAAAGTCAAAATCAAGACCAATTAATAATCAAACTTAGACTAACTAGAAATTAAGCCCGCGCGATGCGGCGTGTTTGTAAACTTTGTTACGCGTGTTGCGAATATGACATTAATGTGGTAAAGTAAACAAAAGAAGCATATGAAGTGGCAACTGATCAAACACTTACATAACACTATTGATGTTCTTCGTTCGATTTCAGTTTCCTTCTTCATGATTCCAGTATATTACCGTCAGTCAATATAACCTATGATACCAGAAAAATACCTTATTTCGAACATAATTTTGTTTTTAACAAATTTAATACTAGGATGAAGTTAACGATTATAGTGTCGGTTTCGAATACTTATATAAGTGGAATAGGAATGGAACCTGAGTTTGGAGGCTCACGACGCATGATGCTAACTATTGAGTATTGTATAATTTTATATTCCTTTTATATAACTAAAAGAAATACACAATTTTAAAATCAATAGAAATATGTATATTAAGTAATAAGAAAGTAAGTTTATATTTATAAAAGGTCTTTTGAAAAAGACATGATTTTATAGTTTAAGATTAGATAAGATGAAAAAATATATATAGGTCATTATAGTTGAGGGGCATGATTTGTCAAAAACACATTTAAGATGGAACTGCAAGTTAAGAAAAAGAAAGAAAAAAAATACCCCACCAAGACTTGAACCCGGGGCATATAAGTATTACAAAAGATATCAACAACCCAAATCACCAAGCCAAACGCAAAGTGTGGTTGTAATATTGCGTTATAATATCTATAAATAAAGTTGATTTATTAAAAAATTATTAAACTCACCACCGACCTTTACTATTAAAAGTAAAATGATGTATTATTCTATAGTCCACTACAAATAGAAACCCACTAGTGTGTCCTTAGTGTGTTTTGATGGTGTGAATCATCTACGCAAGGAGAAACTCTCCTTTGGGTGCGTTTGATCTTTCATTGTTTACGTATAAATTTCATTGTACTTTGTTCATCATCATCCATGAAATCATCTTATTATCATCATCATTTATTTCTTGTGTTCTTGGATTCACACACATACACCCATCTTAATTTTGACTTTTGATCTTGAAGATGATGAATCCTAAGATTCAAGCTCATTGAGTCTAAAATATTAATTTAGAAAAATGGTATCAGAGCTATTGGTTATTGGATTCATCAAAGTTTCAGATCTGATTCCAATTTTAAGATGTCAAGAACAATGAAGAAACAAAGAAAAATGAAGAAAAAAGTCATTGTTCATCGAAAAATCAAGAAACCCCATATGTTCATCAACAAATTCAATAATAAACCTATAGATCTGTTCAAATATGGTACGATTTGAAGATATTTGATCGTAGTTGTAAGGCCCCGTTTCCGGAGACCTCACAGTTGGTCAATCATAGCATAATATATATAAAACAACTTATATTTCATAAATAACATAGCGGAAATAATACCAAAAACCATTCATTTCATTAATAATTACTGTTGCTAAGCAATACATCATTGTTTCTTAAGTTATAAATGACCCCTTTTTAATTGCATTACAAAACAAAAATAATATCACTAAGCATGAATGGATGCCAGTCTTGCCCTGACGAGTAGCTTCCCCCGCATGCCACACTCAGCAACATTTACCTGCCAACTGAAAATGCATAAAAGTCAGCGTTGCTAAGTGAGTTCTGGTTTTAAAACATTAAGATACCTTGCGTACATATATATATGAAAATAACCATTTCTTTAAAATACTTCTTTTACTTTGGCGCGTGAGTATTCATCATACATACATCAAGGTATAAACTTGATTATCTTTCATTATCTCACGTATTCGTTCGTTTCGTACTTTTTCATTATCTTTCACTATTTCTAGATCCTGTCATGACTTTACCCCATCGTTGGGAACAAAGCCACCTCATTCTCGGGGTTAAGTGACAAGGACCCCGCTTCGTACGTATGGATCGATCACAAAGACTGATCCCCCTGTGTGTGAACCCTCAAGGGTTAGCCAAAATCGCATGCTATATTACACACAGTTGAGCTAGCAACTCTCAATGAGTTGTGAACCTCCTTAATCATTTTGCTTGCAAGACTTTCATTCCTTTCTTATGTTCCACTTTTCATTATCATTAATCTTTCACTTCATTTATGATAATACTTTATGTATACGAGCATAATCACCACGTAAAGTCACTTAATAATACGTAATATGGAACATAAGAACAGGCCATAAACATACATAACATAAACAAATACAGCCATCAAATCAATCCAGGGTCAAACCCTAAAATTTCTAATTTCCCAAATTTCAAAAAATTTTCTAAGTCTTTTAGGCGCATGAGCACTATGCGGGCGCATCAGTACTATGCGAGCGTATCAACACTTAGGCGCATGAGCAAAACCAGGCACATGGGGTACTGTTCAGGCGCATGACTAACACAGGCGCCTGAGGAAATTTCTAGGCGCATAACTACTATATGGGCGCATGGGCTATACTTAGTCATTTGGTCAGTAGGCGCATGAGGTACTGTTTGGGCGCATGGGCTGGTACTTAGGCTATTTGGCAAAAATTCCAGGCTCATGGGAACTATTGGGGCACATGAGCCTCACTTAAGTTTTCTAAGTCAAAATTTCAGGCGCATGAGCCCTATTTGGGCGCATGACCAACAGTTATGCATATTTCAGACTTATTTTCACACCCAATCTGCATATTAACCTGTTCGAAGCTTATTCCTATCATTCTAAGCATCAACAACACATATACAACCATAAAACACAAGCATACATACACAAATACATATGTGTACATATATAACAGTTGTAAACCATTTTTAAACATGCATTTTCAGCCCCAAGAAGTTTAAAACACATAAAAATCGGGGTCTAGAACTCACCTATGCAGCCAACAAGTAAAAATCCTCCAAACTTGAGTGCACAAGAGTTCAAACACCTAAAAACACATCAAAATAAACAACCAAACACATAGAACATATAAAAACCGGTTTTAAGGATGAAAACCCAACAAAACCAAACCAAGAACACATAAAATACTCATCAATTGCGAATATCATCCCTTTTCTTCTTGAAAAACCGAGAGAGACAAGCTTCTTCTTCTTCTTTCTTCTTTTTCAGTCGAAAAGCAGGTTGTGGAAACAAGTAGTGGGCGGCCATGCCCAAAATATAATAAAATATTGGGTTTTTGTACTTTTTTACACTTAGTCCCCCTCCACTTTTGTCCCTTTTCTTTCTTTCATTATACTTTTCTTCTTCTTTTATTTTTAACAAAATTTCGGGTGTTACAAGTCTACCCCCCTTAAAGAGGTTTCGTCCCTGAAACCCGTCACTCTTCGAACAGCTGTGGGTAGTGCTGTCTCATTTCTTCCTCAGTCTCCCACGTAGACTCAGAACCCTTTCGGTGTTTCCACTGCACACGCACAAGTGGAACCACTTTATTTCGTGGCCTCTTCTCTTTCCGGTCGATGATTACCACTGGTTGCTCTACATAATTGAGCCGCTCATCCACCTCGATGTCCTCTAGTGGTACAATCATATCTTCATCAGCTAGGCACTTTCTCAGATGAGATACATGGAATGTCGGATGAATTCCACTTAACTCATCAGGTAGTTCCAATCGATAGGCCACCTCTCCTAATCGTACAATAATTCGAAAAGGCCCTATGTATCATGGGCTCAGCTTAACCCCTTTTTCAAAACCGAATGATTCCCTTCCAAGGTGAAACTTTTAGCATAACTTTATCACCCACCTTGAATTCAATCGGTCTACACCTCTTGTCGGCATATGACTTTTGCCTATCTTTCACCGCCTTTATAAAGGCTTTGATCTTCTCTAACTTCTTGGTCGTATCCTCAATCACTTCTATGCTTCCCAATTCTTTCTGTTCGATGTCACCCCAACACACGGGCGTCCTACACCCTCCTACCGTATAGCATCTCATACGGGGGCATGCCAATGCTGGCATGATAACTGTTGTTGTATGAGAATTCCGCTAACGGTAGATGATCATCCCAACTTCCTCCAAAGTCGATCACGATCCCGATTCATGGATCTCTCGGTTAGAGAAAAAAAATAAGAGGATCGAACCATCTCTTCTGACTCTTTTTCAAATTCGATAAATGTTGGTTGATCGTATATTTCATTAGAGTTCTATGATTCAGAGTATCCTTTCTTATTTGATCCCTTTGAATTCCATATTCGAAGTTGCGATCGGATCTATTCATTAAAAAGAATCGATTCAATACATTTCTTATGTACCTATGGGTGCTATGTTGGACTACTACATTTAAGTATCCAGGCTCCGTTTAAAAAAAACCAAGTGGTAATATATTTATTTTATATCATAAAGGATTCCTATTTTTTTGTAAGTATAAGTAGAAGTTTTTTCAAACTCTTATCAATTGAGTAATATGCATGAATCCGTCAACTTTTTTATGGAATGCGTGAATTGAAAAAAAAAAGAAGGGATAAGAAAAAGAAGTGGTAATGGGAGCATTTGTACTATATGTGCAAATCAAAATCGGGCGGATCTTTACCCGGAGTAGAGCATAAACCTAAAAACATTAAAGAGGCCCATTTAATAACAAGAAAATGACATTGTGATTTGGATTTGATCTCGAAGAAACAATCCATCAATGAGAAGTTAATTGGATAAGTTTAATGAATTCTTTTTTTATATTATTCGGAGCATATCCTTGAGTGTCTGAATCGTCCTTTCAGACTGACCAATCTTTTTGAGGATGGTAAGCTGTACTAATGTGTAGCCTCGTCCCCATCGCATCATGAAATCTCTTCCAAAATTTCGATGTGAATCGGGTGTCAAGGTCCGACACGATAGACACCGGCACACCATGTCGAGCTACAATCTCTTTAATGAATAGATCTGCCAACCTCTCAGATGAATATGTCTCGCGGATCGGTAGGAAGTGAGCACTCTTTGTCAGACGATCAACTATCACCCATATGGTATCGTACCCCCTTGCCGTACGAGGTAACTTTATAATGAAGTCCATGGTGATGTGCTCCCACTTCCACTTGGGTATATCCAAAGGTTGGATTTTCCCTTATGGCTTCTGATGTTCTGCCATCACTTGCAAGCAAGTAAGGCACTTACTCACATACTCCACTACATCGCGCTTCATACCAGGCCACCAGTAATCCTTCTTCATATCTTGATACATCTTGGTAGCACCGGGATGAATGGAGTATCGATTCTTATGGGCTTCATCCATAATTTGTCCTCGTAGGTCCCCGTAACGAGGGATTCACATCCACCCGAAGCGGGTTCTAACTCCGTGAGTGTTTTCTCCCAACTACACGACTAGACCTCTCATCCTTTCAGAGTTAAGGCGATCTTATTTCAACACCTCATTTTGAAATTCTTTGACCTGGGTCATCACGTCAGAGGTCATCACCAGTTGATAAGCTTTCACCCGGATCAGCTCAGGTCTCTCCTTTCGACTGAGGGCATCGGCCACTACATTGGCTTTGCCTGGGTGGTAATGGATCTGACAATCATAATCTTTGATCAACTCTAACCACCTCCTCTACTTCATATTGAGGTCCTTTTGCTCAAAGAAATATTTTAAGCTTTTGTGGTCCGTGAAGATTATGCACTTTGTCCCATACAGGTAGTGCCTCCAAATCTTTAATGCAAAGACCACAGTTGTGAGCTCCAAATCATGCGTGGGGTAATTGACCTCGTGGGTTTTCAACTGTCGGGATACGTAGGCTATTACTCTTCCATGTTGCATTAGCAGGCAACCCAACCCTGAATAAGAAGCGTCCGAATAGACTACCAAGTCTTTATTCCCTTCGGGCAATGTCAAGACAGGAGCTTGAGTCAATCTCGCCTTTAATTCCTAGAAAGCATCCTCCTATTCTTGACCCCACACAAACTTTACATCCTTGCGAGTCAGTTTAGTCAAAGGTGAGGCTATCTTGGAAAAGTCTTGGATAAATCTTCTGTAGTAGCCCGCCAGACCCAAGAAACTACGGATCTCGGATGGCGTCTTTGGAGTTTTCCATTGCATCACCGCCTCAACCTTCGCCGGGTCTACCATGATCCCTTCAGAATTTACCACATCACCCAAAAATTGGACTTCACGCAACCAAAAAGCACACTTAGAGAATTTAGCATACAACTTCTCTCTTCTAAGTGTCTCCAATACTTCGCGTATATGGCTGGCATGTTCTTCCTCATTTTTTGAATAAATCAGGATGTCGTCAATAAACACAATCACTGATTTATCCAACATTGGTTGACACACTCGATTCATCAAATCCATATAGGCAGCTAGCGCTTTAGTTAGACCTAAAGACATAATGAGAAACTCGTAGTGTCCATAACGCATGCGAAAAGCTGTCTTAGGGATATCTTGCTCCTTAACCTTCAACTGATGGTAACCAGATCGGAGATCTATTCGTGAGAACCAACTGGCACCTTGGAGCTGGTCAAACAAGTCATCTATTCTCGGTAGGGGATATCGGTTTTTCACCGTCAACTTGTTCAATTCTCGGTAGTCGATACACATCCTCATACTACCGTCTTTCTTCTTAACAAACAAGACCGGAGCACCCCAAGGAGAGATGCTCGGTCGGATTAACCCTTTCTCCACCAACTCCTGTAGTTGAACCATCAGTTCCCTCATCTCAGTCAGAGCTAATCGGTACGGTGCCTTGGCAACGGGTTGAGCACCGGGTATCAAATCAATCTGAAACTCGATCTCACGCTCTGGTGGCACACCTGGTAAATCTTCTGGGAACACATCCAAAAAGTCACACACAACTGGTACATCAGACAATTATGATACTGACGCGTCTACATCCTTCACATAAGCCAGGTAGGCACTACATCCGCGTTTCATGCACTTCTCTGCCACCGCCATCAAGATCACCTTAGGAACCGTTGTCACACGATCATCGTAGACCGTCACTGAACTTCCATCAGGCGTAATTAATCGAATAACCTTTTTGCGACACAATATTTGCCTCATAGGCTGCTAACCAATCCATCCCTAGAACTACATCAAATCCGCCTAGGGGCGTCACAAATAGTTTAGCAGAGAACCTATGGCCTTCTAGTTCTATGTCATAATCTTCTATCATCTCATAAATTCTGGTGGACTTACCAATAGCAGTTTCTACTTCGAAGGGCTTATCAATACTACTACTACTAACGGGCAACTTAGCACAGAAAGCAGTAGAAATAAAACTCCTTCTAGCACCAGAATCAAATAATACAGAGGCATAAATTTGGTTTACTAGAAATATACCTGACACAACATCAGGGTCCACCCTGGCCTCCTCCCAGGTCATTGTGAATGCTCTAGCGCTTGCCCTCTGCCCTTAGTCCTCCGTCCGCCTCTTCGCCCCAGAACTCTTTGCCCTCGGCTTCTTGCAATCCCTGCTTACATGACCCTCTTCACCACAGTTATAACATCTTATAACCCCACATACTTTTGCCACGTGGCTGGGCTTGCCGCATTTGAAGCAGACGTTCAATCCCCACGTACACTCTCAAGTATGCTCCTTCCCACATTTGCCACACTTCTTCATCCCAGAGCTTGATGACCCCACTCTTCGGTCATCCATCCTCATCCTCTTGTTGTTTGGAGTGAAACCACCATGTCCAAACTGCTTCCCATTCTAGTTCTTACCACCACCACCCTTCTTGTTTGCTTCCACCACAGTCTCCTCCCTCTCGTCATACAACCTACCAGCCAGGTCTACCACCGATCGAAATGTACCCGGCCGGGAAGCAATCAGATGCCTACGGATGTCAGCCGGCAATCCTTGGATATACCTCTTGATTTTTCTCGATACAGGTGTCACCTGATCCGGCACCAGCCTCACCATTTCGTTGAACTTGGTAGTCTATTGCTGGTGGGTCATGGTTCCCTCCTCTAGCTGTAGGAACTCCTTCTCAACTTATCGAGTTCTCGATAGGACAGAATTCCTCAATCACCATTTTCTTCAACTCTCCCCACCTCATCCTCCCGATGGCCCTGCTACCCGCGGCTTGGACAATATTATCCCACCAACACAGAGCCAAGTCAACGAACGAGTGAGTGGCAAACTTCACCTTTTGGTCCTCCCTGCACTCACTAATCTCTAACATCACCTCCATTTCTCTTACCCAGTGGTGAGCAGCGGCAGTATTACCGTTACCATCGAAAGTTGGGGTTTGCATCGTTGGAATGCCCCGTAACTGAATCCCCTCGTGGTTTCCTGAACTTCCACCTCCTCTTCATCACTGGAGGCCGCCATCCTAGCATTCAGTTCCTCCTCTTCATCATGGTCAATCATAGCATAATATATATAAAACAACTTACAGTTGGTCAATATTTTCCGGAAACGGGGCCATAAACTTAGGCTCTGATACCAACTTGTAAGGCCCCATTTCCGGAGACCTCACAGTTGGTCAATCATAGCATAATATATATAAAACAACTTACATTTCATAAATAACACAGCGGAAATAATACAAAAAACCATTCATTTCATTAATAATTACTGTTGCTAAGCAATACATCATTGTTTCTTAAGTTATAAAGGACCCCTTTTTAATTGCATTACAAAACAAAAATAATATCACTAAGCATGAATGGATGCCAGTCTTGCCCTGACGAGTAGCTTCCCCCGCATGCCACCCTCAGCAACATTTACCTGCCAACTGAAAATGCATAAAAGTCAGCGTTGCTAAGTGAGTTCTGGTTTTAAAACATTAAGATACCTTGCGTACATATATATATGAAAATAACCATTTCTTTAAAATACTTCTTTTACTTTGGCGCGTGAGCATTCATCATACATACATCAAGGTATAAACTTGATTATCTTTCATTATCTCACGTATTCGTTCGTTTCGTACTTTTTTATTATCTTTCACTATTTCTAGATCCTGTCATGACTTTACCCCATCGTTGGGAACAAAGCCACCTCATTCTCGGGGTTAAGTGACAAGGACCCCGCTTCGTACGTATGGATCGATCACCAAGACTGATCCCCGTGTGTGTGAACCCTCAAGGTTAGCCAAAATCGCATGCTATATTACACACAGTTGAGCTAGCAACTCTCAATGAGTTGTGAACCTCCTTAATCATTTTTCTTGCAAGACTTTCATTCCTTTCTTATGTTCCACTTTTCATTATCATTATTCTTTCACTTCATTTATGATAATACTTTACGTATACGAACATAATCACACCACGTAAAGTCACTTAATAATACTTAATATGGAACATAAGAACAGGCCATAAACATACATAACATAAACAAATACAGCCATCAAACCAATCCATGCTCAAACCCTAAAATTTCTAATTTCCCAAATTTCAGAAAGTTTTTTAAGTCTTTTAGGCGCATGAGCACTATGTGGGCGCATCAGTACTATGCGGGCGTATCAACACGTAGGCGCATGAGCAAAACCAGGCGCATGGGGTACTATTCAGGCGCATGACTAACACAGCCGACTGTGGAAATTTCTAGGCGCATAACAACCATATAGGCTCATGGGCTATACTTAGTCATTTGGTCAGTAGGTGCATGAGGTATTGTTTGGGCGCATGGGCTGGTACTTAGGCTTATTGGCAAAAATTCCAGGCGCATGGGAACTATTGGGGCGCATGAGCCTCACTTAAGTTTTCTAAGTCAAAATTTCAGGCGCATGTGCCCTATTTGGGCGCATGACCAACAGTTATGCATATTTCAGACTTATTTTCACACCCAATCTGCATATTAACCTGTTCGAAGCTTATTCCTATCATTCTAAGCATCAACAACACATATACAACCATAAAACACAAGCATACATACACAAATACATACGGGTACATATATAACAGTTGTAAACCATTTTTAAACATGCATTTTCAGCCCCAAGAAGTTTAAAACACATAAAAACCGGGGTCTAGAACTCACCTATGCAGCCAATAAGTAAAATTCCTCCAAAATTGAGTGCACAAGGTTCAAACACCTAAAAACACATCAAAATAAACAACCAAACACATAGAACACATAAAAACTGGTTTTAAGGATGAAAACCCAACAACACCGAACCAAGAACACATAAAACACTCACCAATTGCGAATTTCAGCCCTTTTCTTCTTGAAAAACCGAGAGAGACAAGCTTCTTCTTCTTCTTTCTTCTTTTTCAGTCGAAAAGCAGGTTGTGGAAACAAGTAGTGGGCGGCCATGCCCAAAATATAATAAAATATTGGGTTTTTGTACTTTTTTACACTTAGCCCCCTCTACTTTTGTCCCTTTTCTTTCTTTCAAGATTCTTTTCTTCTTCTTTTATTTTTAACAAAATTTCGGGTGTTACAGTATTGCTAAATATCAATTTAAAATTCAATACAATTGAACTAGAAGTCACAATCTCAAAATTCACTGGCAGGGTTATACCGTGAGGCGCATGTCAAACCAGGATCTCACACACAGTCATATCAAATGACACTATGTGTGTTTTAAAATAAATGTTTGACCTTAAATCAGTGTAAAACATAGTTTTTAATGAAATCAATGTGGAAGCTTAAATGTTTGTAAATTCATGAGTAATAAATGCGCAGAACAAAGAGCATAATGAAAAGTAGTTGTAAGGCCCTGTTCCCGGGAAACCCTACAGCTGGTCATTCATAGCACTTTACATATTTAAAATACATGGAAGTAAGAAATCATGGCAATGGAATAGTTAAACAAAAACAATTTCATGCATTAATAATAACTTTTGCAAAGAAATACATCGTTGTTACAAGTTTCAAAAGTGAACATTTAGTTGCATTACAAGACAAAAATCTCATTTCTGTATAACATGGATGCCAGTCTTTATTTTCCAAGCAGCTTCAACCTCATGCCAGCCCCAACAACATCATTACCTGCCAACGATACGCATATAAAAAGTCAGTGTTGCTGAGTGAGTTCTAGTTTTGATAATATAGAAAATATACATTTTGTAAGCTTCACTAGGTGTTCATCCATCATTATACATAATCATTTGTTAAGAGATTCATTATCTTTCTTTCTTTCATTATCTTTCTCTTTTAGTAATTAGGATTGAACAAAGCAAGAGCCTATATTGTTGGTTGGCAACAAATGCCGAACCCCTGTCAGTACACATTTATAAGTGGTAGTTAACCCCTGACAGTTGACACACACTGCTAGGCACGAGGCCTGCTCATTAATACAGGTCCCATTTATTTATTGGTCAATCACAAGGATTAGACCCCATATGTGCATCCTGAAACAGTCACACATCAGTTGAGCTAACGACAACAAGGTCATGCACCTCATTCCATTGTGCTTGTAAGGCTTTTCATTTATTATAAGGGCCCAGGGTAACATTCATTAGGTTACGCTGTCTTTCTTTTATTCCTTTGTGACCACTTATTTATGAATAATAGTTTTAAGATATTCGGTCGATAGAATCACATAACATGAAATATTATATTCATAATAGCAGCACATAAGAAAAGAATCAAACATACAATTTAAGCCCTTGAACTTATGCTAACTATCAATTAGCAGACACAACACTAATACTAATACTTCCGAAGGCAAAATAAGCTTCGGAAGAAAACAAGATTCGGAAGAAAATAAGCTTCGGAAGAAACAAGCTTCGGAAGAAAATAAGCTTCGGAAGAAAATAAGCTTCGGAAGAAAACTTGCTTCGAAAGAAAACAAGCTTCGGAAGAAAATAAGCTTTGGAATAAAACTTGCTTCAGAAGAAAACAACCTTCAGAAGAAAATAAGCTTTGGATGAAAATAAGCTTCGGAAGAAAACAAGCTTCGGAAGAAAATAAGCTTCGGAAGAAAGAAAACAAGCTTCAGAAGAAAACTTGATTCGGAAGAAAACAAGCTTCAGAAGAGAACAAGCTTTGGAAGAAAATAAGCTTCAGAAGAAAACTAGCTTTGACTTTATATCTCACTATTAGAAACATTAGACAAGCATATACTTCCATTAAACATAAGTACTTAGCACTTAAATTCTATTCCCAAAATTTTAGAATAAACCTAAGTGTTCACAGCGCATAAAATAGGTACACAGCGGACGACTTATACAATATAAGTGTCCACAGCGGACAGTCAAAGTCCACAGCGGACGACCAAAGTCCACTGCACATGAATAAAATACTAAGTGTGTCCACAGCGGATGACTTAAAATATACAAGTTTCCACAGCGGACAGCCAAGTCCACAATGGACAGTCCAAAAGTACCTAAAGGGTACACAGTGGATGTGCATGAATACTTAAGTGTTTACAGCGGACATGCATTGTCCACAGCGGACAACAAGTTCATCACCTACGATCCAATCTTGTGTAGCTTCTAGTCCCATACATCATCTTAAGCGTATTCTTAGCATGGATCTATCAGTTACACACTTAAAACATAACAAACAACCATTCAACATCATAGGATCTTAAAAGAAAACCTTCATTTTTAATAAACAGTCGTATTTTCATCGAAAATCATAGTTTGGTTTAGAAACAACAGTTTAATATACAAATAAGCCCCAAACAAGTAGAAAACATGTAAAAGAGGGGATCTAGAACTCACCTTAACCAGTTTTCGAGTGAACCACAACAAACCCAAGAGCACCCTTGAGTTCTAGCACCTAAACACACGAAAACAAGCAACTAAACACATAGAAACACATAGAAATCGGTCTAGAAGCTTAAACCCATCTGAAACCAAGAAGAAAACACCTTAAAACGTCACCTTCTTCAAAAACTTTCCACTTTCTCTGTCTAGAACCAGTGGGAGCTTCTTTATCTCACTCTAGCCATATGATTTAAGCGTGGGATAGGAAGTATGGGCGGCCATACTTCTTTTTAAGCCCCATTATGGGCCGGTTTGGCCCTTGTACACTTTTAACCCTTTCTTTTTGAAATAAAATCCTGTTTGCTCCCTTACTTTTCTTTTCTATTTTTTTTTTGAAATTTTCAGGTGTTACAAGTCCACCCCCTTTATATAGGTTTCGTCCCCGAAACTTGTCACTCCTGGAACAGCTACGGATAGTGCTGTCTCATCTCTTCCTCAGTCTCCCATGTAGACTCGGATCACTTCTTGTGTCCCCACAATGCTCGCACAAGTGGGACCACTTTATTCCTTAGCCCTTTTCCTTTCTATCAACGATGGCCACCGGTTGCTCCATATAATTGAGTTGTTCGACCACCTTGATATCCTCAAGTGGCACCATCATGTCTTCATCGGCTAAGCATTTCCTCAAATGAGATACATGGAACGTTGGATGAATTCCGCTTAACTCATTAGGTGGCTCTAGCTTGTAAGCCACCTCTCCTACCCGAGCAATGATTCGGAAAGGCCCTATATACCTCGGGCTTAGCTTTCTTCGCTTCCTGAACCAGATGATCCCTTTCCAAGGTAAGACCTTCAACATAACTCAATCACCCACCTTGAATACAATCGTTCTACGTCTCTTGTCGGCATACGACTTCTGTCTATCCTTTGCTGGCTTCATAAAGGCCTTGATCTTATCCAACTTTTTGGTAGTAGCCTCGATCACCTTAATGCTCCCCAACTCCTTATGGCTGATATCGCCCCAACACATGGGTGTCCTACACTTTCTACCATATAGCATCTCATAAGGAGGTATAACAATGCTGGCATGATAACTATTGTTATATGAGAACTCGGCTAATGGTAAGTGTTTGTCCCAACTTCCACCAAAATCAATCACGCATGCCCGAAGCATATCTTCTAGCGTCTGAATGGTTCTCTCCGACTGACCATCTGTCTGAGGATGGTAAGCCGTACTGATATGTAACCTCGTCCCCATCGCATCATGAAATCTCTTCCAAACTTGGATGTAAACCGAGTGTAACGGTCAGAAACAATAGACACCGGCACACCATGACGAGTTACAATCTCCTTGATGAACAACTCTGCCAACCTTTCTGATGAGTAAGTCTATCGGATTGGCAAGAAGTGAGCACTCTTCGTCAAGTGGTCTACAACCATCCAAATGGTATCACATCCTCTCACCATGCGAGGAAATTTCGTGATGAAGTCCATGGTGATGTGTTCCCACTTCCATTCGGGTATATCTAAGGGTTGGATCTTCCAGCATGGCTTCTGATGCTCCGCCTTCACTTGCAAACAAGTGAGGCACTTACTCACATACTTCACTACGTCGCTCTTCACTCCCGACCACCAGTAATCTTTCTTCATATCCTGATACATATTTGCAGCATCGGGATGAATTGAATATCGAGTCTTGTGAGCCTCATCCATGATCTTCCCTCGTAGATCTCTATAACAAGGAATCCATATCTGCCCGAAGTGGGTTCTAACACCGAGAGTGTTCTCACCTAACTCCACGACTAGGCCCTTCATCCGCTCAGAGTTAACTCGATCCTCCTTCAGAGCTTCGCCTGAGCTTCGTCTTGAAATTCCTTGACCTACTTCATCATATCAAAGGTCATGATCATCTGATAAGCCTTTACCTGAATTGGCTCGGGTCTCTCCTTTCGGCTAAGGGCATCCGCCACCATATTGGCCTTGCCCGGATGGTAGTGGATTTCATAGTCATAATCCCTGATCAACTCCAACTACCTCCATTGCCTCATATTGAGCGCCTTTTGCTTGAAGAAGTACTTCAAGCTCTTGTGGTCAGTGAGGATAGTGGTTTCTCCTGCTCTAGACCCCATATAAACTTCACATCCTTATGGGTCAACTTAGTCAATGGTGAAGCTATCTTGGAGAAGTCTTGAATGAACCTTCTATAGTAGCCTGCCAAACCCAAGATACTACGAATCTCAGATGGCGTCTTTTGAGACTTCTATTGCATCACCGCTTCAACTTTTGCCGGGTCCACCTGATCCCTTCAGGATTAACCACATGACCCAGAAACTAAACTTCGCGTAATCAAAACGCACACTTGGAGAACTTGGCATATAGCTTCTCCCTTCTAAGCGTCTCCCACACCTCCTGAATGTGACCGGCATGCTCTTCTTCTCTTTTCGAATAAATCAGGATATCATCGATAAACACAATCACTGATTTGTATAGCATAGGCCGACGCACCCGACTCATCAGATCCATAAAGCAGCTGACACATTGGTTAAACCAAAAGACATAACGAGAAACTCATAGTGTGCATAACACGTACGAAAAGCGGTTTTAGGAATTTCCTGCTCCAGGTATCAGATCGATCTGGAACTTGATCTCGCGATCAGGTGGCACACCTGATAGATATTCCGGGAATACATCTGGGAAGTCACACACGACTTGTATGTCCGATAATCATGGTACTGACGCATCCACATCCTTCACATAGGCCAGATGGGCACCACATCCATGCCTCATACACTTCTCAGCCACAACCATCGAAATTACTTTTGGGACCATACCAACTCTATCGTCGGGAGTCGTCACCGAACTCCCATCAGGTGCGGTCAATCGATTCATCTTCTTGCGGCACATGATGTTTGCCTTATAGTCTTCTAGCCAGTCCATCCGTAGGACTATATTGAATCCGCCTAAGGGCATCACGAACAACCTAGCAGAGAACCTATGGCCTTCCAACCCTATGTCAGAATCCTCTATCATACAGAAACCCTGGTAGACTTACCAATGGCAATTTTTACACCGAAGGGCTCATCAATCTTTCTACTCCTAACGGGCAACCTATCACAGAAGGCAGCAGAAATAAAACTCCTACTAGCACCGGAATGAAAAGCATAGAGGCACAAGTTTGGTTTACTAGGAATGTACCTGACACCACTTCGGGGTCCACCCTAGCCTCCTCTCAGGTCATAGTGAATGCCCTGGCTTTAGCCCTCAGCCCCTCCTTCTTCTTCTCGATCCCATACCTCGCTCTGGAGTTCTCAGCCCTCGGCTTCTTGTAGTCCCTGCTCATGTGCCCCATCTCACCACAGTTGTAACACCTCACCCTGTGATAATCTCTTGCCATGTGGCCCTCCTTCCCATACTTGAAGTAGAGGTTCGATCCCTACCTACATTCTCCTACATGGTCTCTCCCACACTTACTGCACACCTTCACCCCTACATCGGTTGCAGCCACCTTACGACCCTCTACCTACGCCTTTTTTCCCGTGGGAGTGAAAACACCACTACCAAAACGTTTCCACTCCAGTTCTTCCCTCTCCTTTCATCTTCCCTTATGGCCCAAATGACCACGGTCACCATAGATGGCAGAACTGTGTGCATGAGTTGATGGACCCCCTCAACTATAGCCTCCTTCACTAAGGCCTTCAGATCAGCGCTTTCATCCCCAGCTTCATGGTGATGAAGCTCGGCCTCTTCTAGTGCCTTTTCGGCAGCCTTAGCCTTGTTCCTTGTGCTACGCGGCCTAGCACCACGTCCATGAAGACCTCCACCTCGGGAAGCCTTCGAAGGTCTACCACCAGCCATCTCTAAGCGCTATAAGATTCAAACACCAACATGGTCATTCAAGGTAGTAGCTTAGACTATGTCAAGTATAGTAAGTCCCTAATTACAGTGGCGAGTTGTGATTAGCCATTTACTTTACTCTTCATTCTCCAAGAATTTTCTATCCTAAGTACATCAGTATCCAAATAGACTAAGGGCACATAAATCAAATATCACACGCACATAATACCAGTTAACTTTAAGAAAATTACCTAATGGCATGTAGCTACTTGGGCTGACATCCCTCCATTTGGTCCCATTTTCAATTTAAGTTTAGGTTTCAAAAATAATTTACCCAATTCTCTTAAACTTTGGCTCTGATATCAACTTGTAAGGCTCTATTCCCGGGAAACCCCACAGCTGGTCATTCATAGCACTTTAAAAAATACCATTTCATGCATTAATAATAACTTTTGCCAAGAAATACATCGTTGTTATAAGTTTCAAAAGAGAACATTTAGTTGCATTACAAGACAAAAATCTCATTTCTCCATAACATGGATGCCAGTCTTTATTTGCCAAGCAGCTTCAACCATGTGCCACCCCTAGCAACATCATTACCTGCCAACCGATATGCATATAAAAAGTCAGCGTTGCTGAGTGAGTTCTAGTTTTGATAATATAGAAAATATACATTTTGTAAGCTTTACTGGGTGTTCATCTATCATTATACATAATCATTTATTAAGAGATCCATTATCTTTCTTTCATTCATTATCTTTCTCTTTTATTAATTAGGATTGCACAAAGCAAGAGCCTATATTGTTGGTTAGCAACAACTTCTGAACCCCTGTCAGTACACATTTATAAGTGGTAGCTAACCCCAGACAGTTGACCCACACTGCTAGGCACGAAGCCTGCTAATGAATACAGGTCCCATTTATTTATTAGTCAATCTCAAGGATTAGACCCCATATGTGCATCCTGAAACAGTCACACATCAGTTGAGCTAACGACAACAAGGTCATGCACCTCATTTCATTGTGCTTGCAAGATTTTCATTTATTATAAGGCCCCGGGGTAACATTCATTAGGTTACACTATCTTTCTTTTATTCCTTTGTGACCACTTATTTATGAATAATACTTTTAAGATATCTGGTCGTTTGAATCACATAACAAGAAATATTAATATTCATAATAGCAGCACATAAGAAAAAATCAAACATACAATTTAAGCCCCTGAACTTATGCTAACTATCATTAGCAAACACAACACTAATACTATTACTTCCGAAGGAAAAATAAGCTTTGGAAGAAAACAAGCTTCAGAAGAAAATAAGCTTCGGAAGAAAACTTGCTTCAGAAGAAACAAGCTTCGAAAGAAAATAAGCTTCGGAAGAAAACAAGCTTTGGAATAAAACTTGCTTTGGAAGAAAACAAGCTTCGGAAGAAAACAAGCTTAGGAAGAAAACAAGCTTAGGAAAAAAACTTGCTTCGGAAGAAAACAAGCTTCGAAAGAAAACAAGCTTCGGATGAAAACAAGCTTCGGAAGAAAACAAGCTTCGGAAGAAAAATAAGCTTCAGAAGAAAACTTGCTCCGGAAGAAAACAAGCTTCGGAAGAAAACAAGCTTTGGAAGAAAATAAACTTCAGAAGAAAACTTGCTTTGACTTTATATCTCACTATTAGAAACATTAGATAAGCATAGACTTCCATTAAACATAAGTACATAGCACTTAAATTCTATTCCTGAAATTTCAGAATAAACCTAAGTGTTCATAGTGCATGAAATAGGTATACAGCGACAACTTAAAAAATATAAGTGTCCACAGTGGACAACCAAAGTCCACAACAGACGGCCAAAGTCCACAGTGCATGAATAAAATACTAAGTGTGTCCACAGCGGATGACTTAAAATATACAAGTGTCCACAACGGACAGCCAAGTCCATAACAGACAGTCTAAAAGTACCTAAAGGGTACACAGCGGACGTGCATGAATACTTAAGTGTTTACAGCGAACATGCATTGTCCACAGCGGACACCAAGTTCATCACCTACGATCCAATCTTGTGCAGTTTCTAGTCCCACACATCATCTTAAGCGTATTCTTAGCTTGGATCTATCAGTTACACACTTAAAACATAACAAACAACTATTCAACATCATAGGATCTTAAAAGAAAACCTTCATTTTTCATAAACAGTCATATTTTCAAGGAAAATCATGGTTTGGTTTAGAAACAATAGTTTAATATACAAATCAGCCCCAAACAAGTAGAAAACATGTAAAAGAGGGGATTTACAACTCACCTTAACTAGTTTTCGAGTGAACCACAACAAACCCGAGAGCAACCTGGAGTTCTAGCACCTAAACACACAAAAACAAGCAACTAAACACATAGAAATCGGTCCAGAAGCTTAAACCTGTCTGAAACCGAGAAGAAAACACCTTAAAATCTCACATTCTTCCAGAACTTTCCACTTTCTCACTCTAGAACCAGTAGGAGCTTCTTTATCTCACTATAGTCGTATGATTTGAGTGTGGGATAGGAAATATGGGCAGCCATACTTTTTTTAAGCCCCGTTATGGACCTGTTTGGCCCTTGTACACTTTTAACCCTTGCTTTTTGAAATAAAATCCCGTTTGCTCCCTTACTTTTCTTTTCTTTTCTTTTCTTTTTTTTTTTAAATTTCTGGGTGTTACAGTAGTAAATGTAAATAAACTTGCTTTGAAATGATAAAGATGATGTATGAGCCTTAAATATGCAACCCTAACCTTAAGCGTGCCAGCGACCTGAGAAGACATGTTGGTGAGTTCACAGGTGTAAATCAGTAAATATGTTTGAGCATTTTCAATGTCAAAGTAAACAAAGGTATACCATAGGTAGCTAGCCTATATATTGAGTTACTTAGCGTTTCGAACCGAAGCTGACTGTTTGTGAGTTGTTTTGCCTTCCTCCATGTCTTATCAAAGAACAATGGCAACTGTCTAGATCAATTAAACACCCGTTCGACCTCCAGTCGAGTTAGCGCGACTAACGCGGGTGGGGTTTGTCAAACCCAGTAGTACTACTCAAAATTACCTCGCTAGATAGATATTAAAGGTTTGATTGTGTAAGGACTTGCGTGATAATGTAAGGACTTGTGTAAGGACTTGAGTATGTAAGGACTTACGTGATAATGTTTAGACTATAATAACAAATGATATTCCAATAATACTAAAACTAGATAAAAATAGTTTGCATGCTTCTCCCTCAAAAAGAAAAGTAAGTAAAAGTGAGGCCATGAAGACTCAAGTTAAATACGTAGAAAAAACATGAGGTGTAAAAGCGAAAAGCTAATCCTTACCTAATGAATGTAGGTCCATGAGTGTGTGTACATAATGGTCAAGATGACCCCCATTGCATCCAAACAATGTAATTGTTAGCATGTTCGAGAAATGTTTAACAAGTTTAACAAAGTTCACTTTTGTTTGACCAAAGTTGACCGGACTGACCCGACGACCCATTGGTGACTTGAATAAAACATGTTTAGTTATGCTCGAATAGCTCAAATAATGATTCACATAAATTTCATGTCAAAAATCTATTTTTGAAAAGTTTTTATATTTGGAAAGTATAACATCGAACATTGCACGTGTGCAATACATTTCATGGTTGTGAAGCGTATTACGACAAACATCTCAATTATACATGTAATATATCCAATCATCATCCATGACATGTTAACATAACATAGAAGCTTCATCATGCTCAAAGTTTCCTAATTTTAAACATAAGAACACAAGTTGTACAAATTTTATCCAAATCTCCTAACATGTTCCATAAATAGCAAGCATGTTCATACGAAGCATTTTTCACAATTCAATTATTCCCAATTCATTCTTACATTCTAAAAATCATATAAAATAATTACACCTCATCAAACATGCATAAATCATCATCTATAACTAACTTACCCAAAAAGTTTCTTATAATGGAAAGTACTCGAAAACCATGCCAAAATCAAAAGTTCAAAACATGAATTTTCATCCATTAGCATTAAACTAACATCCTGAAACCATCAATTCAGTCCAATTTCAACAAAATCATACAACTTCTATAAAAGCCCCTAATTAAAGTTTCCATTATAAGTAAGTCTCGGGTTATGATCAAAGTGACACAATTTCACAAAACCAATCCGTACAAACATCATTATATTGAATACTAACACATAAGCAATCATCAATTTCAATTAATTTCAAGTTTTGATTCGAGTTTGGATATCTAGGGTTCATGTTCATTATGATAATCAAAGAATATGAAATCTAACATACAACTTAATTGTAATGATGCATAGATTCTAAAGAACACGTTTTTGATGCAAGAGAAATCAAAGTGTCTGTGTTCTTGTATGTGGGTGTTCGAAAATGTAGAAGGAGGAAGGGAAGGGGGTGGCCACAAATGGTGGGAAATAGGTTTAGGGTTGGGTTTTAATCTTTTATTTTTTATTTTTACAAAACGGCCCCATTATTTTATAAAATTGTTTTAACGCTACGCGTTTGAACTTTTCCTACACCAAAACCACAAAATGCTCACACAATATCAAATAAACATTAATAACAAGAAATAATATTTATTTCTCTAGTTCAAAGTCATTTTAAGATAAACATTTAATCAAATAAACACATAGCACATAATTAAATGTCAATTATGATTGTTTGAAAACTCTTTTGACAAATCACTAACTTTCGGGGACAGACGCGTGTGCAATTCGGCAATTCTCCGAATTACCGTTACATGAAAGGTTCATGAATGTTTGTGCAATAAATGACATATTTAAGTAAACAACATTACATGCATGAATGTATGATTAGAAAACCATGTTTGTGTTGATTGAAAAGTGACCTGAAAATGTTGGGTGTCACACTAGATCTGTACCAAAAATTGATGAAATTCATGAGTTCATCTCCACTGTTCATAATCGACCATGTTCTTCGAAAACCATCCAAAACTCAATCAATTGAATAAGATTAGTGCAATCGATCTGATCAATCAGGATTGAATACGGTTGATGAATCATTATCACACTTGATCAAATGTTATGAATGAAGCTCAACTTGATACACATGATCAATGCAAACTAAGTTCATCTAGTATTGATATTCGCATTTGTTAAAAGATCCATTTGCTATAGCAAATAAGGATGAGATACATATGAACTTACATCCAATGAAGATGTTGTTCATTACATATGTGGCTGATTTAAATCACCTATGTGGATGACTAATGATGATTGAAATCAAATGCGTGTATCATGGGACACTAATGCGAGTGTACATTCGTCCAATGTGGATGAATCATTGTGCCTAATGAGGATAAGTTGAAAAACATCAAACAAATGCGGTTGTACTTGTGTAAGAAAAGATAAATGTAGATACCTTTGATTCAACATAAATCAAATGCGGATGCTTTATATTTAATGTTGATGCTATATGACAAAGGTAAAGGTAGTAATACAAATACGGATGTATAAGACAACATACAAATGTATATGTCTTGCTTGAAATGATTATGTTATGCATGTATTGGAAAGCAAATGAATGTGTTATCTGGTTTAACAACATCCAATAAGGATGAAAAAGATGACCAAAGAAAAATAAATAATTATGAACATAGATGAATACAACTAGAAGCTAAATTCATTTTGGGTATTCTAATGAAAGAAAAAGAAGAACAAAAATCAACATTGGTGACAAAATCATTAAGTTATTTTAGGATTTGTACACCTATCAGATACTATTTCTGAAGTACATGGATTTATATTTCGTGATGATATTTTTCATCCGTGTGTTACTACTAAGCGGACAATTAGACAAACTCTAATCAAGTGGAATAAGAGTTATCTAATGATTAACATATATCCAGTTATTTTAGAGATTTAAAAGAGTAGAAGTCTTTTCAAGATTGATTTATGTTTCTGAAGCTGTTTGTTGGAATTCACAGCCTCATAATATGCCTAATACATTCTAATCGTTAGAGTTATGATATGAACTCTAATCCAAAGATGTATCTCAAGAGATTTTATCTTTGTCAGAAATATATTAGGAGAAGCTGAACTGAGGGGGAGAACTACAGTGAGGTGTGTCAAAACATTACATGATCAAGAAGACATGCGACAGAGAAGATCTTCAACATTAAAGTTTGGCAAGCATCAATTATAGGGGAGAGTTGTTGGGTTCAATAAAACTATAAACTAAAGCTTATCAAATTTTATTCATCGCAAATTGAAGATTTGACTATATAAATTCAGAGACCAAGTTGATTCAAAGAAGAAAAAGAATAGAAGACAAAGTCATAAAAGTAATGTCAAAATCAAGACCAAATAGTAATTAAAATTAGGGATATTGATGTAATATCCCATAGTCCACTATAAATAGAAACACACTAGTGTCTCATTAGTGTGTTTTGATAGTGTGAATCATCCACCAAAGGAGAAACTCTCCTTTAGGTGGGTTTGATCTTTTATTGTTCATTTATGAATTTCATTATAATTTGTTCATCAACATCAATAAAATCATCTTATTATCATCATCAATTTCTTGTTTTCTTGGATTCACACACATGCACCCATCTTAATTTTGATTTTTAATAATGAACATAATGAATCCTAAGATACAATCTTTTAAACATGAGAAATGATATTACTTCAGTCTGTATATCATTCACAATGCATATCTTAAATCATAAAAGACTAACATGCCATATTTGATATGTGGGTACACTTAGCTTGGAATTGAAGATATCTAATTCTGTGATGAACTAAAGCTTATATTATACTATGAAGCCATCATCTTAGGGTATAGGTAAGTATTAGCTTATCCAAGTGGGTGTGTTTAGATACCTATACACATCAGGTAATGATATTTTATGATACCTTATTCACCTACATTAGTTTCTCCTTTATTTTGCTAAGCAAAGACCTTAACTAAACAAGGCACAAAGTGCTAATGTATGTTAACCAAAAAGATTCCCAATGAGGAACACACCCCAAAGAGTATGAATCAATAAAGTCCATCTTGGATAATATTTCAAAGTGAATGAATAAAAAGAATCTTGAATTCCATCACCTCTAGAATGGAGTGCAAAAGAATCCTAATGTGGATCAAAATTGATAGAGATCAAAGTATAAGAATCCTAATGAGTATCCCTTATATATAAATAAAATAAGAAATCATAATTTAAATGACCAGGACATGTAAGATGTGATAGAGTTTTACCATGCCTTTCATGCCGGTAGTTTATCTTTCTATGCTTCTAAGTATGAGGTACACAGTGAATATTTAATCCATTCAAACCAACGAAGAATTAACAACAACATCACAGTCAGAATCAAGAAATATCAAAGTCAATAGAATAGTTGTAGTGTAATAATCAATCAAAATCAATCAGATCTGAAATATTAATTTTTACCCAAACAAAATTTAAATCGTGTAATAGTGTTGGTTTATGTGGGTGAAGGTAACCCGATCATATTAACCAATACGGGAAGGTATTATTTGAAATAGTGCAAGTATAAAATTAATGCGGACTATAGTGTAAAACTTGACTTAACATATGCAGATATGTCTAAGTCATCTGCATTAGTTTCTTAATGAAAGACACAAATGTGTGTAACATTGACTTTACCCATATGCGAATGACCAAAAACTTATACACATAAGTGTTGTTCACCCGCATTTCACTAATGCGGTGAACGATGTCATATGCGGGTAACAATGTTACATTGTATTGAGATTGAAAATGAAACTTACAAGTGTCAAGACTTAGTTAATGCGTAAGAAAAATGTGAAGCACAGTACAACAATACTGATCTATAAATACTTAACAAATGCGGGCAATAGTTAATGTGGGCAACGTTGAATATAACCAGTATGACTGCACTTTTCATCGTATTTGTCAATATAGATCCAAAATCAAGTGTGCATTCATAATAACTAATGTGGGTAACCAAAACAAATATGTATAAGTAATTTGTTCATCGACATTTGTTTATGCGGTCAACAGTAAACAAATGCGTGCTATAGTACCCTTCGTAAAATCTAATTTTTTACATCTATATTTGTCTCAAAAACTTATATATTTGAAAATCAAAACATCTGCCTATTTAAACCAACATCAGACATTCACGTATTACTTTCAAATACCGAGTGTGTATTTACTATAGTGTGATGAGTGTATGTTCTTCAGATTGAACATCCAAATCAATCTCAGACATTCTTGAACCTCAATCCAATCTTATTTGGATCACTTGTTTAAGTAGTATTGATTATATGGTTATTATCAATCCATGTTCAAATCCAAGGATAAACTCATGATGTTGATTACAAACACTAAGAATTCTAGGTCTCAAAAATAAGAATAATGATAAGAATAAGTTAATACCATTGATTTATACTAAAAACAACTTGCAATTATGATTATTAACACTAATCATTAAATCTAGAGATCAAAACAAAACCCGTTGAATAGGGGTTATGAAAATCAAAAATGTTCTTGAAATTAATTAATGTTTTGATGATAAATGGAAGTTACTCATAATGTAAGGTTATGCATCAATAATCGACTTAACATGATAAGGATTGATTAAATATTTTTAAGACACTGAACCAAACAATATGTCAAACAAATGCATTTTTTACATTCACCAAGTCAAACTTTGACCTAAACAAACAAAAGTCAAACAAATGTGATCAATGTTCTTACCATATCAACTTACACACATGTCTCTTGTGTAGATAATGGCTAATCTTACCTGGAGTAAGCTACATAATTTGAGTGGATTTCTGGATCCTGATGTAGTTGAAATAGAGGATCTTAGGAACATGATCAGATTCCTCCAGAGTACCAGAGTTGCATATGATATTACTGTCAGAGCTGGTATCTATGAAAGGTTCATTAGATCTTTCTGGATTACAGCTAGAGTATTTATGATGGATGATTTTCCAAGGATCTCTAGAAGTATAGATGATCAACACCTGCTTATAAGTGTCTATAGTTTGGAGAAAATGCTGGTCAACCTTATGAGTTAGATGAAGATGAGATTCTTACCTTCTTTTCAAACATTGGCTATAAGGTTGTTTTGAAGGAAAGTAGATTACTAAAGGGTTGGTAGATCTACAATGGAGATTTTTAATTAACATCTTTCACCACTACTCATCTAAGAGGAAGATAAGATGGAATGATATTGCTATTACCATATCATTAGCTATCTATACCATATGCACTAAAAGATCATTCAATATGTCTGATTGTGTATTTAATGGTTTGATGTCTAATATTGGTGAAGGAAGAAGTAGATGTTCCTATGTACCTAAGATTTCTCCAATGCTTTATTAATGCTATATTTCCTGATATAGGTGGAGTTGGACCAAAGATGAATCTATATCATTATAGTGTTAGGTCCTGAAACTATATCAAGAAAAGAGATCCAAGAAACTACTATAATGGAGCATTCTTTCCATTGTTTCCCTATATGTTACAATAGATTAGGCAAGGTGGTGCACAAGAAGGTGATGAGGTGCAAAAGAGGAAATGGAAGAGATGCAACAAGAAACTGATGTTAACATGCTAATTGAAGAAAAGATTGCTCTATTATGACTAGAAAGTTAAGAAGAAATGTCACCCACATGTAGTAGAAGATAGAGATCTTCATATTTTCTCCTAATCAAGTGGCTTCTTTATATATTCTCCATTACATGGTTCACCAATTCACTCTGCTCACATATCACCACTACATATGTCTCTTAATGCTGTTGTTCAGTCAACAAGTTCTAGTGAGTCTACTAGTTCTTTTCATGACTTTGAAACATCATCTGATGAGGAGGATGTCTAAGTTATCAAGACATGCAAGTTGGAGAATAAAACTTAGAATTCATACCAGAAGAATCACAAGAATCAGTTAGGCAGGTTAATGTTGAAACTTCAAGTGAATCTGACAAAGATGAAGTGATTCCTGAGTTGCAACTGAAGGTAAAAATAATGGAAAAGGTAATGGCAAGGAAAGATAGGTTATTAGCTAAAAGAACTAAAGAACAGATATAAAAGATCAAAAGATTCAAGAAGTAGAATCTACTATTGGGAGAGTAAGAGAATAGATTATATTAAGACTACAGCCATTCAAACTCTAGATATGAAAGATCAAGAAAAGTTAATTGATATTCAACATAAAAAGATTGAGGAGTTGGAGAAGAAAATAGCTGGGTTGACAAAGAAAATGAATGATATAGAGGAGGAAATAAAGAACAAAGACGATAAAGGAAAGGATAATGAAGAAAAGAAAGGAGAGATGGATGAATTTGATGAAATCTTCTCAAGTGATGATGATAGTGATGATGATGGTGATGATCAAAGATCCCCTAAAAGAAAGAAGAAATTTCAGACCAAAGTGGGCCCGACAAATTTGAGAAAACAACAAAGGAACTGAACCTTGCAATGATCCCATACTTAGGTGCTACTTCAAGTGAATTTGATGAAGAAGTGGCCAAGAGTACTCTTATTAATACCTAAGCCAATCATCTCTAAAAAAACTGGGTATGCAAATGGTTCCTGTTATGACCCTAACAGCAGAGCAAAAATAGTTGACTATGAGACTATGAGAAGAGATCAAGTTCAAAGAACATGAACAAAAAGCTAAAACAAGTTGGTCCTTCTGAAGCGTCAACATTTTGTTCATCTGAGCTTCAAACTTGTGCCAGAAAGAGGAAGTACCTAGTTAAAATAGCTAAGGGAAAAAGATCAATCATTAAAGAATAATTTGAACCTCTAAAGAAGAAATAGAAAGAAGATCTAAGTAGTCTAGCTGCTTTTGCTCATTTTATAGAAGAACATCACAAAACAACATAAAAATTAACATTATAGCAAGCAATCATAAATTTGGTGGAATGAGAGATTGAAGGAGGACTGAGGATGTAATTTGGTTGAAAGCTTGTTTAATGAGCCAAAGTTTGCTGAAAGTCCTCCTAAGAAAGAAAATTCAATGGAAGAAATGGTGGCAAAGGCTCAAACTGGTGATTTTATGTCAGGTAGGGAAATAAAGGAATATCTTGCCAACTGAATATATTAAGAGAATGTTGGGTCCTATGAAGACCAACTCTCTAAGAGCTATAATGTTAAATTATATTCAGGAGATGCAAAGCAAAATGAAAGCTTTGGAAGAGGAGGTGATAGTAAGACAACCAAGATCAAGAACTTCTGCATAATAGATCCAGCTCAATGTTGCAGATCATGACACCCTTGCTCCACTACTAAACAAGAATCAAGATTGGTTTAAGAAACCTTCATAAGTTTAATTAACTGATGGCTTGATCACATCTAAAATGTTATAAGGTGTGTTTGATCCCAAAGGAAAAGTAGATGTGAAGATCATTGCATGGAAAGATGATTATGAGTGGAATATGTTTATAATAAAGAGGATATCTAGGTTAGTTCAATTCTTCACTAGATATCATGATATTGTTAACTCACTAAAGATCCATTTTTAAAAGAGTTAGTTGATCTAGAGTTGATCAATCATGCTGCCATGCAAGAGGTTATCAATTTGAGAAGATTGAAGATGTTCAAAAAGACTAACGACTTCAAGACCATGAAAGAGATCAACAGAGGAGTGATACAACTTTCATTAATCCATCTGAAGAGAAGAAAAAGAAGAAATCAAATGAAGAGTTGGTAATTCTTGAAAGGAAGAGTAAATCCAACTGATGAATTGAAGAGGAAAATAGTATCATGAACTAATCTAACTACGCCAATCTCAAATGTCAGATATGATGAAGAAACATATAAGTTGGTGATAGAAAGAATATAGGAAGGGAAAGAGGGTCTTTAGACTATTTAATGCTTATGAGGTATGGTAGCTGGATGAATCTTATATTCATTATATGTTCACCAAGGACTTTAGAAGCCTAACAAACAAACTTAGAGAATAATGATCTTGTGTTCTTCCTTAAATGAATAAGAATTCTAAAGATTGTTATATGACAAGATCAACAGTTGAAGAGAATCTGAGAAGAGGAAGAGAGTTCCATTACAGTTTGGAAGCATGGTGAAACTGGAGATGAATTCAAATGGAGTCCTGGTCATTCACATAGAAGGTTTATCAACCCTTGGTGTGCTTGAATCTCTATCTTTGACAAAAATACCAATTTAGGTAACTGAGAGGATGAAGAAAATGAAGATACATGTCCTAGACCAAAGAAAAATAAAAGAAGCTAAAGAATTTGCTCATATAATAAAGGTTATTTTAAATCCTACTTTGACTCAATACCTAGTGTCTCTTGAACCAAAACCACCATCAGTATCTACAATAAGCTACAACATCAACAACAAGGTTGAAGAAATAATACACGTAATGAATAAATGCAGATGTTCAGAAGTAACACGGACATGAAGGATGACTAAGTGTTGGTCATCCGCATTTGACATATACAAATGAACAACAAACATGATTAAGGAACTTTTCATCCGCATATGTTAATGCGCATGAAGAATGACATAAATGCTGATGAAGTAAAAGAATTGTGGCTTAACAAGAAAAATATGCGGCCAAGAATTTTGGTCATCCGCATTACCTAATGCAGACGAACAAAAAAAATACGGGTGTAGAGAAAAACAAATGATGATTCTATTTTTGTACCTTTGACTTATATTTTTGATGTAATAGTTAAGTCATGGTATTTTCGTCATAGTACAAGCCATATGTCAAGCCTATAAATAGAAAGTTAGCATTCTATTATGTTACCCTGAACCGTATACCCAATATTTGTATTTAGATTAAAAGCATATCAATATACAAAAGCATTTATGAGTTTCATCTTGTGTTTGATCCTTGTTCATTGTATTTCCACTTCAATTTTTCATTAAAATCAATTAGCATATTCGATCCTTTATAAAAAATCACCCAGTCATATTCGCACAACCTGACCTGCCCCCATCCTTTCGTGACCCGTTGGATCAGGCTGAAAGGCACGTACTATTTTTGAGATATCTCATGGCATATGGTAACCCCTATTGCTTATCATGCCTAGCAATCCAACCGCAATGGTAACCACTCCACTCGCTTTGCCTTATTTTCTAGTAATGGCTCCAACCGACAATCTCACAGTGGTCAAAATAGTGTTCTAGTCATGTTCGGTGACCACCCCACTGTTAATTGTGTTTAAAATATGATCACTTTGCAATGTCCCACTCTACCATAATTTGCTGCCAACACCATACCATTCGATGTGGACCTTATGAAAGCCTTGCATGTATAATGAAACATGTTTTCCATGGGTCCGGATTGGTTTGTGGACTTAGGGGCCTCAGATCACATGACCCCCTCACTAGATAAAGTCCATAATGCAACCCCCTCTAATGGTAAGACGTATGTCATGTTTGTCAATAGTAATAAGCAATATGTTTCACATATCGGTAAATCACATATATCACCCGACATGCTTTAAATGATGTGTTGGTAATTTTCAACCTTCAGAAAAAATTTTGGTTGTTTAGTAAATTAACTAATGATATTCATCTAGATGTGTTGTGTTCCCAACCGTATTTTTATATTCAGGACCGCATGACCAAGCAAACCATGGCTCAAGGAAGATGTGAGAATGTGATGTATATTTTGACCTCAGATCATCAAGCTCTATTTGCAGCCTCCTTTCTCAAGGAATTTTTTGAGTTATGGTTCTTAAGACTTGCTTGCGTTTCTTACGACACAATTTTTGTTACCAAATAAAATGGTTGTTTATCTAACATGTATATCTTAGTAAAACTGTTCATCATGTAAAATGTCTACAGATCATAGACTATTTTTTGATACTAATGAGAAACATGCATCTCATCCATTAGACATGATTCATTGTGATTTATAGAGCCCGTTCCCTGTCACATCTGTTGATGGTTATCAGTTGTATGCTCTATTTATTGATGATGTCTCTTAGTTTAATTGGTTTTATCCATTAAAAGCCAAATCTAACTTTCGAAGAGTATTTATCTATTTTTATCAAAGTTGTGCAATTCAAAGTGATAGCAGAAAGAAATTTTTGAATAACCAGGTAAATCAAAAATTCAAAGATAATAGTACTCTCCACCATATCTCTTGCCCATACACCCCTCAACAAACTGGACGGGTTGAACGTAACCACTGACATATAGTTGAAACTGGGTTGGTGATGATGTTTAATGGTTGCGTTCCCCAAACTTATTGGGTTGATGCCTTTGCTTTGTCTGTTTACAACCTTTAATCATCTCCATACAAAAGTCTAATATGAAAACTCACCCTTTGAAGCTTTATTCTCCTACAAACCAACCTATGAAAATTTCCATCCCTTTGTATGCCTAGTATATCCCTACCTACTAGACTATGCTTCTTAGAAGCTTGCCCCAAGAAGCCTCCCTTGCATTTTCATGGGATATTCCTCATAACACAAAGGCTATTGTTGTCTTGAACCAACACCCTCTTGCATGTACATCACTAGGCATGCCAAATTCGATGAGTCATTTTTCCTATTTGCTCATACTAATTCTCTAACAAACATTCAATCTCCACTTTGATGGCTGAACCAACCCCTCCTATAATGAATTAATACCCTATGCAAACATGCTCAAAATCCGGGATATTCAAGCAAAAACATATGGTTGGGATTGCACATATTATGCATAATGCCTTCTATGTCACCTCGTTTGCTACTAGTATTCCAAAAGGATGTAAGACTGCTATCAAAACCATTTATGATTGGCTGCAATGCAAAATGAAATTAAAGCCCTCCATTAAAATAACACATGCACCTTGGTTCCTTGCCCAACCAATCATAACATTGTGGGATCCAAGTGGCTTTGTCATATGATATATAGAGCCAATGGCATAACTGATAAACACAAAGCAAGACTTGTAGCTCAAGGCTTCACTCAGATTTTGTCTCTTGATTTCTTTAATACATTCAGTCCAATGGTTAAGGCCACCACTATTTGTGTGGTCCTTTCTTTGACAGTGATACATGGTTGGAAACTCTAACAACTAGACGTCAATAATGCCTTTTTGTATGGACACTTAGAAGAGCTTATCTACATGGAACAACCTTCAGAGTTTATCGACTATCGGTTACCTAATCATGTTTTGTCATCTCAACAAAGATTTATATGGACTTAAACAAGCCTAAGGGTCTGGTTTTAGAGACCTATTTGTTTCTCATTTAAAATGGCTTCTCTTATAGCCGTGTAGATCAATCTCTTTATATTTTTAAACATGGACATGTATTATGTACATGCTTGTCTACGTTGATGATATTAATATCAGAGGATATCTCCTGATGTTATTGGATCTTTTATCACTCGCCTTGATAAAGAGTTTGCCATCATGGATCTTGGGGATTTATAAATTACTTTCTTGGACTCAAAATTGTTTGAAAAGACAAAAGTTTATTTCTTAGCACACTAAATATGCCTATGAGATACTTCAAAAGGCTAACTTCTAGATTCAAAGCCGGTGCTTAGCCCCCTAGCTACTAAAGAAACCTTCTCTACTAATAGTTAGCCATATAACTAGCCAACATATTACTGATCCCTAGTAGGAGCTCTCCACTACTTAACAATTAGGAGGCCGTATATCTCTTATGAGGTAAACCAAGTGTGTCAATTACTGCAGGCCCCTACTATCATCCAGATGTAACATGTAGAACGGATTCTTTAATATATTAAAGGCACTTTGCAATATGGCCTTATGATTAACAGACTTAGAAAGGTTTCAGTTTTGGGATTCTTTAATACTGATTGGGCAAGGTGCATCAAGACCTGCAGATCTACCTCTAGGTTACTCTATTTTTGTGGCTGGGTACTTGGTGATATGGAGTGCCAAGAAACAAGCCACGATGTCCAGGTCCAGTTACGAATTCGTATATCGGGCTATGGCTAATTTTGTTGCTGAGATCATTTGGATCACACATCTCTTACGTGAACTGCATTCCTTACCTCCATTGTGGCTGACCTTATATGTAATAATCAAATTGCTATATTCTTAACACAAAATCCAGTGGCACACAAACGGGCTAAACACATTGATTTGGTTTACCACTTCATACGTGAAGCTCTACTCTCTTGAAAGATTCATACTAAATTTGTTTATACCAAGCTTTAGGTAGTGAATATTTTTACAAAAAGTCTACCCCGCTCTCATTTGAGCTCTTCCGCGCCAAGCATTGCCTTGATATGCTACCCTTTCGCTTGCGGGGGGATGTTAACATTCATTAAATATTCAATTGTATCTATAGTGTATTTACTTGATTCTTATATACTTAAGTGTAATTATTTGCTTTAGTTTAGGTAGCCATATCTCCTACTTTGGGATATGGAAAGTTTATAAACTCACAGAATCTCCTATTATGCTCCTCTGTATTCTTTCTCCTAAGCTTGCCTAGATATGGAATGGTAGGCTTATACATCCTTTGTGGCATATCACATGCCATCTCAATAAGTTGCTAGCTATGTAAGTTGTGCTATACTTGTTGGGCTTGGCCTCTCGTGTACGTTGCCAGCAGCTGATTCCTCGATCTCCTTGTCATCAATAACATGAGTCTTTGTAATGATTGTCCAACCACTTCTGGTTGTAACTACCTTAACATGTCCCTTCAAGTGCTTTCTCTACATTACTTAGCAAACCATAAGATTTTCTTGTCGTTAACTAACTCGATAGGTGACCCACGGTTCTCTTAAGGCTCTATAATGCATATACTTGGTTTTGGATCAAGGCATGATGTTCCTTCAGCTTAACCTTAGACACCTAATATCTTTGATCATCCCGCATGCGATGACCTAGGTCAACAACTAGTCCTGTCAAGTCATCATCTCCTTCGAAGTGGGTTTCTTCTCCTCCAAAGTCACGCTACCGCTTTATCCTGCATTATAAAGAAGGCTTTGCCGCTACAAGGGATGGGGGGTGGAAACCTAGTGGATAATTGTTCTTATTCTTCCAGCTAAAGTTGGGATGATTCTTCTAACCCGGGTTGTACGTGTTGCCTAGGGCATTAATCTGAAACCGGGTCTGAAAACACCTTTATAATCTACACACTCCATACTCCCTTGCAAGCATGATAAAATCCACTGATTTGAACTTTTAAGAATAAGAACAAGATCAAATGAATCTCCCCAAGAATCTTTTCAATCTCTCACAATATAACAACAAATTGTTAAATATTCAACACTCAATAATCATGGTGCGAAAACCCATGATTAATGATATGAATATCCGTGTATGTGTGTGTTTGAATGCTTGAATGATAATATTAAATGCCTGATTATATTGAATGTTCAAAAGCTTACAAAGGATTAGGGTATACTGCTATTTACAGCCTATACAAAAAGCTAATGTACAGTTACTCAAATACCATTATGTAAATCAAAATTACATAGATAATCCTAAGTCTATAAGGTGTCCGCTGAGAATGTTGATCGTCTGCTGTGGATGACATGCTGTCCTTTGTGGATGGTAAATGAGCTATCCGTTATGCCTTAGATGTTATGTACTGTGAACACTTGTTTGAATGTTTGTCTTGTTAGTTGTTCGCTGTTGAGTGTTCATCCGTTGTGGATGAAAATCCACCGTGGACTGTTCATCAGCTGTGGACATTGGTCATCCGCTGTGTGTGCATGTTCAACCACTGTCTATACTTGGGACTTCATTCTTCATCTGCTGCTCACAGATAGTCATCCGTTGTAGACTTTCTTTATCCACTACAGACACTTAGCCAAAATTCCTTTTATCTACAAACTTGAAAAAGAAATTTAAACAATAACAAGTGTATGTTATGAGTGTTAATGATGATAATGTGTTAGTTAATGATTGTTTGAATGTTAGAACATATTATGTTTGATTATGGCAAGCATTATCCTTCAATGCACTTATTGAGTCCAACAATACTCCTCGTAAGGATGATGTTACCATCTCTTAATGTTTGCTTGTTAATGTTTTGTTTGTTAGTAACTATGTGTATGTTTGTGTTTGATTTGAATGATTGTAATGATTATGTGTTTGACATATAATGTTTAATTGCATGTTTGTATGTTATGCTTGATTGAATGATTGATTGTTTGTTCTGATTACATGTTTGATTGCTTGGGTATATGTATGATTGCATGATTTCATGTATGATTGATTGATTACATGTTTGTTTAATTTATAGATTACATGTAAGATTGATTGATTTTAGTGTTATTCATGTTTGCATGATTAAATGATTGTATGTTATTTTGATTACACATGTGTAATCAAATTGTAATGTATGTTCTGATTCATGTATGCTTGCGTGTTTGGCTTGTTATTGTATGTTTGATGATATGAATGATATTGATGAACGATTGATGCTATGTTTTGTCTATTGTATGTTATGTATGATTGGATGTTTAGTTTGTTTGAATGGTTAGATATTTTGATTGTTTTTGTTTGTTTGTTAGTTAACCTTTAAGAGTGTGATGGACCAGCTTCATCAACTTTCTTCTGAACCTCAGCTGTGGCCTTCAAAGACTCTTCAACATTCTGTTCAGTGATCTTATCTTTCTCTGCTTCCTTCACTTGATCAGTCAGAGTAGTGATCTTTAAAGCATTCCTATAGTTGACTATATGTTTAGCAAAGTAATGTACTGCACTGTTTTGATCATCATATTTACAGTGGATGGAAAAATGAACCATCTGTTCTAGGGCTGATAAATCTAGGTTTTGCACATTAATGTTGCTAACCAATATGGTTACAACATGATTTCCCTTCAGAACTTCTAAGTTGTTATCTAAGATCCTTAGTCCAGTGATTCCCTCTATGTGTGTTGGAGACTGCTTATTTGTCTCAATCCTCTGTTTAAGTGCAGCATTCATTTAGACTGTTCCCAGGATTCTTAACAATCACCCTTGTAAAGCACATTTTCAATTACAGGGAATGACTTTGTTTTTAGAAAAGATACATATGATGGATGTAGGAGTTTGATCTCAACAGGCTAATGTCTGAAGCTTTTTTCCCTTCAAGCTTTCTTTTTAATACCACTTCAAAGTGGGTTTCATCATAGTACCATCTTGTGATTGGATGGTTGTATTGATTACCATCAAACTTCTTCATGATTAACTTCAAATCTGATGGTTTTATTGGATAACCAACTCTCTCTAATAACTTAGTATCAACATGTCATGTCTGTTCTTCACTTTTGTTTCTTCTGTTTGCTTGCCAACTATTGTTCTCTTCTCAGCTTGGCCAACTGAACCTTATCTTCTTTATCAGCCTTTTGTTTCATCACATGATGCTGTTTATTCATATATGATCTCAAGATATGAAAGAAATCAGCACCTCTGGGATTATTTGTATGATTGACCATTCTCAGCTGTATCAGGTCTAGTCTGTCTTCATGTCAATGATCCCAGTTGAGATATGTATGATAAGTATTGGACAAGTCCAGATACTCTTTTGATAAGCACAACATCCATATCTTATCATATTTCCATGTCATAAGCTTTCTTTCATCTGCAGAGGCTATGAGAGTTATTCTATCATAGAGCTTTACCAAATTTGTATTCTTATTAATCAACTCTCTCACTTCATTTCCCTCAGGCCGTAGCCTGTGAGGCATGAACTACCTAGGCTCCTTTATAGGATGAAGCTCAGGAGGAGCTTGATGATATGATAGAGATGAGGCTGGATGAGGTCTGATGATTTATGGCTTAAAGGCATTAGCCAACATGTTTATGTAAATCTCTCTAGCCATGTCTTTCATCTGAGAGAGAGATTTACCAGCATATGTCCTGTATGGTGTTCTTGTATGACTCAACCAACTTTTCACCTGGGAGTAGGTCATTTTCTCTATTTCTTTTCAAACTCTTGTTTATCCTTTATCTCTTTACATCTTCTGTATGTTTGCTCAGATTCATTTTTCATTACATCTTGAAAGTCCTTGAGCAAGTCTTTAACCTCTGAAAGGTTAAGTTGCATGAATGAATAATAAGGAAAGTCTCAGGATGCTAACTGTATTCCTATAAGTGTTTCTAGATCATCTGGGAATAGGTTTTGAATGTCTTCCATCTCATCTTCATCTTGTTCTTCTTCTTCTTCTGAATCACTTAAAATGATGATAGGCTTTGATTATTTGTCTTGTGTCTGATCAATCTCACCCTTCTAAAATTACAGTCTCAGATTCTTTCTGTTTTGACTAATCTTCATCAACTGGTTCAGCTTTAACCTTGAGAAGATTGAGTGGTGGAGACTCAGGTTCTTCAAACTCTTGAACCTGTTGCTTACCTTTCCTTAAAGAAGCTAGATATATTCTCTTTCTCTTCCTTTGATATGTTTCAATTGAGGCTGTGATAATGATGAAGCTTGATCTTTGGATGATTTGGGTTGCTCTTTCAAAGACTTAGCAAACTGTCTGATTAACTCTTTTTGCTTCTCAGTTAAAGGGTTCACAGGTATGATGTTTGATTTAGATGGTTGTGTCTTAGGAGTGGGAAAATGTTTTTTGAGAATGGGTGAATAATGGATGTTCTCAAATAGATTTGCTTCTCCAAATAATTGATCCATTGAGTAAGTCTCTTCAGGGATAATAATTGCTTGTTTTGTTTCCCTTGTGCTGATTTCTTCAGCTTGAGACATGATTTGTTATTCAAAGTCATCACTCAGGTCTTGTTCTTGACCTTTTGAATGTTCTTCCTTATTCAGTTGAGTGTCTTTGTGTTCCAATTCTCTATTCAGCCTTTTAATCTCTTTAGATTGAGCATAAATCATCTTTTTTAGCTTATCTATTTCAGAATCTTTTACATCTATCTGCTCAGTCAGATATACAACATCTAATCTTGTACTGCTAAGATCTTGATCCTTTGCTTTCACCTCTTCTCTTGATTGATCTAGTTGTTGTTCTAGGAATTAAACAATCAACTTCTGAGCTTTTTGATTAGCCGTGAGCTTTTCTATCTCTTCATCTTTACTCTTTAGTTTTTCATTCAGCCTTTTTGCTTTGTTGTTTGACTTTTTAATCACCTTGTTATACTCAGTGAATAAAAACACTTTAGAGTATTCAATTTCTTCCTCAGTGGGAATCTCGCTGCTCCTGTTCTTCACTTTTAACAGGTTCAGCTACAGTGCTTTGTTCTACTTGTTCATGTTCTTGAGCTGATGAAGTACCAACTTCTTCTTGATGGCTTGATTGTTCTGCTAATGATGCATCAATGTCTCTTAAAAGAGAAGATAATGTTTGTTGATCTGATAAGTTTGGGCTTTGTGGTGGTGATGGCATGTGATGCTCAAACTGAAATTGTTCTTGTTCTTCAACATTTTGCTGAATGAATGGTTGTGGTTCTGGTGCAATTGGATCTTGATGATGTATGATTGGTTCAGGTTCAAGAGCAGCTTGCTCTTCTTGTATGATTAGGGCAGGTTGGATGATTGGTTGTTCGTGAATGACATTTTGGAACATCATATGAGGTTCACCTTGTCCTGGAATCCTCATATAAATGTCTAGTATAGGAAGATCATGATCAATCATGTGAGGAGGTACTGGCACTTCAGCTCCTTGGTATAAACTTGACTTTATTCTTGTGAATACATGTTCATTAAAATGAACAGGCTGAAAGATGACACCTTCCCTTGGGATGTCTGGTAGTAGATCATCAATAATCATCTAATGGAATCTTGGATACATCTGGAACTTGTTCCTCACCTCAATTAAGTTGTAGATCATCCCATTTAACACTTGTGCAGCAAAGTTAAAGGGCCTTCTAGCTATGATGCTTGAAAAGGCTGAAGAGCTCCTCAAAGAAGTGGCATCCCCTCCAGTCTTCCTATTTGTCATGGTTTTTTGATATGTGTGCATAAGGAATCTAAATTGGGCACACATAAAAGACTTCTTGATTTGCTTTCTGTCTATGGTACCAGTGTAGCCTATCTGCCTGAAAGCATGATGAACATAGTTCTCATCAAATTCCACTGGACCTTCAACATCTTCATCACCAAGCTGTAATACTCTCCTGATTACTTATTCAGAGATGGTAATCTGGTGATGATGCATAGTAGCTACTACTACTTGCTCATTATTCATTTGCTCCAGATGAGCATGAGTCTAGAATTGGACTATATAATCCTCATAGATCTCTGGTCTTGCTGTCATAGCATGAAGAAGTCTAGTCTGTCTGATAACTTGTATGATATATCTGTAGTCCTTAGCGTTTGGTGAATCAAGGTTGAGGAAAGCACAGAGATTATGATCTCTGACAAACACTAGGTTTGCCATATCTACAATGAAAAGATTGATGTTAGTATCTTGTATGTTAATTGTGTGTGATGATGAATATGATGAAATGTTGATCAAGTGTTCACTGAGTTGATGTGATAGTTATGAAATGATGTCATAAGTATGCTTAATACTTGTGACTTGTTTAAAGTGTATGCTTGATTGGTATTAACAACTAAATCAGCTTGACTTATCCAAAGTCAACTGCTTGGTTAATTTTGGTCATGAAAATCTTGTTTGATTCAATTTGTTTTGATCCAAATTGTTTGGATTATGTTTGAGTCACAATAGTGAGTTGTTTTGTTCAAATCATACAATGATTATGTCTCATAACAACTTGTTAATGAATTTCAGTTTGACTTTTAAAGTAAAAAAAACCATTTAATGCATATTGAATGAATATACGTTTAATGTTTGTGTGTTCAATGCCATGCCAAATTAACTGATATTACATGTTAGTTACTAACTTTTGAACATGTTTACCAAGTTATAACATATTTCAAGTCATTTTAAAAATTTTCAAATATCAAACTTTAGTTTTTGTATGATTTTGGCATGAACATCATGACTGTTCACAAGCTTGATGAACACTTAATTAAATTACATCAAATCAATAGTCATTACTCATCTGACTAAGGTCATCTAACACATATTCAATGTTTGATTTGGTTTAAAAACATCAAACGATTCATGTTTTGATTTCGGTTCAATGTTTGACTTAGGTCTAGCAATGTTCGAATCAAAATCATTGAACAAGATGTTTTAATGAGTGTTTGATGATTAGAATAATGTTGTTATACTTATTCGGTCGTGAATCAGTAGAGAAATCAAATAGAATTTAGGTTTTGGATGATCAAGGGTTTACAAGGTTTAACGCGCTATTTGTAACGTTTCAGAAATTTAATTTTTGCTCTCACATTCGTGATGAATGAAGTTGACAAGTGTTGATGTATATATACAATGGATAAAATGACTGTCCTCTGTGTGTACATTGTATCTGTACGCTGTGTGAACAATTTAACTTAAAATTTAATTTTAAGTCATGTGTTGTGAAATTCACATGCGCTGTGTGAACAGTGCGTCCGCTGTACAATTTTAAACTTGTATGCTATGGACCCTTTGGATGTTGTACTGTGTTCACAACGGATGGTCAATTGGTCATGCGCTGTGGACACTTGGAATGTTTGACTTATGTTCACAGTTGATGAATATTTGTTCATGCGCTGTACACACTTGTGTGATTAAAAGTTTACAATAGATGACTAAAAAATCAAACGTTGTATGTTGTTCACTGTTCATATAGTGGATGAACATTTGTTCGTGCGTTGTATAAACTTTGTTTGTATGTTTGGTTGTACACAGCGGATGAGCCTTTGTTCATGCGTTATGTAGACTTGATTGGTTGATTTGTTATACACAGCGGATGAGCATTTGTTCATGCGTTGTGTACACTTTTGTTTGTTCAAGAGATATTCACACCGGATGACTTATTGTCATGCGCTGTGAACACTTGATGATGATGTACAACGTATGTTTACCTGTGTGCATACGCTGTGTACGCTTGTACTGATTTAACAATGGATAACTAAAGTTACTCATGCACTGTGTAAACTAACACTATATTCACTGTAGATGCCTTACCAACATCATGCGCTGTGAACTCATTTATGTTCATTAGTGCATAGCGGATGTATGTTTGTTTGTCCTCTACATACACTTAGTGTATTTTGCATGCTTTTGATGGTTACTGTAGCTACAGCGGATGAATGTTTGTGTGTCCGCTGTGTCCACAACTGTCAAAATTTTAAAATTTTATTATTTGTTTTGAGACTTTTGCTCATAAGCTATGTAACTTAATGCATACGCTGTAGAGACTTAGAAAATTCTCTGTTTTGCTTAAAATAATTTTGAAATGTTTCAAAATTTTGAATGTTTGTTAAAATTATAAAATTTTAACATGATCAATATATGGATGATAAATATCACTCTCAAAAAATATTGTGTAATATTGTGCATATGTATATCTGTCAAACTCTTATGTTTGAGTGCTGGCTTGACTTGGCTTTATTTAAAAATAAAAATTTAAAAATTTCTATTTTAAAATTGTATGATTATGCACATATTCTGCTGCCTTTGATATTTCCATGTTCATTTTCTCCCCCTAAATTTTTGCATGTTTATAAAACTCTTCATAAAATGATAAAAATTTGAATGTGTTTGAATGGAAATTATCAAAGTCCAATCTCATTGCTTGCATGTTAAAATTTTAGAAAGATAGCACTTTATCTAACTAATAAATGAATGATTTTCATGTTTAGACATGAATCATTTGCACATAACATGAGATCATACTAGTCTTAAATTCCCACTAAGTTGGTTGAATGAATTTGAGGATAGACATAGACTAATATAATATTGATTGTAGATATTATGATCCACTTAAACTCATGCATGGTATTAATGATTGATTTAAATAGTGAGTGATTATCAAGTTTTGAGTGTATTAGCATGGATTGTATGCACCCCATATTTGATTGTATGTTAAGATCAATCCTCCTCAAGATATGCTAGAAAGCACTTTGACCTAGCTACTTAGGAGTATAAATGCTCAATTTGATCCATGCTATTAGATCCACATTGGAATTCTTTTTCACTTCACTTTGGAAGGTAATCCTCTTTGGGATTCTTTTGATTCATTCTCAAGGAATGTAGTCTAAAAGACTTTATTGATTGTTAATCCAAGATGGATGTGTTCCTCATTGGGAATCTTTTTGGATCATGATGTAAGTCATTCAGGTCTGTGCTAGCACAACAAAGAATGCCTTAGTGTACTCCAGGTCTATGATAATCGGTAACACCCAAAAATTTCAGAAAAAGAAAAGAAAAGCAAGTAAGGGAGAAAAAGGGTATTATTTCAAAGCAAGGGGTTAAAAGTATGCAAGGGGCAAACTTACCTATAGTGGGTTCAAGAAAGGTGTTAAGGCTGCCCATACCCCCTCTCTTATGTACATTATCGGCTGAGAAAGGAAGAGGAAGTTCCCATCCGGTTTTTAGAGAGAGAAAGTGGAAAGTTCTTCAAGAATGTGAGATTTTAAGGTATTTCTTCTGGGTTTTCAGTCGGGTTCCAGCTTCTGGACCGAGTTTCGGGTGTTTAGTGTTCGTTTTCATGTGTTTTAGGTGCTAGAACTTCAAGTGGGCTCTCGGGTTTGAGGTGTTCTACTCGAAAGCTGTTTAAGGTGAGTTCTAGATCCCCATCTTTTACTGGTTTTTTACATGTTTGGGGCTGTTATGCATACTAAACAGAAGGTTTCTAAACCACACTATGAATTTTCCATGAAGTACGACTGTGTATAGTTGATGTATGTTTTTAGATGATTTCTATGTTGTTGTATGATGTTTAGTACGTTTTAAGTCTGTAACATGTTAGATCTATGCTAAGTATATGCTAGAATGATGTTTGGGGACTGGAAGTACGTACGATGCATTGCAGGTGTTATGCATGGTGTCCACTGTGGACTTGGTATGTCCGCAGTGGACACTTAGAAATATCATGCATGTTGTCCGCTGTGGACATAAAGTGTCCGCTGTGGACACTTAGTGAATTTCGCATGATTGTCCGCTGTGGACATAAAGTGTCCGCTGTGGACACTTAGTGAATCTTGCATGTTGTCCGCTGTGGACATTAAACTGTCCGCTATGGACACTTAGAAGGATTTATGCCATCTGTTGTGGACTTGCATGGCCGTTGTGGACTTTGCATGTCCACTGTGGACAAATTTTATGATTTGTTCGCTGTGGACTTGCTCATCCGCTATGGACTTGCTCATCCGCTATGGACTTGTTCATCCGCAGTGGACTTGTTCATCCGCTGTGAACTTTGTTCATCTGCTGTGGATACTTAGAATATTTTTGCCATGCATTTTGGACTTTAGTTGTTCGCTTTGGACCTTGGCTGTCAGCTGTGGACACTGAGAGTATTTTAAGCTGTCCGTTGTACACTTGTTCATGCGCTGTGAACACTTAGATTATTTCTGAAATTTTGGGAAATAGGAATTAAGTGCTAAGTACTGATATTTTATGGTGGCCTATGCTTGTTCATGTTATGTATGCTTGTGGGCTGTTGTTATGATGATGAGGTTCCATGTTATGTATTATGATATGACTTTATGTGGCGTGATATGTATATGTATGTAAAGTATTATGTAATGAAAGTGAAAGATAATGTTAACGCGAAGTGGAACATAATGAATGAATGTAAAGTCTTGCAAGCAAAATGATGGAGGTTCACAACTCAACGAGGTAGTTGTTTGCTCAACTGTGTGTAGTTTAGCTAATCCTTGTTAATGCGCACAGGGTTCTAATCCTTGAGATTGACCTAAAAGTACAAAACGGGATCCTTGTCGCTCCACCCCGGTACTGTGTCAACTTTGGCATGACGTGGGGGTTTACTTGTAAGCCCCGACACAGTACCAACTTTGGCATGACGTGGGGGTATAGCATATGGTAGGATCTAGATAAAGGTGAAAGATAATAATAAAAGAATGTACGAAATGAACGATGAAGAATGATGACGAATGATGATGAACGGTTATGGAAGATAGTAATGATGTTATCTAGATGTATGTATAATGTAAGATCACGTACGAAAGTAAAGAAAATGTTTTAGACGAAAGTAAAGTATTTTATTATAAAACTAGAACTCACTCTGCGTTGTTGACTTTTGTATGCATGCTAGTTGGAAGGTAATTGTTGATGCTGAGGAGGTGCAGGCATGGATGCCTAAGCTACTGTGGATGGTTCAAGTCTAGCATCCATATTTTGGAGAATGTTTTTGTTAATACATTTTTTGGATGTAAATGAAATGATATAATGATTTGACTTGTTTTTATTATTAATGAAAAGTTAAATTTCTGCTGAAAAATGATGAGTATTATATGTTTTATGCGATGATTGATCAACTGTAAGCGTCCCGGCAATGGGGCCTTACTAGTTGGTATCAGAGCCAAAGTTTAAGAGAATTGGGTAAAATATTTTCAAAAACATAAACTTAAACTGAATGGGACAAGAAATGGAAAGGGAAAGGGATTCCAGTCCTAGTAGCTACATACCTACAGGTAAATGTTTTATGTAACGTTTTATGTAAGATAATGGAAAAAGGAATTATGTGTGTGTGTTATGTGAATTATGTGTTCTCTGTTGATTTGGATACTGATGTAGTCAGGATAGGAAATGCTTGGAGAAAGAAGAGTAAAGTAAGTGGCTAATCATAACTAGCCACTGTAATTAGGGACTTACTATACTTGACATAATTTGAGTTGTTACCTTGAATGACCGTGTTGGTGTTTGAATCTTACAATGCTTAGAGATGGCTGGTGGTAGATCTTTGAAGGCTTCTCAAGGTTGAGGTCATGATCGACGTGCATGAGGAACAGGGCTAAGGCTGCTGAAACGGCTCCTGAAGAGCCCGAGCTTCATCACCACGAATATGGGGATGAGAGTGCTAATCTAAGAGCCTCATTAAAGGAGGCAGTTGTGGAGGAAGTCCATCAAGTCATGCAGATGATTCTGCCATCTATGGTGACTGAGGTTATTAGGGCCGTGAAGGAGGATGAAAAGAAAGAGAAACAAGAGAAGGAGAATGTTGCTAGGTGAGAGGGAGAAGAAAGAGGTGCAAGGGGAAGGGAGCAACCTAAGACTGAGATGGTCGTCTCTAGTGACGATGAGAAAGAGGAAACGGTGAAAGAAACTACAAAGGGGTACAACTATAGGGCATTATAGAGATGCAAGCCCCCGACATTTGATGGGAATATGAGTGTTGTTGCTGCTCACCGATGGGTGAGGGAGATAGAGGAGGTACTTGATATCAGTGAGTGCCGAGAGGATCAGAAGGTGAAGTTTGCTACCCACTCGTTTGTGGATTCGGCCTTATGCTGGTGGGATAACATTGTCCAGGCCGAGGGTAGCAGGGCGATTGGAAGGATGAGGTGGAGTGAACTAAAGAAGCTGGTGATCGAGGAGTTTTTTCCTCACAGGGAACTTGACAAGATCGAGAGAGAGTTCCTGCAATTAGAGGCGAGAACTATGACGCACCAGTAGTACACAACTAAGTTAAATGAGATGGCAAGGCTGGTGCCAGAGCATGTGACACCCGTGTCATGGAAAATAAAGAGATACATCCAGGGTTTGTCGGCGGATATTCGCAGACATCTGATCATCGCTCGGCCAGGCACGTTCGGTTCGGTGGTCGATCTGGCAAGGAGACTGTATGACGAGCGAGAGGTGGTACCGATGATGGAGGAGAAGAAGAAGTGTGGCAATGATAAGAATGGGAATGAGAAGCGGTATAAAGGTGGTGGTTCTATGGCTGGAGGTAAGAAGATGAGAGTGGATGATCGGAAGGTGATAACAGGGAGGGAGAAGGCATGCAAGAAGTGTGGGAGAGACCACATGGGGGAATGTAAGTGGGGATCGAATGTCTGCTTTTAGTGTGGGAAGGAGGGCCACATGGCAAGGGATTGTCATGCGGTGAAATGTTACAACTGTGGCGAGACAGGGCACATGAGTAGAGACTGCAAGAAGTCGAGGGCTGAGAGCTCCTGGGGAAAGAAGGGGACTGAGAAGGAGGTCATAGGGTGAAGGCCAAGAAATTCACTATGACTTGGGAGAAGGCTAGGGTGGATGCCGACGCGGTGTCAGGTATATTTCTAGTAAACCAAACTTGTGCCTCTGTACTTTTTGATTTTAGTGCTATTAGGAGTTTTATTTCTGCTGCCTTTTGTGAAAAGTTGCCCGCTAGGAGTAGGAAGACTGACGAGCCTTCGATGTGGAAACTACCATTGGTAAGTCGATTAGGATTTTTGATATGGTAGAAGACTGTGACATAGGGTTAAAAGGCCATAGGTTCTCTGCTAGGTTGTTCGCGATACCCTTAGACAATTGATGTAGTCCTAGGGATGGATTGGCTAGTAGCCGATGAGGCAAATATCTTGTGTCGTAAGAAGATGATTCGATTGACCGCACCCGATGGAAGTTCGGTAACGATCTATGGCGATAGAGTTAGTACGGCTTCAAAGGTAATTTCGATGGTTGCGGCAGAGAAGTGTATGAGACGTGGAAGTGGTGCCTATCCGGCATGTGTGAAGGATGTGGATGTGTCAGTACCACGATTGACGGATGTACTGGTCATGTGTGACTTCCCGGATGTGTTCTCGAAGGATCTACCAGGTGTGCCACCTGATCACGAGATCGAGTTCCAGATCGATCTGATGCCTGATGCCCAACCGGTTGCTAAGGCGTTGTATCGTCTAGCTCCCTCCGAGATGAAGGAATTGATGACTCAGCTGCAGTAGTTATTATACAAGGGGTTCATTCGACGAAGTATCTCTCTATGGGGTGCTCCGGTCTTATTTGTGAAGAAGAAGGAAGGTAGCATGAGGATTTGTATCTACTACCGTGAGCCAAACAAGTTAACTATGAAGAACCGATATCCGTTACTGAGGATTGATGACTTGTTCGATCAGCTCCAAGGTGCCAGGTGGTTCTCGAGGATAGATCTCCGACCGGGTTACCACCAATTGAAGGTAAGGAGCAGGATATTCCTAAAACAGCTTTTAGTACGTGTTATGGACACTACGAGTTTCTTGTTATGTCATTTGGTTTAACCAACGCACCAGCTGCTTTTATAGATCGAATGAATTGGATGGGTTGACCTATGCTAAATAAATCAGTGATTGTGTTTATCGATGACATCCTGATATATTCGAAGGGTGAAGAAGAGCATGCTAGTCACATCCGCAAGGTGTTGGAGATACTTAGAAGAGAGAAGTTGTACGCCAAGTTCTCCAAGTGTGTGTTCCGGTTACGCGAGATTCAGTTTTGGGTCATGTGGTTAATCCTGAAAGGATTAATGTAGACCTGATGAAGGTTGAGGTGGTAATGCAGTGGAAGTCTCCCAAGATGCCATCCGCGATTCATAGTTTCTTGGGTTTGGCGGGTTCCTACAGAAGATTTATCTAAAACTTCTCTAAAATGGCGGTTGTGGTCTTTGCATCGAAGAATTGGAGGCCACTTGGGAGTCAGAGGAAGAAATGAGATGGCACTGGCCAGATCTCTTTAAGGAGTGACATGTTTCGAGGACGAAACCTATATAAGGAGGGTGGACTTTTAACACCCAAAAATTTTAGAAAAAGAAATGAAAAGCAAGTAAGGGAGAAAAAGGGTATTTTTTAAAGCAAGGGGTTAAAAGTGTGCTAGGGGCAAACTTGCCCACAGTGGGTTCAAAAAAGGTGTTAAGGCTGCCCACACCCCCTCTCTCATGTAGATTATCGGCTAAAAAAGGAAGAGGAAGTTCCCATCCGGTTTTTAGAGAGACAAAGTGGAAAGTTCTTCAAGAAGGTGAGATTTTAAGGTATTTCTTCTCAGTTTTCAATCGGGTTCCAGCTTCTGGACCGAGTTTCTGGTGTTTAGTGCTCGTTTTCATGTGTTTTAGGTGCTAGAACTTCAAGTGGGCTCTCAGGTTTGAGGTGTTCTACTCGAAAGCTGTTTAAGGTGAGTACTAGATCCCCATATTTTACTAGTTTTCTACATGTTTGGGGCTGTTATGCATACTGAACAGAAGGTTTTTAAACCAAACTGTGAATTTTCCATGAAGTACGACTGTACGGTTGATGTATGTTTTTAGATGATTTCTATGTTGTTGTATGATGCTTAGTACATTTTAAGTGTGTAACATGTTACATCTATGCTAAGTGTATGCTAGAATGATGTTTGGGGACTGGAAGTACGTACGATGCATTGCAGGTGTTATTCATGGTCTCCATTGCAGACTTGGTACGTCCGCTGTGGACACTTAGAAAAATCATGCATGTTGTCCGCTGTGGACATAAAGTGTCCCCTGTGGACATAAAGTGTCCCCTGTGGACACCTAGTGAATTTCGCATGATTGACCGCTATGGACATAAAGTGTTCGCTATGGACACTTAGTGAATCTTGCATGCTGTCCGCTGTGGACATTAAACTGTCTGTTGTGGACATTTAGAAGGATTTATGTCGTCCGCTGTGGACTTGCATGTCCGCTGTGGACTTTGCATGTCCGCTGTGGACACTTAGGAAATTTTATGATTTGTCCGTTGTGGACATGCTCATCCACTGTGGACTTGTTCATCCACAATGGACTTGTTCATCCGCTGTGGACTTTGTTCATCTGCTGTGGATACTTAGAATATTTTTGCCATGCGCTGTGGACTTTAGTTGTCCGCTTTGGACCTTGGCTGTCCGCTGTGAACACTGAGAGTATTTTAAGCTGTCCGTTGTACACTTCTTCATGCGCTGTGAACGCTTAGATTATTTCTGAAATTTTGGGAAATAGGAATTACGTGCTAAGTACTGATATTTTATGGTGGCCTATGCTTTTTCGTGTTATGTATGCTTGTGGGTTGCTGTTATGATGATGAGGTTCCATGTTATGTATTATGATGTGACTTTACGTGACGTGCTATGTATATGTACGTAAAGTGTTATGTAATGAAAGTGAAATATAATGTTAATGTGAAGTGGAACATAATGAATGAATGTAAAGTCTTGCAAGCAAAATGATAAAGGTTCACAACTCAACAAGGTAGTTGTTTGCTCAACTATGTGCGGTTTAGCTAACCCTTGTTAATGTGCACATGGGTCTAATCCTTGAGATTGACCAAAAAGTACGGAACGGGATCCTTGTCGCTCCACCATGGTACTGTGTCAGCTTCGGCATGACGTGGGGGTTTACTTGTAAGCCCCGGCACAGTACTAGCTTCGGCATGACGTGGGGGTATAGCATATGGTAGGATCTAGATAAAGGTGAAAGATAATAATGAAAGAAAGTACGAAATGAACAATGATGAATGATGACGAATGATGATGAACGATGATGGCACATAATAATGATGTTATCTAGATGTATGTATAATGTATGATCACGTACGAAAGTAAAGAAAATGTTTTAGACGAAAGTAAAGTATTTTATTATAAAACTAGAACTCACTCAGTGTCGTTGATTTTTGTATGCATCATAGTTGGCAGGTAATTGTTGATGCTGAGGAGGTGCAGGCATGGATGCATAAGCTACTGGAGGTGGTTCAAGTCTGGCATCCATATTTTGGAGAATGTTTTTGTATTAATACATTTTTAGGATGTAAATGAAATAATATAATGATTTGATATGTTTTTATTATTAATGAAATGTTAAATTTCCGCTGCAAATTGATGAGTATTGTATGTTTTATGCGATGATTGACCAACTTTAAGTGTCCCAGGAACGGAGCCTTACATAATCATAACAGAGGAGACACTTGTATAATTGAGCAATTTTTAAACTGTTTTACTTGGTGTATTATAGTTACTTTACAAGCAACCTATATTGGTTAGACCAATACTCACCATAAACTAAGATGTGTTTTGCTGACCACACAATCATGAGAATTTAGTTCTTCACTATTGTAGTGATGTTAGGTGTCCCATTCTGAGCCTATCCACATATCAAACAAAGTATTATCAGTCTTTATTAGTGGGAAATGACTCAAGTAAAGAAATAATCTAGTGTACTATCATTTCTCATGAGTGGTCATGTGTGATTCAAATTGTTTGTTAATTACAAACATGAATGTTTGTTTGATATCTTGATTTTGAAAGATGCTTGTTTGATGTTAAACTTGGACTTTGACAATATCAAGCTTGTTTGAAACTAATGTTTTGAAAACATTACTTGTTTGGTTCATAGTTGATCATACCAAGTGACTGAACCAGAAATTCAAATCTTGTTAAATCAAATGGTTTGGTAAACAGTTCAGCCAATTGATTGTCTGTATGGACTTTGATCAACTTTATCAGACCCTCTTCTGAGCAATCTCTCAGAAAGTGATATCTGTTATCTATGTGTTTTGTTTTTGAATGTTGAACTGGATTATCAGTGATAAACATGACAGCACAATTATCAATGTGTATTGGTGTTTTAAGAAAATTAAAGCCATAATTAAGCATTTGGTTTTGCATCCAAAGCACTTGAGAATAGCATGCAGAAGTAGCTATATATTCTGCTTCAGTTGTTGACACAGAGACATTTGTTTGTTTCTTGCATTGCCATGAGATCAATCTTGATCCAAGAAACTGATAACCTCCAGTAGTGGATTTTCTATTGCTGTTGCATCCACCATAATCACTATCTGTGTATGCATATAAAGAGAAATCTCCATCTTTTGGATACCATAGGCCAAGTGCTGGTTTTCCTTTTAAGTATCAAAAGATTCTCTTTACAGTATTCATGTGTGATTCTTTTGGATTTGCTTGGTATCTGGCACACATGCAAACTACATACATGATATCTGGTCTGCTTGTATTTAGGTACATCAGCAAGCCTATCATGGATCTGTATAGCTTCTGGTCAACTAATATTCCTTCTGGATCAGGGCCAAATTTTAATCCAATTGCAAAAGGTGTTTTGCTGGATGTGCAATCAGACATGTTGTATTTCTTTAATATCTAATTCGCATACTTGCTCTGATTGATGAAAATTCCTTCAGTAGATTGTTGAACTTGACGACCAAGGAAGAAGGTAAGTTCTCCCATTGAGCTCATTTGTAATTTTGATTGCACAAGAGTTTCAAACTCTCTACAAAGTTGGATGTTGATGGAGCCAAAAATTATGTCATCCACATAGACTTGAACCACTAACAAGTCTTGTTCTTTTCTCTTTAAGAATAATGTCTGATCTATTTTCCCTCGAGTGTACCCATTCTGTAGTAGAAACTTAGATAAAGTTTCATACCACTTCCTAGGTGCTTGAAGAAGACCGTATAGAGCATTATCTAACTTGTAGACTCTGTGAGGAATTCTGGGTCTCCAAACCCTAGTGGTTGAGCAACATATACCTCTTTATCTATCTTTCCATACAGGAATGCACACTTGACATCCATTTGGAAGACAGTGAAGTTTTTTGGATGAGGCATATGCAAGGAACACTCGGATGGCTTCTAGTCTAGCTACTGGAGCAAAGACATCATCATAATCAATGCCTTCCTCTTGAGTATATCCTTGGGCTATGAGCCTTGCTTTGTTTCTGATGACAATCCCTCTATCATCAGCTTTGTTTCTGAATAGCCATCTTATGCCAATGGCATAGTGACCTTCAGGTAGGTCAACCAACTTCCATACCTCTTGCTTTCTGAATTGTTGTAATTCCTCTTGCATTGCTTCTTTCCAGCTGTTGTCTTTGAGTGCTTCTATGATGTTTTTAGGTAAAGTTAAAGATAGGAAGCAGGAATACAAGCAAATGTTTACTGTGTCAGATTGACTTCGAGTCAATCTGGAATTAAGGTCACCTATGATGTTTTCTAAAGGATGATCTTTATGAACTTTGGTTATTGCAATCTGATCAACAGGGATGGTTGAATCAAGATTGGTGATTGTTTGGTTGGGTGTTCATGGATGAGCAAGGGTATTTGTTGTTGTTGGTTGTTCTGGCTGTGTGGTTTTAGTGAATGTTTGTGGTGAATTATGAAAGAAATCTAGAGTCTCATCTTCATGATGTGTATCAGGTAATGAATGATAATCATCATCTTCTTCAACTGTAGCTAGTTGATGTGACTTTGTTTGGTTATTTTGTTGTGGTTGGGTGGTCACAAGAGTTGATGAAGATGGTGTATTTGATGATATTCCTTTTGATGTGTTTGTTTGTTCTGGAGGAATTGAAACTGTGCTACTGGAAGTAGTGATGTTTGTTCTCCATGGAGGAGCCGCAGTTAAAGGAACATCAATGGTTGTTGGTGGAACCATTGGATACTCATTGTTATCCTTGGTACCTGAAACATCAAAGTAAGATGTATCAAATGATTTTGTTAATGAGTCAATATCAAACAACCAGTCTGATCTAATGACTTTCTTAGTGAAAGAATGTTCCCTAAGAACAACATCTGTTGTTTCTTCCACTATGTTAAGCCTTGGATTGTATACTCGGTAAGCTTTTGAGCTTCCGGAGTATCCAACAAAAAATCCATTATCAGCTATTGGAGCAAACTTAGATAATTGTTTTTTGGTGTTTAATATTGACACAGAACATCCGAAAGCTTTAAGAAAGCCAATAACAGGTTTTCTTTTAAACATTAGTTCATATGGTGTTTTGGAATGTTCTTTGATTATTAACATTCTGTTTTGAATGTAGCAAGCTGTATTGATTGCTTCAGCCCAAAAGGATATGGGTAATAGAGAGTCAGCTAGCATAGATCTAGCAGCTTCTATTAATGTTCTGATTCTCCTTTCAGCAACTCTATTTTGCTGAGGAGTCCTTGCTACACTGAATTGATGACTGATTCCTTTCTCTGCACAAAAAGAAGAAATGAAGTTATTTTTAAATTCATAACCATTATCACTTTTTAAAGATTTAACTTTAAGATTCAATTGATTCTCAATTTTAGTGATAAAGGATTTGATGATTTTTGATGTTTTTGACTTGTGTAGTAGAAAGAAAACCCATGTGAATCTTGAGTAATCATCTACTATAACAAGACAGTATTGCTTCTTTCGTATGCTTAGGATGTTTGTTGGGCCAAAAAGGTCTATGTGAAGCAATTTGAGTGGTGTGTTGTTAGAGTTTACCAATTTTAACTTATGAGGCACTCTGTGTTGTTTGCTTTTCAGACATGTAGTGTAGTGGTCCGTATAGAAGAATTCTTTTTATGGTAAACCTATTACTAAGTCACCTTTTACAACTTGATTCATTTTGTTATAATTTGAGTGTCCCAAACGTCTGTTCCATAATTAAGAAACATCTTCTAATGCTTTTGATAGCAAACATGTTTCAGGAGTTGATGCTCAAACACTGTTCATATCAATAATGTATATCTTGTTATGATGGGGTGTTTTCAAAAGGATACAATCTTTAGGTATTTGAAAACCTGTCTTGAGGATGTAACAGTTGTTGGAGTCAAATATGGTGGCATATCTTTTATCACAGATTTAGGATATGCTGAGAAGATTGAACTGGAGGTTGGAGCAGTAGTTGACATTTTCAAAACTGATCAACCCATTTGATACTGTTCCTACACCAGTTATCTTTCCACCTGCCTTATCTCCTCTAAAGGCTACATTTCCTTTATGTTTGCTTTTAAACTCCCGAAGGAGTGAACAATTGCCAGTCATGTGTCTGGAACATCCACTGTCAACATACCAGATGTTGTCAGGCCTTCTTTGATGTCCCTGTAAAAGCAAAGAAATCAGTTAGATGGTACAACCCAAGCCAAGATGGTCTTGAGTTTTCTGTCTTTTCCCATAACACATATTTCTTCTAATATGGCATTGTCTGAGGGTTTAGGAATTCTAGTCACACTAGTTTTCCTTTGAATGGTTTTAGCTCTGTCAGGAGAAGTGTTTTGAGCTATTCTTCTTTGAGTGCTAATGTCTGATTGTTGTCTATTCTGAAACTTATGTCTCCTGTTTGATTTCTTAAAGTTGTCATAAAAGGTTTTATCATTATTTAAAACAAATTTTTGATGAGGAGTTTGTCATGGTACTCCTCCTTTGTTCTTGTCAGGAACAACTGTCTATTTCTCAATTGATTTCTCAACTTGAGGCTGTTTGTTTTGCTTCTTGTTTTTCTTATTGAAAAAGCAGTTAGCAGTGCTATGACTGTTTCTTTCACAAATTAAACAATAATTGTAAAAATGGCAAGATTCAGTACTATGATTGTTCATGTTACGGTACTTGCAATATTTACCATATTTGCATTTTTCGGTGGTGTGTGTGTATTGATCACACCACTAATAGTATGGTAAATTTGCATTGCCTTGTTTGTTAATAGCCTTTGATTTTAAATTTGATTTTAAAGGTACATCAAAAGTTACTATTGTTTGTTTTGGCTGAATGGGAGCTTTGCCTTTTCCTTTGTTTGTTTGTTTAGGAGAGGTAGTAGAAGATCTAGTTTTTCTTCCACCAGAGCAGATGCAAAACCTTATGTCTGCTTTGTTTGGTTGGTTGGTGTATCAATCACACTTGAAACTTTTGTAGTTTCAGTAATTGGTTGATCTGACTTTTCATCCAAAAGAATAACATCATCTTCATCAGTTACTTGTTCGTCAAACTCATTATTTTCTCCTTGATAAAAATCAGTTGATTTTATTTTTGAAGGTGTTGTTTTTTATATTAATGATGATTTTGATGATTATGATGATGATTGTTTTGAGTCATCAGTCCTGTCATGTGGGTCAAGAGACTCACCCTGTTTGTTTGTCATGGAATCAGGAAGTGGAATATAATTGTCATTATAAGGTAGATTGACCTTATTATATCCTAAACCTGAAGGGTCTTTAAATGCCCTTTGTTGAGCAAGAAGTTCTTCAAACTTCTCTTTGCTCACCTGAAATTTCTAAAGTTTCACTTTAGTTTTAGCCTGTAGTGTTTTTGACTGAGTCAATGATTCAGAAAGTTGCTCTACTTGAGCTGCGAGTGTTAATTTTTTAGACATCAATTTGTCTAAATCATTTTGTAATAAAAAATTTTAGCCTCATATTGTTTTTGTTATGATTTTAAACTTTCATTTAAATGTTTGTTTTAATTACTTTCTTGGAAAGTTTGTCTGCATGTTCTCTATATCTATTGACATTATCAATGCATGCTTATGTACAGGGGTGTTTTCCCTTACCTTTTTTGGGATTTTTGAAATCTTATCTTCTATGTTTGCCATGAGGGCATGATCAGGAGATTGGATCTCAGCCTCATACATACTCCAATCACATTTACAATTTTGTTTGATAATCATTGCAGATGATTTTGAGTGTTGATTTGGGCTATACTGTGTGATTTGAGGTAGGGTTGATGCAGCAGGAAGACTGATAGGCGGTGGGATTTATCTGTTTGAGTGGTAGCTGCTTGAGGTTGTGTTAGTTGGTTGTTTCTGTCAACTCTAGGTTGTTGGCATTCTTTGGAAAAGTGTCCATAGAGTTGGCAGTTATAGCATCTCACCTTTGTCTTATCAAAACCAATTATGGTTTTCTTATCCATGCTTAACCCCCTGTTCCTTTGTAGGAACTTCTTTGATCTATATGCAATCATTGCCATTGACCATTGAAGATCTATTTCTTCAATCATATTAGGAGGCAATTTATCCAGGTCTTGTTGTATGATCTATGATGGTGTGAGGTTAGCTCCTAGGTAGGCTTCAAAGCTTGTTGAAAAGGCTGGAAAAGCTGCCTTTTGCTCCTCACTTTGCAATATGATTGTTAATGCATCCATTGGTTTCTCAAATTTATGAATGTTTTGAATCTTTGCTGGGTGTTGTTTGCTGGAGGTGGAAGTGTAAGGATGTTGTTTGCTTTGGGGTGTTGCTTCATGGGAAGCATGAACACCAGTCTTCTTAGACTTTTGTTTGTTGTTGGATGATTCAGGAGCAGAGAAGAAGGAAGTTTCACTCGAATCCGGAAATTCTTCATCTTCATCTTCACCGGTGCAGGTCAAGAATGCATTGTCTGTTTGTTAAAGTTCCTTGAACTTGTATGATTCCACATGTCTGATTGTACTATTATTCCTGGACCTTTCATCTAGTTCAAGTGCCTCTACTTTGGCCACTAGTGCATCTAGAGATAATGCTTCAAGATCCTATGTTGCTTTCATCAGAGATACTGACTGAGTCCAGCTCTCTAGAAGTGTGTGCAACATCTTTTTGTTGATCTCCACAGATTCATATTTGAGACCATAGACTATCATCTCATTGACAAGTTGAACAAATCTGTGGAGTTGTTATGGTATGGATTCTCCTTGAACATGGTGGAAAGTTTCATATTGGGTCCTTAATTTCTCCTTTTTGATTTCCCTTATCTCCTGACTTCCTTCACACATGGTGTGAAGTACCTTCTACAGTTCATGAGCTGTTTTGAAATTTTCAACTCTTGTCAAAATTTCAAATGACAGGGTCATTGCCAATATGTTGTATGCTTTCATGTTAGTTTTGACCTTCTTGAGATCATCACCAGCTACACTTTTTAAGCTTACTGGCTTTTGTATGTTATAGTCTGGCCCAAGAGTTAATGTATGTATGGTCCCTCGGTTATGGATGTCCATAGGTCCGGGTCATGGAAAATAATCCAATTTCTGAACATAACTTTCCATTTTTTGAAATCTTCTTTGTTCTTGAGTCTTGGTGGTCTGAGACCACTGTTTGATCCGGAAATTTCATCGGACATGTTTGTTAAATTTTAAAACTGATTTAACTTAAACAGTTAAGTTTAAAATTTGTTTGCTGATTTAGCATGATGCTAAATTGAATTTATCCTAAGGTCACTAGAATTTGTTTGTTAATGATGTCACTTTTTAATTTTATTTACCAAATAAAAAGAATTAATTAATTTTAATTAATTAATGTCCTAGGTAAAGTCACTGTTAAGTCTCGGTTATCAAAGGGAATATTCTGTTTGAGGAATGTCAATCAGTCAAAACCTTTAATGATGTCAGTCAACCACGATCAAAACCCTAAAAACAAATATTTTGTTTTAAAAAGTTAACTTTTTGGATCAAAGTGACTTTTTCAAAAATTCAAAAGAAGATTATATTTCTTCTTCGAGTTTGATGACGAACCAACATAATCACTGGAGATTATGAAGGTTTGTGAGTGAACAAAAACTAGGGTTTATCCTAGGGTTTGTTGGCGGCTGAAACAACTTCAACAAAAACAACAATCGGTTTGTTGTTTGAATATGATAAATCGCCACAATCACTGGAGATTATTATTTGTTTGAAGAAAACTTGATATATTAGTAACCGTATACTGTTTTATAAAAAATCCTTAGAAACCGGTGAGGTTTCAATGATTTTTGTGATGTTTCTGTTTCAAAACAGTGTATGTATGATTTTGAGAGCTTTGTTAGCAACGAAAACACAGAATCTTCTTTAAAATGAATGAAAACAAATGATTAACTCATGTTTTTGAACATTTGTTGATTGTATGATATAGAAGAAGGATTTGTGTTGATTTTAAGCTCTAAATGTATGATATGAAGCTTAATGAACCACATATATCATGTTGTTGAATGAGAGGATCGAAAATCAGTGTACGATTTGAGCCAAGGCTCTGATACCATGATGAAATCCAAAAATTTGAACTTTTAAGAATAAGAACAAGATCAAATGAATCTCCCCAAGGATCTTTTCAATCTCTCACAATATAACAATAAATTGTTATATATTCAACACTCAATAATTATGGTGCGGAAACCTATCATTAATGATATGAATATTCGTGTGTGTGTGTGATTGTATGTGTGTGTTTGAATGCTTGAATGATAATATTAAATTCCTGATTGTATTGAATGTTCAAAAGCTTACAAAGGATTAGGGTATACTACTATTTATAGCCTATACAAAAAGCTATGTACAGTTACTAAAATACCCTTATGTAAAACAAAATTACATAAATAATCCTAAGTCTATAAGTTGTCCGCTGTGAATGTTGATCGTCCGCTGTGGATGACATTGGTCCGCTGTGAATTTTAATGAGCTATCCGTTGTGCCATGGATGCTATCCGATGTGAACACTTGTTTGAATGTTTGTCTTGTTAGTTGTCCGTTGTGGAGTGTTCATCCGTTGTGGATGAACATCGTTGGGGACTGTTCATCAGCTGTGGACATTGGTCATCCGCTGTGTTTGCTTTTTCATCCATTGTCTACACTTGGGACTTCATTCTTCATCCGTTGCTCACAGGTAGTCATCTGCTGTAGACTTTCTTCATCTGCTGCAGACACTTAGCAAAAATTCATATTATCTAAAAACTTGAAAAAGAAATTTAAACAATAATCAGTGTATGTTATGAATGTTAATGATGCTAATGTGTTAGTTAATGATTGTTTGAATGTTAGAACACATAATGTTTGATTATGGCAAGCATTATCCTTCAATGCACTTGTTGAGTCCAACGAAGCATTTATGGCTTCCGTTGCCTCCAACACACAAATCACACGTCTGCACACTTTTCACGTGCATAAGATCTAGCTTTTCAATAAACTTTCGACTTGGGCGGCTAAAGTTTTAATCGGATCGAGCTAATATACGCTAGCATTCTAAGTGGAAGGTATGCTTCTACCAGTTAGATACTAATAGCTTCTCATATCCAATTCTTTGAATAGTGCCATGCATTCCTCTGGTGGCTTGCTGTTAATCAAGGTTCTTCTAACAGTGATATCAAGCATGTTTCGAGTAGAATAGTTGACTCCATTATAAACTTCTCAAGCAATTCCCAATCTTCAAGCCTATGATGCTGGCACTTCCTAAGTAGCTCCTTGAATCATTCCCGAGTCTCGTAGAACGACTCGCCTTCATCGTGTTTATATTCATGAATGAAGCTCCTCGGACGCATGGTTTTGGAAGGGGAAGGTATCGCATTAAGAAATTCTCGGCTAGTTCATTCCACGTGGTTATGGAACCCGCAAAAATGTATTCCAACCAATTATAGGCTTGACAAGGAGAGAGAATAGTTACAGACATAGCTGGACTGCGTCCTCAGAAACACCGTTTATCCTGAAGGTGTCATGAATCTCTGTTAACATGAAATATGAGCGTTTTGGTCCTCGTAAGGTAAACAATGAAACTAGACAGTGTTCTTGATCATAGTGATGATCTTAGGTGGAATCTGCCAGATATTCACTTCAAAATGAGAACGAGCGATACTGGATCGTGCACCAACCACAGTCGACTTGGCTAGTTAGCAAAGATTCATCTCGGTGGTTGTGTAACCAGATCTTCTTCTTCTTCTTCTTCTTCTTTAGAATCTAATTGTACCTCATTCTCATTGTTTGTATTAGCATCTGCCAGCTTAGAATTTCACAACCGACGATGAAACTCGCACTCGGGTTCAGGCTACGGGCTAAACGCAGGTTACTCGGTGGAACGGGTATCGAACGTTATAATAAATAAAATATAAAAATTAACTTATAAATATAAACACATGTAAATTGTCCTAAAATAAAAGAAATAGCACATGTGGTCGCTAATCTTAAAAAGATAAAATAATCGATTAAAGATAAAACTACTAATTACAAGATAGTAAATCCCCGACTCGGGTTGTTCTTAAAATCGCCGAAAAAGTGTGCTCCGTAACGAAACCAAAAAATTGATGTATGAAAATATATATTAGTTTTAATTAATAAAAAGATTTTCATAATTTAATTTTAAAAAGAGATTCACTAAATTAAACTTCGCACAATTGGCAAGTATACCGGTTGTGATATAGTGTTTTTGAAACATGTCTAATATCGAAACCAAATACACTATCGACAGCTCTTAATAATAAGCTTTTATCGAGTTTTAACCTAATTATAAAAATAATAAATTTCTATATTAAAATGAATTAGAAAGAAAAATGGCAACTTTTTATAAAATGACTAGAAACACAAAACTTAATTATGAAAAAGTAACTACTTAGATTAGGAAATCATATAATATTTTAACTAAAAATCGAATTTAATGATTCAATGGTAACCAAAATTTAGATCTTGACTATTGTGGAATTAAACAAATAGGCTAGATCTTTTCTCAGACTCACTAACCCACTTAATAAATTCTTAATAGTGGTATAATGCCTGCTGGTTTAATTAAGTTAGTTCACCCCTTGATCTCACTAATTTTAATATGTTAATGTATGCAAAAGCTATTTTACCTCTCGATCTCAATATCACAACACCTAAAACCCGTTTATGAGTTCAAGATGTGGTATAATTCAAGTTAACATGATAAAAACACAAAATTATTAGTTTTAAAATTAATTAGATAAAACTCATTTTCATTCAACTTTAACTAAATTAAACAAGAAAACCTTGTAAACTTGACATTTTTTTATCTTTCAGTCTCAAAGTTGGTTAAAACGAAGATTTATATTCAAGTTACAACCCAAATCCCATGACTAATTATTCCTAACTTAATCACATGATCATCACAAACACAAAGTAAGCAACTTTAACATGCTAACCTATTCAGCTAATACAAAATCCATTGAATAACCAAGCATCAGGATCTAGCATCAAACATTAATCACAAATCAATATCAAACAACATCTAAGATCATGAATGAACTAAACATTTAATAACATATAGCCATTGAATCAATAAGCCAAAAAAATAGTCAAAACAAAATATATTCAAACCATATCAAACTAGTTTAAAATAAATTAGCTACTCATGGTGATTAAGAACAGTAAACATGGAATTTCAATAGCAAACATAATGAACACAAGTCTTAAAAATTGAGAAGGAAATCAAAGTATTATAAGAAAGTCAAACCGAAAACTTATGCACTTTGTTCTTCAACTCACAAGCTTCCAACACATGATTCCAACCTTCCAATGCACTTCAATGCTCCCTTGATTCGTTCCTGAAGATCCTCTCTTGAATGAATATGGAAATCTCTATTTAAAATCCTCAAAATCTGAAGTAAAGGAAAGTGTTTTTCGAATGGGCCATAGCGGACTGCTAAGGAAGGGCTTGTCAGTCCGCTAAGCATGTCTTGACTCGCATTGATTATCCATAATGTTTTCGTTGACTTAGTAGATGACGGAACATTATTGGTGGTTTGGCAGTCCACTATGAGTCCATTAGGGTTTACACGTTCCCCTTTCATCACAGACCAAACCACTAAGCTTGGCGGTCCGCCATGGTCTTCATTGTTAGCAGTCTTGTGTTGATTTCCATGTTGATCTAGATTCTGTCAATCCCTTGGAGTTTTTGCATCCTTAGCCTCCGTTCCTCTGAATTGTAATAAAACTGTATACTTTTATGTATAATTATAAGTATATCAAGTTCATTAAAGATGATGCTTGCCAAAAACTATTTATCAAAAGTCAAAGTAAGTCAAAATGAACCTGTGATGAAAGTGAACTTGCAGTCAAAGTGAACTTTGGGATCAAAGTGTTAAAAGTCAACTCGAGGTAAAAGTCTCGTCATCATCGCATGCGATTAAATATGTTCACCTAAGGATGGTTAACACACTCATGATTTTGGTTAAGTTCAATGACATGTGGTTGATTTATGTTGGCATGCGAAATATGGCAAAGTATTCTGCAATGCTGATGAGATAATTATCAATACTAGTGAGTATTCTTCATTGCTGATGAGAATATGCAATACTGATGGTATAATTATCAATGCTGATGAGTACTTTTCAGTGCTGATGAGATAATTATCAATGTTGATGAGTATTTTGCAATACTAATGAGATAATGATCAATGTTGACAAGATAAGGGTTAATGCTAATGAGATAATAGTCAATGTTGATGAGATATTTATCAATGATTGATATAAGGGTCAATGCTCATGAGATAATGGCTAATTCTGATGAGATATTGGTCATTGATCATGAGATAACGGTCAATGCTGATGAGATAATGGTCGATGCTGATGTAATATGATCATGTCGAAGCCAAATCTCATTCAAGTAATCACTGAATATTACTAACGAGTAAACGACCAAGTGCAAATGAACAAATTCAAGACGAGTATAGTCGAGCAAGTGCGAGTGAAGAAGTTTTTATAATTTTTGACGTAGAAAATTTGAGTGATCACTGAATATCACGACTAAGTAAAAGACTAAACGCAAATGAATGAATTCGAGACGAGTATCATCGAGCAATTGCAAGTGAAGAAGTTTTTATAACTTTTGACATAGAAATTTATTGTGTAAACATAGAGGCATAATTATCATTGGCTTTGAATTTTTGTCACTCCTATAAATATGTATAGTATGTTTGTATTAGGATAATGACAGATGATGTGACATTCCTTGTACAACCTAATGTAATGATTAACGAGAATGACAGAATTTTAAGAAAAATATTCATTTTTTCATCATTGTTATTCATTAAATCATCATCATCAGATAAGATTTGTGAGATTCCGTATCACGAATCCATCGTTACAACAACATATTCGATCTAGATTTAGATCTCATATTATGCATTAAGTATAGGTACTCAGTGCACATAATAATGACAAATGATTTCATCAACTCTTAGACCTTATTTCATTTATTGATCTAAAGTTATATTTTAACCATGAAAACTTGGTATTTCAACCCCTAAATTTTGGTTATAGGTACACTTTATATCCTATAGTTATCTATCTGTCTTATGGATCACTCATTACTTTGTTATTTTTTAATAATATTTTATGACTTTTAAAAATAACGTTTTATATAATTTCTTGTATGTCGTTGGGACGTTCTTAACGTTATCTATGTTCAAGTGTAAACTTTATTTAAAATGGAGTTGTGCATCATAATGTATAAGTCATCAAAACACGAACATGCAAGTTGTCAAAGCTTATTCAATGACACGATTTTTTTGTATTTTATTACTTTATTCCTTCATTTTAGAATTTATGATGTTTATAAAATCTAAATTTTACACTTTAATGTTGAGGTTTTTCATTACAATGTGTTCCTTTTTATTAAGTTTTCGATGTGAGTTTTTTTAACGAATTCTTTTTCTACATAGGATTTCAAATATTATTAATGGCCTTGCCACAACGCACGAGTTTGCTAAGGTTTAATTTTTTTTATATAAAGTTTTGAATGATGTCTAGGTTTTTTTCCCTATATAGTGTAGCATATGTTTTCAGTGTCCCCTTCAACATGTGGGTTTGCGACAATGTTTCGACAATAGGTATTTTACTGTTTTACATCTTCGTTGTAACGTGGGGCCTAATCTTTGTAATGTAAAATTTCAAGTGATATCAATAACATCCAAGATGCATTTTTTTATATGATGTTGTAATAGTTTATCTTAGATGTTGATGCTAACCAAAGGAATCTCAGCATGCACTAAAGTACAAGGAAGTACTTCGGAAAATTTGACAATGGACAATGAAAAATAACTAAGTGTCAAATCTTCCGAAGCCAAAGACAAGAATCTTCTGAAGCCAAAAGTGAAGTCTTCCAAATCTTATAGACAAAGTCTTTCGAAGCTTGAAGACTGAACTCTTCTGAAGACGAAGAAGCCATGTGTCTACTGACATACTTTTAACAAAAACAGACCATCTTTCCACTGCCAGCTCTGAAGACTCGCCAACTTATATAAGTTGGCAATTACCTTTTTTACTTTTGTCAACTGTATAATATGGTGTTTTACCTGTAACTTCCTACTTTAGTACTTTTATCCTTATTATAATACAATAGGATGTGAGCTATGGTATGTCATAGTCACATATCAAAAGGCAATCTGCCTTTTGATTTTACATTGATCTTGTTGTCTAGATTAGTATCCATTTGGCCTTCAAAGTATGGCCGGTTGTAGGATGTAGTATAAAGTATCTTATTGTATCAGTCTTAGGACTAAGCCTTGTAAAATTGGTAAAAAACTTGAGAGCAATATCCATCATCCTTGAAAACTAATCCTTGTGTTGTTGAGTGTTTTTACTTTTAGTTCATTATTTCTTTGCCTGGTTCCCTATTTGATCTAGTAAGTGTGTTATGTCCAATTGTGAAACTGCTGTTGAAAAACCATAACCAGTTTTGCAATTAGTATTAGAGCTTCTTAGGCTCTTGATTGCAAGATCTTACCATCTTGAATCACTCTTCAATTTCATAAACACTTACTTGCTCAAATGGAAGCTTTTACTAAAGCTAATATGGAAACCGACACAATGACTAAGTCTCCGCTGGTCACTCTTGATGACTTAGACACTTGGTACATGAGGATAAAAGGCTTCATCAAGTCTCAAGACAGCAGGATATGAAGATCTATAGTCTCTGGACCACACATCCCAAGTACTACTTCAGCAACTGCTGGAGGTAGGATGATACCCAAGGAAGTGGCTGATTATTCTAAAGAAGACTGGAAGAAAATAGACATTGATTAGAAAGCTATGACTGCTCTTTAAACTGCTCTTCCTAACTCCATCTACAGAGGCATTACGAAGTGCAAGACTGCAAAAGAACTCTAGGATGCACTAAAGCTGATGTATGAAGGATCAGTGGAAGCTAAGGAGAACAAGAAAGACATCATGAAGCAGTAGTTTGAAAACTTCACCTTCAAGACAGGTGATACTATTACTCAACAATACTTCAGGTATGTTGAGATTGTAGATACTCTAATGGATGTTCGAGTTAAACTTGAGAATATGAATATAGTGAGGAAGTTCATGTTCTCTCTTCCTAGAGAATGGACACACTATTGTGTGACCATCAAGAGAACTGATAACCTCTCTACCCTCACTCTTACTGAGCTATATGGTATATTGAGCGGTTACCAAATGGAGATGATCATGTAAAATCCTTCCCCCAACTCATCTAGCACCCAGAAAAGTTTAGCCCTTCATGTGGTTAAAAGGGATAACAAATAACCATAGTATCATCTCATCTGCTACCCTAGCAACTCACCAAAGGGTCCTTTTATCACCTTCCTAGAGACACCAAGAGAAAGCTACACTCAAGGAAGTCCATTCCAAGAGCCCAACTCTTCTAAGGCCTTTATGTCTTTAGACAAAAGTTCTTGCAACTTACTCTTCACCCTTGAATACCTGGACTGCATCCATCCAGATGATCTGGAGTACATGGAGATAGTCCAGCAGATGGCTCTTCTCACTCATAGAGCCAAGAAGTTCTACAAGAGGATAGGGAGGAAGTTTCCAAGCAATGTCACCAGTGGAAAGTTTGGGCTGGACAAAAGAAAAGTAAAGTGTTATAACTGTAACCAAATGGGCCACTTTGTTAGTGAGTGTAAGGCACCAAGAACAAATGGTGGCCAAACACAGTCCAGGCCAAACTACACTATGGCAGCTCCAAGAACTGGGAAGCCCAACCAACCAAAGCAGCAAGCTGTAGTTGCTATTGAAAAAGGAGGCTTTGACTTGAGCTTTCAGGTAAAAGATGTCTCCTCAAACCAAGCCTTGATAGCAGGCCATGATGAATCAAAGGTATTGGAACATCTTTACTCTCTTGAATGCATTACTAAAGTTAACATGTATAGGTCCTACAACTTGGAAGTAAGATTTGATCTTGAGTCCTTGAACATTTTAAAAGATGACTTTAAAAGAGTAGAAAATGATTATAACCTTAAAATAGAAGGCTTAGAGAAGACTGTTTCTAGTCTAAAACATAAGCATACAAACTATAGGACTCAGATTAAATATCTTGTTACCAAGTTAACTAAATGTCAGGCTGAGCTTTTGATCAGCAAAGCCAAGGCGGAAAAATATGTTCTTGAAGAAGAAACCTTCAAGAACATTATATCTTCATCCTTTCATGCAAAAGTTAGTTATCAAAATAGGCAGGGACTTAGATCAAATGAAATAGCTCCTCCACACACATTACTATTAATCAGAGAACCAAGGTGTGGAACTTGTGAAGATGAGCTACCGCCCATTGATCATATCCAAGAGGAAGATGAAGATAAAGAGGATATAGTGAAGGATGAACTAGAAGTGAGTGACGAGGTTCATTCTAAGAAGGGTCATTATATCTCTGGAGAGAAGAAGAAACCAATGATGGCCAAGTCTGGAAGAAAGAACTTGATTAGGGCTGCAAAAAGAATATTAAAGAAAGTGCAAGAGATCAAGGCCACCTTCAACCCCAAGCAAAAACAAGTTTTCATCTCTGCTGGGTTTGAAGTAAGGAAGACTAAAGACATAACCAAGGACTCTAGTACCAGGAGGCCTAGTTCAAGTCCAAGCCATCCTGGTAATGAGAAGAAGGTTGAACCATCATGCACCACTACTGCACAGGCTCGACCGTCCAACTCCAAAGGTAAGCTTCACCCTCAAAAACATGTTGTATCATCTAAGGAGATGAAGAAGGAGCTCGAAAAAGATCAAAACAAACCTTCTCCTCAAGACAAGACTCTTAGAAGAAAGCCTATGGAATGCATCATGTGTGGTGGTACAACTCACTTTGCTAAGGATTGCATTTACAATCCTAAGAGTATCATCCACATGCACTAGAAAAAAGACTTCTGAGAAGAAGAAAAGTACAGGTTTCGAAGGAAAATAATTTTTCTTCGGAAGCATTAAGGTGACCCAGAAGAAGATAGGTGGAAAACTGTCTTTGGAAGCAAGTTTGGTCTCGGAAGAAAGGAATGCTTTCGAAGCACTAAAGTTTGCTGAAGTGGATTCAAAAGCTTTCAAAGGTTCAATCTCCAAATCTTTCAAAGTCATAAAAACTTTTGAAGTTTGGAAAGCCAAGTCTAATCTTCCAAAGATGGTGTGGAAGATGAAGGAAAGCCATATGACTGAAATTTCTTCATCAACAACAGCCAAGGATCCTCAAAGCTTGCATATAGGATCAATAACTATTGAACTATCTTCAGTTCTTCTTGATAAGCCCAAGACCAGCAAGGCTTGGGTTTCCAAATGTAACTAATCATCCCTTTTCACATGCAGGAACAACTGAAGACCAAATAAAATATATGGATCATTGATAGTGGTTGTTCCAGGAACATGACTGGCAATGGCTCTTTGCTTCAAAACTTTGAGAAAATTGATGGAGGGCCAATTGCTTTTAGAGGTGAATCAGGTGGTTACATTCTTGGTCATAAATTATAAGCTCAGTATTAAGAAGGTAAACTTTGTCAAAGAGCTTAAGTACAATCTTTTGAGTGTATCTTAATTTTATGACTAGAGATATAACTTGATCTTTACTGAGCATGAGTATTGTTCTCAAGCCTGGGGTGATCATTCCTCAAGAGTATATTTGGCTCAGAGCCCTTAGGAAAGGAAACATGTACAAGATGGATTTTCAAGAAACCTCCCCCTCTGAAGAAGTTTCTTGCTTTCTATCTAAAGCAAATAGTGATGAGTCTTTCCTTTGGCATAAAAGAATGTGCCATGTAAACTTTAAGAATACGAATAATATGATCTGGTAACTAAAATGCCAAAGAAAGAGTTTAGAAGTGATGATCTATGTTGTATGTCTGAAAGGAAAGCAACACAAAGTATCACACATGCCAAAGGAAATGAACTCCATCAGTATTACCCTACACTTATTACACATGGTTCTCTATGGCCCCACAAGTGTAATGATTTTAGGAAGAACTTCAAACTGCCTTGTAATCACAGATGATTTCATAATATATACTTGGGTCTTTTTTCTTAAAAGTAGGGATGAGACCCCTGAAATCTTAAAATCCTTCATTCTAAAGGTTGAAAATCAATGTGATCACAAGGTAAAGATCATAAGATATGATCAATGAACTGAATTCAAGAACCAAATCCTTGATTTGTTTTATGATAAAAAAGGCATTTGAAGACAATATAGTGCTCCTAAAACTCCTCAACAAAATGGTGTTGCTGCAAGGAGAAACATGACACTTATTAAGGCTGCAAGATCCATAATCTCTGACTCTAAACTACCCATCATCTTCTGGCAGAGGTAGTCAACATTGCCTGGTATGTGCAAAACATAGTCTTAGTAGTCAAAACTTATGGTAAGAATCCTTATGAACTGTGGCACAAAATGAGATCTTTTATTGGTTTCTTCAGGTCATTTGGATGTCCATGCACCATCTTGAATACCAAAGATCATATAGCCAAGTTTGCTGAGAAGTCATATGATGAACATTTCATTTGATACACTTCTCAAGCTAAGACTTATAATGTATACAATCTCAAAACTAGAGTAGTTGAAGAGTCAGCCAATTTGACCTTCAATGAACACTCTAAGTGTGAAAGGTTCTGGTCCTGACTAGCTATTTTATCTTGATTTAGTTACCAACTATTTTAACAAATCTTGTGAAGATGTTTCAGGAGCAATAGGTAATATGACAGTAGAAGATTTTGATGCAAGTTTTGAGCTGAGAAGACCAAATGATTGAATCCCTTCAGCATAAGTGGTAATAAGCACTGCATGTGGAAATCATGTCAGCACAGATATGACAACAAATTCTTCAGCTGATACATCTGAGGTGCCAACCAATTCTAGCAATGAGACGTAAAACTCAAATAAAGGTATTTCTAATATAGGAGAAGATGGAGATGGTAAAAGTGATCAAGAATATCTTGATGCTAACAACCACTCCACTGAAGACTACATCAATAATGTTACACTCTCTAGATAAAGTCACACTTGATGGGTGTGCTGATATGGTAGGTGGTACTCAATTACCAAATCTAAATATCTCAAATTTAGATCTGTCAATTCAACTTGTTATGATTCCTCAGCTAGGAATCCACAAGTCATATCCTACCACAAACATCATTGGTGATATTAAGACTGGGGTGGGAATAAGAGGACAAACCCATGATCAAAATGTTTGTCTACACTCTTGCTTCTTATCCCAGATTGAGCCAAAGAAAGTAGATGAAGAAGATGGAAGCCGGATTGAAGCAATGCAGGAGAAACTACTTCAATTCAAAAGATAAGGTGTTTGGAACCTATGTCCTCCTCCACCTAGGAAGATGCCAATAGAAACCAAGTGGGTATTCAGGAACAAGAAACATCATAGAGGACTTGTCATAAAGAACAAGGCAAGACAAGTAGTCCAAGGGTACACTCAAGAGGAAGCGATTGACTACAAAGATGTTTTAACTCCTATAGCAAGACTTGAAGCTGTAAGAATATTTCTTACTTTTGCTGCATCAAAGGATTTCAAGGTCTACCAACTTGATTTCAAGTGTGCATTTTTATAAGAGGGGATAGATGAAGAAGTGTATGTCTATAAACCACCTGGCTTTGCAGATCCAGATCTTCCTGATTATGTTTGCAAGCTGGACAAAGCTCTTTATAGGCTGCATCAAACACCAAAGAAGTGGTATGAGACATTGTCATGGTACCTAGTACAACATGGTTACAAAAGAAGTAATATTGATAGCACACTCTTCATCAAAAGAACAGGAAATGACTTGATGATCCTTCAAGTTTAAGTCGATGAAAAATAGGTTTGAAATGTATTCCATTGAAGAATAGATTTGAAATGAGTTCTATAGGAGAACTCAATTTCTTTCTAGGAATTCAAGTGAAGCAAGTTGACAATGGCAATTTCATAAACCAGTCAAAGTATGTACAGGACATACTAACCAGATTTCATCTGACTGATTGTAAGATTGCTAAGACTCCCATAGCCAGAAACCACTCCCTATGACCTGATCTTGAGTAGTAGTGTATGGATGAACATTAATTCAGAGCTATGATTGGGTCTCTTATGTACCTAACATCCAGCAGGCCTGATATCATGTTTGCTACATCATATGTGCAAGATATCAACCCAGCCCCAAGATGTCACACCTAGTTACTGTCAAGAGGATTCTTAGATACCCTAAAGGAGCTCCCACATTGGCACTTTAGTATCTAAAGAATTCTGACATCAATCTGTATGCATATACAGATAGTGACTATGGTGGCTACAATATGACTGCTAAGTCTACATCTAGGGGATGTCAGTTCCTTGGTGGAAGGATAGTCTCATGATAGTGCAGGAAGCAATCCTGTGTATCTACATCAACTACTGAAGCTGAATACATTGCTGCTGCAAGCTGCTGTGCTTAAGTGCTTGAAATTCAGAATCAGATGCTAGATTATGGATTTAACTTCAAGAAGACTCCTATCCACATAGACAACAATAGTGCTATCTCCATCATACAGAATCCAGTACAGCACTCAAAGACAAAGCACATCAACATCAGGTATCATTTGATCATAGATAATTTTGAAAAAGGATTGATTAAACTGGTCAAAGTAAACACAAATAAATAATATGTTGACCGTTCACAAAAGCATTTGGTGAACAGAGATTTAAATATCTTGTATTAGCTATGGGATAATTAACTTTGAGTATATTTTCTTAAATTATTATTAAAAATTGTTTTTCAAAAATATGTGTCTTTAATGTTGTCTAATTTATCACTCATTTTAAGCTCTATTTATCTTGGAAGAATTTTCTTCAAAGTATATGTTCCTTAGATTTTTAAGAAGTATAGACAGATTTAATCTTGGAAGACATTGATTTGACTTTGGAAGAAAATTATATCTTCAAAACAACTAACTACTAAGGAATTTAACTTCAGAAGAAATTCTGATATATCTTCCACAGCTTAAATAAGCTTCTAAGTATTTATATGTTTTGAATGACAATTTTCTTTGAAAAGCAATTTAGTCTCAGAAGTTTTATTTAGTCCTTAAATAAAACTTCTGAAGCTTAGTATCTTCTGAAACCAAATCTGTCTTGGAAGCAAAATTACTCTAAGTACATTTTCTTCCAAAGTAGTTCTTCTCAAAAACTAAGGAATATCTTCCGAAGTCAACTTTGCTTCGGAAGCTTTCTTTAAACTTTCGAAGGGAAATTACCTTCAGAAGATTTTAAACTTCTAAGATAACTAACTTTTTGGGCACATTTTTAAAGGTGGGACTGACATCCAAATTTCAAAGTTTATCTTTTGCAATAACTTTGTCTCAAATCCAAGCATATAAATAGCCTTTCCAATGGATTTTCCTCTCTTTTTCTTCTTCTTCATCTACAAATTTTCAAGCCCTAAATTATGATGGATATGATCTGCCCAAAATACATATTGAATTGATGTGGCTAGTATGTCATGATCCAAGTCGGGTCATACCCAATAACGAGCTAGACAAACACCAAAGATATTTGTTTTATGATATGATCATATAAATAAATATTAACACTTAGAATATTTGGAAATTGGGTTTCCAAACATTTACACTTGTGTTGTATGTAAATTATATGGATAATTTATTTCAAAGAGAGAGGAATATTTACTCACCCGTATTCGTTTAACACAGCCGCATTTGATGTGGTTGAACAAATGCGGATGATGTTTACTCATCCGCATTTACAAATGCGGGTGAACAAACCCTGTCCGTATTTTTTTTAGAACAAATGCGGATGAGCATTTCTGGAAATGCTGATGGAAACATACATCCGCATTAGCTAATGCGGATGACCATTTGCAAATGCGGATGGATTACTTCACCCGCATTTACAAATGCGGGAGAACAACTTCATCCGCATTAACTAATGCGGATGTTGTTCCGAGAAATGCGGATGGGTTAAGGGGCTGGGCCCCACCCACTTTTCTCTCTCCTGAACTTTATGTTTCCAAGGACATGCAATATAAGATGGCTTGCAGATCTCTCTAAACTTAAGACATAAGAACACGAAAAGTGTAAGAACCCTTTTTCTCTCGATCGGTCTAGAGAAATATAAAAGGGAGTTGTATAAGTGAAAATCCTAGCAACTGGTGTTCTTGTTGGTGGCTCGTGGGTAGATTAGCTTGAGGCTTCTTGCTTTAGGAGCTGCCATCTTCGTTCACCTCCTGCCGACCTCATTGTTGAAGGTAGTTCTTCGTACCTTCTATGGTTGTTTGTAAGCATGATTTCATATATCGATCCATATGGGTTTTGACTGATTTTATATAAAAATGTTTTATATATAAATTAGCTCACTGTAACAAGTTTAAATTCATATTCCGCTGCGTTCTTCTATTTTATAAGGATAAAATAATCTGTTAACTTGTGAAATCCCATCAATGGCATCAAGAGCCGGTTATATGGATACATGCTTCATTTGGACTGAAAATTCGGTTTCTTGGTGATGATTCACCAAAAGCCTAGAGGCTTCAGCCCTAGTATCCCCTATTTTTCAAGATCTATTTAGACATGCATATAGGAATCTTGGAAAATTTATATCATTTGGATGATTTTGTTTTGGAAACAAAACCATGGTTCTCGGCTGTTTATGCTTCAGCCGAGAATCTATGGTTCAAGGGATGCTTTTGGATTTTGCTTACATATGTGATATGTATTTTATTTGTTCATAACCAAAGCCGAGACCTATGGATGAATGTGTTGTGATTTGTTTTAATTATTCAAATGGTTTGTAATAATTAAACATGTTTATTCTTCCCATTGGGTATGTAATTTATTTATTTTTCATTTGGTATGTAAATAAATAGGCTAGTTGCACTTCACTTTTACTAGAAAAAATTGTATTTAGAATATGTTTTGTAAAAGAAGATGCAACAAGACAATCTTTCTCGGTTTTAACCGAAAGGAGAAGATGAAGGCCCAAAGGAGTTTGATGCTGATGTCAAAGCCTAAATGGAGACCCAAATGGATTGGAAGAGTCACAACACAAGATGGACACTTGAAGCATTTGGATGCGGGATCAAGTGGGAGTTCACCGGCACAAATGTTGTGTCATTTTCACCCTTAGAAACGACTTTATTAACTCACTTGTTTCGGTCAACAAGTGATGTTAAGCTTAGATGGCTACGGTTATGGACTCATGTGATGCTTGTGTGGTTGTTTTATTATTGTTTTGTGATATATGGATATGCATGTTTAAACAATTTAAAATCAACAACAAGCATAAAATTGGTTCTTATAAAACATTAACATGGGTAATAAAAGGGTTTATTAAAAGTTAATGTGTTCACAATAAAATTAGTTTTATTGAAAGAACCTTGAAAATTGTTTCACACTGGTACCACACATTTGAATGCATGCAAATGTTAGGTGCAAAATTGTTTTCAAAACTAGAATTAATGAAAACTAAAATCCCTTTTGAAACAAGTTTAACCCCATCCTTTTACACAACTCTCGAATCACTTGGGAACTATTTGTGGGATAAAGGTCACCTAACCATTCTTAGGGAACTTGTGTGTTTGAGGTGGGGTTAACATATTTGTGGGATAAAGGTCACCTAACCACTTGTATGTGTAAACTCACACGTGTGTGTAAGTAAGACAACTTGAGTTGGAAACCATGTGAATAGGGTCACCGAAGATGGTGTACAATGGTGTTGATGGGATTAAACATGCCAACTAAACTTAAAGATGTTTAACCGATCCCATAAAACTAGAAGTTGCAAAGGGTTGCAATTGTCAAGTGTTGACTACCTTGTTAATTTAAATGATGGGATAAAGGTCACCTAACCATTATTTAAATGTAACGTTGGATTATAGATTTTAATTATTAATTGTCTATGAGACGTGAAAGGGGTATTAATAATTAAAGTTTTATTTTTGGAAATACTAAAAATGAACTTTGTTTGTAGAAATGGCCGCCAACAACAACGCTCCCACCCCGACCTTCCATAACCTATCACTAAGAACTATATTATAAAGGGATCGTCTTAACCATAATAATTATATGGATTGGTTTCGTAACTTGAGAATCGTTCTCAAGCAGGAAAAGAAATCTTACGTGCTAGACGATCCCATTCCCGACGAACCCGATGTTAATGATGTTGAGGCCTATAACGATTGGGTTAAGCACACTGAGGATTCTATGCATGTTTCTTACCTCATGTTGGGAACTATGATTTCCGAGCTCCAAAAGGATTTAGAGCATCATGGGGCATACGACATGATTACCCAGTTGAAGGAAATGTTCCTTCAACAAGCAAGGGTAGAACGCTTCGAAACGGTTGCATGTCGCATGGAAGAAACTCAATCGTTTCATCTTATGTACTTAAGATGAAGAGCCACATTGATCGCCTTGAAAGGCTAAATTGTGTCGTCTCAAAAGAGTTGGCCACGGATTTGATCCTTAATGGCCTAACTAAAAGGTTTGAGACGTTCATCATGAATTATAACATGAACGGGTGGGACAAGAGCATTGGTGAGCTTCATACAATGCTCAAAACGGCCGAGGCGGGGATGGGTAAAAGGGTTTTACCCATCCTCATGATCAATGAGGGAGGCAACAAGAAAAGGCAACACCCCGATCCCAAGGCAAATGTTGCTAAAGGAAAGGGATACATCAAAGGAAAGGGTAAGGGAAAGGCAAGAACTGAACCTCCAAAACCAAAGCTTAAGAACCTAAGGTAACGGAGAACGATCCATGCTTTGAGTGTGGTGAGATAGGACATGGAAGAGGAATTGTCCAACCTATCTCAAAGAGTTGAGAAACAAGAGGGATGCTGGGCAGACCTCAGGTACAACTTTCATGATTCATATTGAATTGAATGTTATTTCTTCAAACACATGGGTATTGGATACCGGATGTGGAACTCATATTTGCAATTTGTTGCAGGGGTTCAAAAGAAATAAGCATTTCAAGAAGGGAGACACAAGTCTCTACATGGGCACGGAGCAAAAGTTGATGTTGAAGCCCAAGGAGACTATGTTTTGAAGCTTCCAAATGGTTTGGAAGTTGTCTGAAAAACATCTTGTATGCTCCTAGTTTGACTAGGAACATAATTTCTGTTTCCCTTTTAAAACAATATGGTTATGTATTAAAGTTTGTAAACAATGGTATTTGTGTTTTTATGGGATGTATTTTATTTTGAGGCTATGCCTTATAATGGTATCTATGAATTGGTTCATGATAACTCATCTTTTAATAACTCGTTATACCAAACTAGCACCAAGAAACTTAAAATGGGTTTAAGTGATTTATATCTTTGGCATTGTCGTCTTGGGCATATAAACAAGAATCAGATCCAAACACTTCAAAAGATTGGTCTTTTGGAATCAAATGAAAATGGTTCATTTAATAAGTGTGAATCTTGTTCACAAGGAAAGATGACCAAGTTACCCTTTAGTGGTACTAACGAAAGGGCAAAGGATTTATTAGGAATCATACATTCGGATGTATGTGGTCCTTTTAAGACAATGACAAGGAATGGTGAGAGATACTTCATTACCTTTATCGACGATTATAGTTGTTATGGTTATGTGTACTTATTGACACACAAACATGAAGCTTTTGAAATGTTCAAAATCTTTAAGAATGAAGTAGAAAATCAACTCAATAAAACAATCAAAGTTCTTCGTTTAGATAGAGGAGGTGAATACCTCAGTGATGCTTTTCAAGATCATCTTATGAGTTGTGGGATTGTCTCACAACTTACTCCACCCGGAACACCGCAACATAATGGTGTGTCTGAAAGGAGAAACCAAACCTTATTGGATATGGTTCGATCTATGACGGCTAAAAGCTCACTACCTCTATCATTTTGGGGTTTCGCATTGCTCTCCGTGGCTAGTATTTTGAATATGGCCCCAACCAAGAAAGTGGATACGACACCTTTTGAAATATGGCATGGAAGAGTTCCATCACTATCATATTTAAAGGTATGGGGTTGTGAAGCTTATGTGAAGCAGAACACCCAAAACAAGTTAGAAAGTCGATCCATTAAGTGTGTATTTGTTGGATATCCCAAAGACTGTATGGGATATTACTTCTTTAATCCAACGGAGCAAAAGGTATTTATTGCTAGAAAGGCTGAGTTCTTGGAAACTAAGTTTCTTATGGAAGAAACGACGTATAGAACAGTGGATATTGATGAAGATCAAGAACCACAAGCCAATTCACGTTTGGTTGAAATTAGCGATCAACAAGAGGTTGTTGATAATGATCAAATGGTTGATCAATACACACAAAACGTTCGCAGATCTGGTAGAATTAGCATTCCACCTGAAAGATATGGATTGTTCATGAATGGATGCTATGTGGTTGACTCGAATTAACCAACTACATACCATGATGCAATGTCCAATTCAGATTGTGACAAATGGCTAGAAGCCATGAACGTTGAGATGCAATCCATGTATGACAACCAAGTATGGGAATTGGTTGAACCACCACTTAACTCCAAACTGGTTGGATGTAAGTGGGTTTTCAAAAAGAAAACCGATATGCATGGAAACTTGGATACTTATAAAGCAAGACTTGTAGCAAAAGGTTTCACTCAAACTCAAGGGGTTGATTATAAAACATTCTCACCTGTGGCAATGCTAAAGTCAATTAGGATATTATTTGCCATAGCTGCATATTATGACTATGAGATTTGGCAAATGGATGTCAAAACCGCTTTCCTTAATGGACATCTCGAAGAGACTGTCTATATGGTTCAGCCTGATGGTTTTGTCGATCCAAAACATCCTAATAAAGTATGAAAGTTAAAGAAATCAATCTACGGATTGAAACAAGAATCGAGAAGTTGGAATCAACGTTTTGATGAAGAGATCAAGAAATTTGGATTCATCAAGAACGCTGATGAAGCTTGTGTGTATAAAAAGACTAGTGGGAGCATTATCACATTCTTAGTATTGTATGTTGATGACATACTACTATTTGGAAATGATGTTCCAACCATGGAAGGTGTTAAAGCCTGGCTTGGAAGTTTTTTTCCATAAAAGATCTTGGTGAAGCCGCCTATATTTTAGGAATAAAGATCTATAGGGATAGATCAAGACGGTTGATAGGTTTAAACCAAAGTGCATACATTGATAAAATCTTGAAAAGGTTCAAGATGGAAAACTCTAAGAAAGGTATGGTACCTATTCAAAGAGGGACAATATTGAGTACATCTCAATGTCCGAACTCAAAGGATGAGCAAGAAAGAATGAAGGAAATCCCATATGCATCTGCTATAGGATCCATCATGTATGCAATGATATGCACCAGACTGGACGTGTCATGCGCATTAAGCATGACAAGTAGATATCAACAAAATCCAGGTAATAGCCATTGGATGGCTGTTAAAAGCATATTAAAATACCTTAGGAGGACTAAGGATATGTTTCTAATATATGGATCTGGTGAGGAGGAGCTCGTTGTAAAAGGTTACACGGATGCGAGCTTCCAGACTGATCGAGATGATTCTCGATCACAATCGGGGTATGTCTTCATTATAAATGGAGGGGCAGTGTCCTGAAAGAGCTCGAAGCAGGACGTGGTAGTATTGTCCACTACAGAATCCGAATACATCGCCGCTTCATTGGTAGCTCAAGAGGCTGCATGGTTAAAGAAATTTATTGCCGATCTAGGGGTAGTCTTTACCATTCAAGACCCCCTAGAGATCTTTTGTGATAATGAGGGTGCGATTGCTCGAATCAAGGAACCCCCTGCACATCAAAAGACAAGGCACATTGAACGGAGATTCAACTACATAAGGGATGAAGTTGAAAAGGGAAAGATATGTATTCGCAAAGTTCACACAGATCAAAATATTGCGGATCCACTCACGAAACTCCTTGAAAGGGCAAAGCATGAGAGTCATACTTGTGCCTTAGGACTTCGATATTCTAGTGGTTGGATTTGATCTGTTTTGTATTTTAACTTTGGAACTAAGGTAATACTAACTCTTTGTATGAATTATGACATTTTGAGTTATGTTCTATTTCAGCATGTTTACATCCATGAATATGTTTATTATTCTAAATGTCCGTAGTTGGTTATATTTATGGGAACAAATATGAATGTAAGACTATTATGAACATGGATTGGTAGATATTCATAAGGTATGAATAGAGCAAAAGGTTGCTACCAAGGTTCATAGATATTTGTGGGATACAAATATTGAACTGGCCCGCTCTCAAATGTTACTGTATGGAATTTTATAATTGATCATAAGTAAATTTGAGTAAAGGCGAATATCATAGTGTCCTCTGACCTGAGATACATATTGGGTTTTGATATTCACCAAATATTATACCTTGATCTAGTTCTTCACTGTTCTGAAATAATAGACAATACACAAGGCTATGTTCAGGTGTGATACAAGGTGATTGTGATAAACGTATGTAGTAAAGATGGGATTTGTTCCTCTTATTCATTGAGAGTATGATGTCTAAGGCCTGATAAAGTTAAATCAACAAGGAATGATCATTCTGTGTCCCTGGATTAAACATGACATCTAAAACAAAAGGATATATGATTGGATTCACCTAAATCAGTTCAAGTAAGGGACTTGAAAGGAATGATGTTATTGAATGGCACTTAGTCATGCATATTAGGGGTAGTAAACCGTTGTTAGGCGGTATTTGCTACTTGCATCAATCCTCTATGTATCTTGTGCAAGTGGGAGATTGATGGATATGATCTTCCCAAAATACATATTGAATTGATGTGGCTAGTATGTCATGATCCAAGTCGGGTCATACCCAATAACGAGCTAGACAAACACCAAAGATATTTGTTTTATGATATGATCATATAAATAAATATTAACACTTAGAATATTTGGAAATTGGGTTTCCAAACATTTACACTTGTGTTGTACATAAATTATATGGATAATTTATTTCAAAGAGAGAGGAATATTAATTCATCCGCATTCGTTTTACAGGTTGAACAAATGCAGATGATGTTTACTCACCTGCATTCGTTTAACACAACCGCATTTGATGATATGATCATATAAATAAATATTAACACTTTGAATATTTGGAAATTGGGTTTCCAAACATTTACACTTGTGTTGTATATAAATTATATGGATAATTTATTTCAAAGAGAGAGGAATATTAATTCATCCGCATTCGTTTTACACAGCCGCATTTGATGTGGTTGAACAAATGCGGATGATGTTTACTCACCCGCATTCATTTAACACAGTCGCATTTGATGTGGTTGAACAAATACGGATGATGTTTACTCATCCGCATTTACAAATGCGGGTGAACAAACCCTGTCCGCATTTGTTTTGGAACAAATACGGATGAGCATTTCTGGAAATGCTGATGGAAACATACATCCGCATTAGCTAATGCGGATGACCATTTGCAAATGCGGACGGATTACTTCACCCGCATTTACAAATGCGGGAGAACAACTTCATCCGCATTAACTAATGCGGATGTTGTTCTAAGAAATGCGGATGGGTTAAGGGGCTGGGCCCCACCCACTTTTCTCTCTCCTGAACTTTATGTTTCCAAGGACATGCAATATAAGATGGCTTGCAGATCTCTCTAAACTTACGACATAAGAACACGAAAAGTGTAAGAACCCTTTTTCTCTCGATCGGTCTAGAGAAATATAAAAGGGAGTTGTTTAAGTGAAAATCCTAGCAACCGGTGTTCTTGTTGGTGGCTCATGGGTAGATCAGCTTGAGGCTTCTTGCTTTAGGAGCTGCCATCCTCGTTCACCTCCTGCCAACCTTATTGTTGAAGGTAGTTCTTCGTACCTTCTATGGTTGTTTGTAAGCATGATTTCATATATCGATCCATATGGGTTTTGACTGATTTTATATAAAAATGTTTTATATATAAATTAGCTCACTGTGACAAGTTTAAAATCATATTCCGTTGCGTTCTACTATTTTATAAGGATAAAATAAATCTGTTTAACTTGTGAAATCCCATCAAATTATCCACAAACCCTAATTGTTTTTCCAATCTCTCCACTAAAAGCATCATAAAATGGCCAAGCCTGAACCCCAAAACCAGCCAGCCTTCGTCATCCACCTACACAGTCAACATAATCAAGTTGCTCTGTTATCCTTTGACAAAGACCTTGGTTTCTCAGATATTTTCCGCTTTCTTTCAAACATATCCTACCTCACCGTCCTTCCCATTAACCCTCTACTATATGAAGATCAACCTTTGGAGTTTGGGAGGACCTGCCAAGAGGTCATCATGGTCGGTGAGAAGGCACTCTCTGCCTCAGTGTAGAGGAGGACAATTTTCATCACTCCAGCCACCATAAATCATAACCTATGGCTGGATGATGAAGATGGTGAACTGTCCTTCATTAAGGAGGTTGTCAATGGATCATTCCAATTGATGGGGTATGAAGGTGACTACTCAGTCAGAATCTTCAAGAACGCAAAGGTCTCTTCTTAATGGAAATACCTCCTCTATGTAGTCATCCACTCACTATCCAACAAGTATGGAGGATGAGACTAAGTTCCAGAAGACCTATCCTATATAGTCCATGGAGTGGTCCAGCGGATCAAATTCAGGTATTCCCAATTTGTTTATACAAGTTTACTTGCTAACTTTGATTTCATTGAATATTACATGTTCCTTAGATATGTCCAACATATTCTCAACTGTGAGCTGGGCTCACAGTTGTGGGGAACAAGTAATGTTCTAAAGCTGGGATAGATGAAGCCCAACATTTTTAATATAATAAGGAAAACCACTATTGGTTTTTCTAGGGTAGAAACAGCCCTTGTCCCCAAAATGTTAGAGCAAGTTGCTCAAGTTGACAACTTGGCAATCCTAATCAATGTTGAACCCACACCTTCTTCACCACCACTAACACAACCACAAATCATCATCACCTACACAAGAAAATCCAAACAAACCCTGCCCAGTCTATTCAGATTAACCAGGCTCCCATATACTCACCCATGCAGGAGCAAGTGGAACCAAGAGCTCCCACTTCTCCTAAGGAGCAGACCACTCCCTTTCCTTCTATAAAAAGTTCTGAATTTTCTCATGCTTAGCCTGATGAGCTCACAACCCCAGCCTTAAGCCATCATCCGGAGTCTCAACACTCAGATGATCAACCTTCAGGGGAAAGCTAAAATCCCCAGCTTTTGGACCTCAATCAACCAATCCCAAACCTTGAATTCTATGATGATAAAGACATGGGACTCAGTGAGTACCATCAGTCTCTCTAATTCTTCCCTACTCAAGGAGATATTAGTGCTCCTAACACTCTCATGTCTAACCCATATCATCCACCTACTACTAAGGTGGACCTCTCTAAACAAGTTCAAGAGGTCCATGTGGAAGAGGCTCTCACTTCTGCAAGTGATTACATCATTAAGACCTCAACCATGACAACCTAACCTCTTGACACTTCTTATGAAGTTGTCATAGAGAAGGGGCAATCCAAAGACGAAGATCAAATATCTAGTGGTGAGAAGGATGACTTTGGTTATATAAAGATGAGGGGAGTATGTGCAAGACCGGTAAAGGGGGTCAATGCAATACTTTCACAGTTATTGGAGAGTGTTTAGAAAGCTTAGCAAATCAAATAGGAAACCAGCTTATAATGAAACAAGAACAAAAGTAAAGAACATAATAAGAACAAGATAATATGGTTTTCAAGAATAATGTATATTGCTTTGAAGTTCTTAAAAAATGTTACAAAGCTTACATTCTAAAGTTACAAGTACTTGAGATACTTTATACTACATCCTACAGCCGACCATACTTTGAAGGCTATCTGAAAACACTAATCTAGATAACAAGATCAATGTAGAGTCAAAAGGTAGATTGCCTTTTGACTAGTGACTATGACATGCCATAGCTCACATCCTAATATATTACAAAAAAGATAAAAGTACATAAGTAGGATGTCAAAGACTCAAGACCTTAATCTATAGTTTGACAAAAGTATGACCTTTTTATCAACTCTTATAATTTGGTAAGTCTTCAGAGGTAGCAGCTAAAAGTAGTTCAACTTTTATCAAAGGGTGATTTAGAAAAAGCATGTCTTCTTTGTCTTTAGAAGAAATCAGTCTTTGGCTTCGGAAGACTTTGTCTTTGAAGCTTCGAAGGACTTCATCTTTGGCTTCAGAAGATTTGGTCTTTAGGCTTCGAAAGATTTGATACTTAGTATAATTCACTGAGTTATATCAAATCTTCCAAAGTAACTTCCTTGTACTTCACATGTGCATGCTGAGAGCTTTTTGGTTGCATCAGCCTCTAAGTGTGATCCTTAAAAACTCCCCCAAGGCTGATTCTACCAAAACTAAAGAACTTTTAAGATTGATCTTCATCTATTGATAGTCCTTATTAGAATCAAGACCATTCCCTTCATCATCAGTTGGTCAGGATTCCTCAGACTTTCAAAGTACCTCCTCATGTCATAGAGATCATACAAAGGAAGGTTAAGTAAGTTTTTCTGGAAGTACACATCTTGACCCCCTTGATCTCTAGTGACATACTATTTGTCTGGGTTAGTAGCAAAAGCCTAAGACAGGATGGGTCTCTTAGTAGCAATAGGCTCTATAATGAGTAGACTTTGTTGAGCACCTCTTCTTGATCACCCTCAGGATGTTCTGACCCATCCTGCGGTGCAAAGATGGATACCTTAGACTTCTTCTTCTTCTTCTTTTCCCTTCTGATGGTTATTCTCTTCCTCTTTCTATACTTTATCTGAGAAGGCTGGCCAGATGGTTCTTGTTTGTCCTTCTTAGTTGGGTCCTTTTCCTTCGCAGATTCAGAAAGAAAGGGATCAGGTTCCTTCTATGGGTTAAAAGATGAAGCTGGCTATGATGCAGCACTAGGTCCTGGTTAAGTTGTCTCTTATGGTTAAACCTTGACCTCAGCTTCAGGTGCAGCCTGACTTGGTAGAGAATACAACTCAACCAGCTCACCCCTCTTGATCTTCTGCTTTATCACTCTAATGTGCTCATCCATGGTGGATAAAGACATTGGACCAAGTCTCCTTCTGGAGAACCAATACAGCTTCAAAAAGCTCACCATCTTCTGTCTGTCAGCAGACTTCTTCAGATTTGCTCTGATCGTGGCTCTTGACTTTACAGCTGCTTCCTTCATCTTCCTCTTAATAGCTTTTTGCTCTATTAGCACTTCTTGCTCAAGCTTCTTAAGGTATATAAATTCAATGTATTCATAAGATAAAGGAAGTAGGTCTGCTGCCTGATAGAGACATGTGGCACTCAAGTAGGTTATCATGTTTTGTCTATCTTGTTCCCTACCTACCTGAGTTTCTTGCTCAATAGCCACAGCCTCTGCCTCAGGACTTTCTTGAACTAGGGAGGGGATATTAGCTTTGTAGAGTCTTTTTCTTCTCCTTTCTTCTTTGATTTTAAGGAGCAGTTCTACATCCTCAGCTTCCCTCCTCTCCTTTGACACTTCCATGTCAGTAGTTCATTCAGTTCATCCAAGAAAAGAGAGATGAGTTCATCAACATTGTAGTTCCTGGACCCCAGATACTTCAGTCTGGCTACCCTCAACTCATCTTCTTGAGCGCTTGGCCTGGGGATAGCCCTGATAACAGTTTCCATAAAGCTAGGAGTCCCTCTTGAACTCTGTCCCCTTGCCTTCCTGTTCCTCTCTCTTTTTTTCTTCAATATCCTTAGAGGTCATTTTCCCTTCCCTTTGTTAGTCACTGGCCTGTATGACTCAGGGTGGAGAGAGCTTTGGCTTTCATTGCTTGGTGTTGCACTTGAGCCCTGGCCAAAGAGATGTTGTGAGACACCATCACTAGCTAGTGACTCACTGAGGGTAATGGCCAGAGAGAGGCTGTGAGATACCTTCAGCCAAGGTTTCTCCTTCGAAACTGATCTTAGGGTCCACCTCAGCATCCAGTTGACCAACAGTCTTGACTACTAGCCTCTGTCTATATAGTTTGGATCTCTTCTTGAACTCTTCAAGCACCCTTTCTTGAAATTTCTCAGCTAACCTTGTAGCTGGCCTGGATTGATCTGGGTTGGAAAGTGGCAAGTCAACTAGAGAGAAGCTCTCATAGTATCTCAAGTTATGAAAGTTGAAGACTCTTTGTAGTCCCTAAGACCTAGAGATTACCAGGGCTCTCCTATCAACATCATACCTCCATTCCATTATTGGATTTTCAGTAGGGTAGGATGGGGTAGACATTGCCCTTAGTATACCCTCCTGAAAGAAGCTTTGAATCTGGGAATCCACTTCAATGTGGGCATGAGGAGGTTGTTGAGTATGGATAACTGCAAGTGAGGGTGGTGAATCCTCTATATCCATTCTCTTAGCAGAACTCCCAGGTTCTGTGATTGTAGGTAGGACTTTCTCCCCTTTTTTGGTAGAATCACCCTCTTACATAGATAGGGGAGCTAAGGGTTAGGTCCACCATATCCACGAGATCTTGTGGACCTGGTTGAGCTTGCCTGATAGTTCTCTCAGCTAACTTGCCCTTGAAATCGGTGATCTCATGTTGCTAGTCACTTACCTGTCTTTGTAAGGAAGCCACCTGATATTCCAGGTGACTTATGTTAGAAACTAAATAGGTGCTTGTTTTTTACAGTTGTTACACCTTTAGTTGCAGACTCCCCTCATCTTTATTGGAAGAATAATAGGGGATGAGAGAATAGGACCAAGGTCTTCTTCCTCACCACCAAACTGGGTTTCTTGGTTGTTGGATTTCCACTGCACCATGACAGCATCAAGAGAAGTATCAATGGGTTGGGTTTCCATGGTTGAGGCCTTAGTTATGTAATCACTTATAGAAGTGAGAGCCTCTTCCATATGGACTTCCTAAACATGTTCAGGGATGTCCACCTCAGTTGTGGGTGGATGATGTGGGCTAGATATGGGTGATTCAGGGGCACTCATCTCTCCTTGAGTAGGGGTGGAGAAGAGAGACTCATAGTACTCACTAAATCCTATATCCTCATCATCATATAATAAGAGGTCAAGGATGGGTTGGTTTAGATTTAAAGACTAGGAATGGTAGCTTTCCCTTGAAGGTTGATCACTTGAGTTTTGAGACTCAGAGTGATGGCTAAAGGCTGGGGTATCGAGCTTATCAGGCTGAGCATGAGGAACCTCAGCACTAATCAAAGAAATGATGAGAGTGGTCTGCTCCTCAAGAGAAGTAGGAGCTCTTATTTCCACTTCTTCCTGTATGGGTTGTAATATGGGGGCCACTAAAACTGAGTAGACTGAGCAGGGGTTTGTTTGGATTTTCTAATATAGGTGATATGTATGGGTGGTACAGATGTAGAAGCTGTGGGTTCAATATTGGTTGGTGCTGCCAAGTTGTCACCTTGAGCAATGAGCTCTAACATTCTTGGGACTAGGGCTATTTCTACCCCTGAGAAGCCAACAGTGGACTTTGTCATTGTTTTGAAGATACCGGGCTTTATCTGTCCCTATTTAAGATTATTACCTGTTCCCCTTAACTGTGAGCCCAGTTCACAGTTAAGAATGTGTTGAACATATCTAGGGAACATATAGTACTCTAAGGAGTCCAAGTTAGCAAGCAGGTTTGTATAGACAAACTAAGAGTACTTGAACTTGACCCCTTGAACCATCCCATGGACTATGTAGGATAAGTCCTCGGGAATTTGGTTCCAACCTCCATGTTTTTTTGGATAGAGAGTGGATTACCACACGGAGGATGTACTTCCATTGAGAAGAAACCTTACCCTTCTTGAAGGTTCTGACTAAGTAGTCCCTTTCATAGCCCATCTGCTGGAATGAGTTGTTTACAATAGATTTAGGGAAGGACAACTCGCCTTCAATATCATCCAGCCTCAGACAAGAGTTTATGGTGGTTGGAGTGATAAAAATTGTCCTCCCCTGTACTGTGGCAGACAGTGCCTTCTCACCGTCCAAGATGACCTCTTGACAGGTCCCCCAGAACTCTAGGAGTTGATCTTCATATAGTGAAGGGTCTATTATGAGGGCAGTGAGGTAGTTTGAGAGAGATAAGAAGCAGTAAACATCTGAGAAACCAGAATCTTTCTCAGATGATAATAGAGCAACTTGATTGTGTTGCCTGTGTAAATGCATTGAAAAATCTGGATGGTTTCGGGGATCATGGTTGGCCATTTTGAGTAGCTTAGAAGTGAAGAAAGTTAAGAACAAAGTTGGTTTGTGGGTGAATTTAGGGTTTGAACTTTTGTAGATGAAGAGGAAGGTGAAAGAGGGGGAACCATTGTATGAATATATATATATATATATATATATATATATATATATATATATATATATATATATATATATATATATATATATATATATATATATGTAGTAAGGATTTAAGACAAAATTAATGCAAAAGAATAAACTTTGAAATCCGGATGTCGATCCCATCTTTGAAAAATTGCCCAAAAAGGTTGTTTTCTTGGATGTCTAAAATCTTCCAAAGGTAATTTGTCTTCAAAAGTTTTGAGAAAAACTTCCAAAGCCAATTTGACTTCAGAAGATATTCCTTAGCTTTATAAGAATTTTCTTTGGAAGAAAAACACTTAAAACAATCTTTCTAAAATAGACCAGATATACCGAATCTGAGCTGAGAGATGCTAGGTCTTATGTAAGCCCTTTTGCATCTCTGTATGTTGAAAGCTCCATTTTTTCTTCTAGATCTATCAAGACTCATAAGAGTATTTTCACTTCTTAGACAAATTTTGCTTCAGAAGATATCAAATATCAGAAATTTTATTCAAAGAGAATAAAGCTTCAGAGAGTTAATTGCTTTCGAAAGAAAATAGTCCTTCAAGACATAAGAGTACTAAGTGAAGATTTATGTATCGGAAGATATATCATAATTTCTGCCAAAGGTAAATTTCTCAGACTTAGTTATTTGTTTTGAAAACATAATTTTCTTCAGAAGACATATTTTCTTCAGAAAACAGCCTAATGTCTTCCGAAAGAAAACATTTCTAAAAATTCTCAAAATTTTAAGGAATATCATTTTTGAAAATTTTCTTCCAAAGTAAACTTGGCTTTTATAGGTGATAATATAGACAACTTAAGACACATATTTTAAAAACTATTTTTGAATTTAGTTAAAGAAAAACTACTCAAAGTTAATCATCCCAATAGCTAATATAAGATACTTAAATCTCTGTTCATCAAAGGCTTTTATGAACAGATCATCATATTGTTTATTTATGTTAACTTTGACTAGTTTTATCAATCTATTTTCAAAATTATTTCTAATCAAATGATACCTGATGTTGATGTGCTTTGTCTTTGAATGATGCATAGGATTCTCTGTAATAGAGATAGTAGTGTTGTTGTCTATATGGATGGGAGTCTCTTTGAAGTTGAATCCATAGTCCAACATCTGATTCTCAATCCAAAGCACTTGAGCACAGCAACTTACAACAGCAATGTATTCAACTTCAGCAGTTGATGCAGACACACAGGATTATTTCTTGCATTGCCATGAGACTATCCTTCCACCAAGAAATTGACATCCCCCAAATGTAGACTTTGCAATCATGTTGCAGCCACCATAGTCACTATATGTATAGGCATACATATTGGAGTCAGAATTCTTTGGATACCAAAGGCCTAGTTTAAGAGCACCTTTAAGATATCTAAGAATTCTTTTGACAGCAACCAGGTGTGACATCTTGAGGTTGCCTTGATATCTAGCAAAAATACATGTGGCAACATGATATCCGGCCTGCTGGCTGTGAGGTACATAAGAGACCCAATCATAACACTATCGAGATGTTCATCAACACATACCCACTCAAGATCAGGTCCTACGGAGTGGTTTCTAGCTATGGGTGTCTTAGCAACCTTGTACTCAGTCAGATGAAATTAGGTAAGTATGTCTTGCACATACTTTGAGTGGTTTATGAAGACGCCATTGTCAACCTGCTTCACTTGAATTCCTAAAAAGAAATTGAGTTCCCGATGGCACTCATTTCAAATCTATTCTTCATCAACTTGTCAAAGTCTTTGCAGAGCTTTAGATTAGTTGACCCAAAGATGATGTCATCTACATAAAGTTGAACCAGCATCAAGTCATATCCTATTCCTTTAAGGAAGAGTGTTCCATCAATAGTGCCCCTTTTGTATCCATGCTAACAGAGGTACTGTGATATTGTCTCATACCACTTTCTTGGCGCCTCATGCAGCCCATAGAGAGCTTTGTCAAGCTTGCAAACATAATCAGGATTATCTGGGTCTGCAAAAGCCAGGTGGTTGTTTGACATACAATTCCTCATCTATCACTCCATATAGAAATGCATACTTGACATTAAGTTGGTAGACCGTAAAATCATTGGATGCAGCAAAAGCAAGGAATATCCTAACAGCTTCAAGTCTTGCTACAGGAGCAAAAACATATGTGTAGTTAATCCCCTTTTCTTGTTATACCCTTAAACAACTAGTCTTGCCTTATTCCTGATGACAAGTCCTCTATTATCTTTCTTATTCCTGAATACCCACTTTGTACCTATAGTTGTCTTCCCATGAGGAAAAGGGCATAGGTTCTAAACCTTTTTTCTCTTGAGTTGAAGCAGGTCCTCCTGTATTGCTTCAACCAACTTCCATCCTTAAGAGCCTCATCAATCTTCTTAGGCTTAATCTAGGAAAAGAAACAAGAATGAAAACAAACATTTTTATCATGGGTTTGTCCTCTTGTTCTCACCCTAGTCTTAACATTTCTAATGATGTTTGTGGTAGGATGTGATTTGTGAATTCTCAGTTGACGAATCATAGCAAGTTGGTTGGAGAGATCTAAATTGGTGAAATTTAGATCTGGTGATTGAGTATCATCCACCACATCAACACACTTCTCAAGAGAAACTTGACCCAATAAGTGTGTGACATCATTGATGTTGTCTTCTATGGAGTGGTTGTCAACATTAAGAAATTCTTGAATACTATCACCACCTCCATCCCCTCCTATATTAGAAACTCCTTCATTTGAGTTCTGTGCCTCTGTGATGGAATTTATAGGCACCTCAGATGTATCAGCTGAAGAGTTTATCATGGTTGTGCTAAAACATGATTTCCAACTGTAGGGTTTGTTACCACTGAAGCTGAAATAATTTAATCACTTGGTCTTCTCAGCTTAAATCTTAGATTAAAATCTCCTGTTGATAAGCTACCTGTAGATCCTGAAACATCTTCACAAGATTTGTTGAAACAGTTGGTAACTAAATCAAGATCAAACAACCAATCAGGACCAGAACCTTTCATACTTGGTGTGTGCTCGTTGAAGGTCACATTGGCTGACTCTTTAACTACTCTAGTTCTGAGATTGTATACTTTATAAGTCTTAGCTTAGGAAGAGTATCCAATAAAATATCCATCATCTGATTTCTTAGCAAATTTGGCTATCTGATCCTTCTTATTCAAAATGGTGCAAGAACATCCAAATGATCTGAGGAACCCAATGAAAGGTCTCCTTTTGTTCCATAATTCATAAAGAGTCCTACCATGAGTCTTGACTACTAAAACTCTGTTCAGCACATAGTAGGTATTGACTTTCTCTGCCCAGAAGGTGATGGGCAGTTTAGAGTCAGATAACATGGTTGTTCCTGTTTCTTCTCTCAGCAACACCATTTTCTAAAGAGTCCTTGGAGCACTATATTGTCTTATAATACCCTTCTCAACACAAAATGTATCAAGGATTTGGTTCTTGAATTTAGTTCCTTGATCACATCTTATGATTTTGACCTTGTGATCACATTGATTCTTAATTTTTAGAATGAAGCTCTTCAAGATCTCAGGAGTCTCATCCTTAGTTCTAAGGAAGAAGACCCAAGTGTATCTTGTAAAGTCATATGATCACCAAACAATTTGAGTTCCTTCCTAGACTCATTACACTAGCGGGACCAAAAAAATCCATATGTTATAAGTGTAGGGGAGTAGTGATGGAGTTCCTTTCCTTTGGCTTGTGATACACTTTGTGTTGCTTCCCGTTTAGACATGCAACACAATGGTTATCACTTGTAAACTCTTTCTTTGGCATTCTAGTTACCATATTATTCATGTTTTTAAAGCTTACATGGCATATTCTTTTATGCCAGAGGAAAGACTCATCACTATTTGCTTTATATAGAAAGTAAGAAACTTCTCCTGATAGGGATGTTTTTTGCAAATCCATCTTGTGCATGTTCCTTTCCCTGGGGGCTGTGAGCAGGATATGCTCTCGGGGAATGACCACCCCGGGCTTGAGAACAATGCATTCATGCTTAGTAGAGTGCAAGTTATGTCTTTGGTCATAAAACTAGGATACACTCAAGAGGTTGTACCCAAGCTCCTTAACATAGTTTACCTTCTTAATGCTGAGCTTATCATTTATGACTCTGACCTTCCAGTAATGTAACCACTTGATTCTCCTCCAAAAGCAACTGCCCCTCCATCAATTCTTTCAATGTTCTAATGCAAAGAGCCATTACCTTTCATATGCCTGGAATAGCCATTGTCAGTGATCCATACATATCCTTTAGTCTTTAGTTGTTCCTACACATAAAGAGATGGTTAGTTACATTTGGAAACCTAAGCTTCATTGGTCTTGGGCTTGTCAACGTGAACTAAAGATAATTCAATAGTAACTGAGCCTAAATACAAGCTTTGAGGATCATTTGTTGTTGTTGATGAAGAACTTTTAGTCACATGGCCTTCCTTCATCTTCCACACCATCTTTGGTAGACTAGACTTGGCCTTCAATACTTCAGAAGTTTTGATGACTTCGAAAGTTTTAGAGAGTGGACCTTCGGAAGTTTTTGCATCCACTGTAGCAGACTTCAGTACTTTGAAAGCATTCCTTTCTTTTGAGCCCAAATCTTCTTCCAAAGGTAAGTTTTCACTTATCTTCTGCTTCACTTTGGAGCTTCTAAAAGGAAGAGATTTTCACTCCGAAGCTATCTTCTTCTTCTTCTCAAAAGTTTTCTTCTTGGTCATGTGGATAGTACTTTTAGGAATGTAGATTCAATCCTTAGCAAGGTGAGACGTACTACCACACTGATGCATTCAATTGGCATGCTTCTGAGAGTTTCTTTTGAGTAGGAGGCTAAGCTTCATCTCTTTCCACTTCCTTCTTCATCTTCACAGATGATGTAACAGGCTTCTTAGGGTGAGGCTTGCTCTTGGAACTAGATGGTTCAGGCTATGCAATAGTGGTGCACATTTGATCAGCCTTCTTCTCCTGACCAGGATGATTTGGACATGAACTAGGACTCCTGGTACTAGAGTCTATAGTTGAGTCTTTAGTTTTCACTACTTCAAACCCACCAGAGATAAAAACTTGTTTTTACTTGGAGTTGAAAGTGGCCTTGATCTCTTGGGCTTTCTTTGATTTTCTTTTAGCTGCCCTTATCAAAATCTTCCTTGCAGACTTGGTCATCCCTAGTTCATTCTTCTCTCTAGGAGAATAGTGACCCTCTTAGGATAACCCTTGTCACTCACTTTAGGTCCATCCTTCACTATCTCCTCTACATCTTGATCCTTCTCTTGGATAGGATCAATAGGAGGCAGCTCATCTTGACAAGTTTCACACCTTGGAGATCTTACAGATAGTAGTGTGTGTGGAGGAGATATCTCACTTGACCCTAGTCCCTGCATGTTTTGGTAACAAATTTTTGCATGCAAGGATGAGGATATAATGTTCTTAAAGGTTTCCTCTTTAAGAACACATTTTTCTGTCTTGGCTTTACTGATCACAAGCTCAGCGTGGCATTCAGTTAAATTGGCAATAAGATCTTTAATTTGAGTCCTGTAGTTTGTGTGCTCATGTTTAAGACTTGAAATTGTTTTCTCTAAATCTTCTATTTTAAGTTTATATTCATTCTCAGCTCTTTTGAAATCAGCTTTTAAAATATTCAAGGACTAAATGTCAGATCTCACTTCCAAGTTGTAGGACCTATACATGTTAACTTTAGCAATGCATTCAGGAGTACAAAGATATTCTAATACCTTGGCTTCTTCATTATCAGCCATTAATGCTTGGTGGGAGAAGCATCTTCTACCTGAAAGCTCCAGTCAAAGGCTCCTTCTTCACAACAACACCAACATGTTGTTTTCATTGGCTTGGCTTCTCAGTTTTTAGAGCTGCATCAATGTAGTTTGGTCTAGATATTGCTTGGCCACCATTTGTCCTTGGTGCCTTGAACTCCTTAGAAAAGTGTCCTATTTGGTTATAGTTGTAACACTTTACTTTGCTTTTATCCAGGCCAAACTTTCCACTGGCCACATTGCTTGGGAACTTCCTTCCTATTCTTTACAGAACTTCTTGGCTCTATAAGTGAGAAGAGCCATCTGCTGGACTGTCTCCATATACTCCAGGTCACTGGATGGATACAATTCAAGTCTTCAAGAGTGAAGAGAAAGTTGCTACAACTTTCATCAACAGACATAAAGGCTTGAGCAGAGCTTGTCTCTTGGAATGGGCTTCCTTGGATGTAGCTCTCCCTTGGAGTCATAGGGAAGGTGATGAAAGGACCCTTTTGTGAGTTGTCAGGATAGCAAATAAGATGATACTGTGGTTCTCTACTATTCCTTTCTATCACATAGAGGGCTGAACTCTGTTGATTACTAGAAGAGTTGCTTGATGGATTTTGCATGTTCATCTCCATCTAGTAACCACTAAGGATACCATACAACTCTACGAGAGTAAGGGTAGAGAGGTTTTCAGTTCTCTTAATGGCCATATAGTAGTGAGTCCATTGTCTGGGAAGAGAGAACATGAACTTCCTCACAATTTCCTTATTCTCAAGCTTTACTCCAACATCCATAAGAGTATCCATAATCTCAACATACCTGAAGTATTGTTGAGTCATGGTTTCACCTGTCTTATAGGTGAAGTTCTCAAACTGCTGCTTCATGAGGTCTTTTTTGTTTTCCTTGGCTTCCTCAGACCCCTCATGCATGAGGTTGAGTGCATCCTAGAGCAGCTTAGCAGTTTTGCACTTTTTGAAGCCTCTGTATATGGAGTTTGGAAGAGCAGTTTGGAGAGCGGTCATAGCTTTCTGATCTACAACAATTTTCTTCCAATCTTCCTCAGAATTTTCAGCCATTTCCTTTGGAATCATCCAAACTCCAGTGGTGGCTGAAGAGGTGCTTGGGATGTGAGGTCCTTCAATAATAGATATCCAGATCCTACTGTCTTAAGACTTGATGAACCCTTTCATACGTTGGCACCATGTATCAAAGTCATCAAGAGTGATCAGTAGAGACTTTGTCATGGTACCAGTTTCCATATCAGCCTTTGAGATAGCTGTTATTTGAGCTGGTAAGTGTTTTATGAAATTGAAGAGATCTAAGATGGTGAGATCGTACAATCAAAAGCCAGAAATGCTCTGATACCAAATGCAGGACCGGTGAAAGGGGTCAATGCAACAGTTTCACCGTTATTAGAGAGTGTTTAGAACACTTAGCAAATCAAATAGGGAACCGGCTTATGATGAAACAAAGAATACAAGTAAAGAACAGAACAAGAACAAGATAATATGGTTTTAAAGAATGATGTATATTACTCTGAAGTTCTTACAAAGTGTTACAAAGCTTACATTCTAAAGTTACAAGTACTTGAGATACTTTATACTACATCTTACATCCGGTCAATCTTTGAAGGCTAGATGGAAATACTAATCTGGACAACAAGATCAATGTAGAGTCAAAGGGCAGATTGACTTTTGACTAGTGACTATGACATACCATACTCACATCCTAATATATTACAAAAAGGATAAAAGTACATAAGTAGAAAGTTACAGACTCAAGACCTTAATCTACAGTTTCACTAAAGTATAACCTTTTCACAACTAATATAAGTTAGTTGGTCTTCAGAGGTGGTAGCGGAAAGTAGTTCACTTTTGTCAAAAGGTGATTCAGAAAAAGCATGTCTTCTCTGTCTTCGGAAGAAATCAGTCTTTGGCTTCAGAAGACTTTGTCTTTGAAGCTTCGGAAGACTTTGTCTTTGAAGCTTCGGAAGACTTCATCTTTGGCTTCGAAAGATTTGGTCTTTAGGCTTCGGAAGATTTGGTCTTTAGGCTTCAGTAGATTTGATACTTAGTATAATTCACTGAGTTATATCAAATCTTCCGAAGTAACTTCCTTGTACTTCACATGTGCATGCTGAGAGCTCTTTGGTTGTATTAGCCTCTAAGTGTGATCCTTCGGCTACCTGCACATACCTTATTTCAAAGATTAGTCACATGCAATCTCAGGTGGCTACCTTACAAAGGTAGATACTTAATCAGCAACATAAGATCACCGATCTCAAAGGTAAGCTAGCTGAGAGGACTGACAGGCATGATCAACCATGGTCACAAGAACCTATGGATGTGGTGGACCTAACCTCTAGCTTATTTGTACAAGTAAGTGATGCTACAAAAAAGGGGGAGAAAGTCACTACAATCACTTTTCGTGGGAGCACTTCCTAGAGTATGGACATTGAGGATTCACTACCCTCACTTGCAACTGTCTAGACTTAGTAACCTCCTCTAGCCCACATCAATATGGATGCCATTATTGAAAGCATATTTGAGGAGGGTTTTATACCAAGGGCCATGTCACCTCCTCCAATCTAGATGATAATCTAATCATAGGATAGGGGGTATGACAGTAAAAGAAGGGCCTTGGTGCTTTCTAGATTCCATAGTCAATAAGAAGTTTTCAGCATCTATAACTTGGGATTCTATGAAAGCTTCCCTCTGCCAATCCTGTCATTTGTCAACCAAAGTCAAAACAGACATGCTGAAGGCCAGCTGGAAATACTAATCTAAATAACAAGATCAATGTAAAGTAAAAAAGGCAGATTGCCTTTTGACCGGTGACTATGACATGTCATAGCTTAGATCCTAATATATTACAAAAAAGGTAAAAGAACATAAGTAGGAAGTTACAGACTCAAAACCTTAATCTATAGTTTACAAAAGTATGGACTTTTCACCAACTCATATAAGTTGGTGAGTCTTTAGAGATGGCAGCGGAAAGTTGTTCAAATTTTGTCAAAACTAAGTCAGAGAAAGCATGTCTTCTTTGTCTTTGGAAGAAATCAGTCTCTTGGCTTCGGAAGACTTTGCCTTTGAAGCTTTGGAAGACTTCATCTTTGGCTTCAGAAGATTTGGTCTTTTGGCTTCAGAAGATTTGGTCTTTTGGCTTTAGAAGATTTGAAAGTTAGCGTACTTCATTGAGTTGTATCAAATCTTCCGAAGTAACTTCCTTGTACTTCACATGTGCAGGCTGAGAGTTCTTTGGTTGCATAAGCCTCTAAGTGTAATCCATACACATAGTCACATGTCAAAAGGCAGTCTGCCTTTTGACTTTACATTAATCTTGTTATCTAGATTAGTGTCCAGCTGGCCTTCAAAGTATGGCCAGCTGTAGGATGTAGGAAGTAGTATAAAGTATTTCATTGTATCAATCTTAGGACTAAGCCTTGTAACATTAGTAAAACATTGAGAGAAATATACATCATCCTTAAAACAAATCCTTGTGCTCTTGAGTGTTTTTACTTTCTGTTCATTGTTTCTTTGCCTAGTTCCCTATTTGATCTAGTAAGTGTGTTATCTCCAACTATGAAACTATTGTTGTAGGACCGTTTAAGGGATGGTCAATACAATCAATCTCACAATGAGGAGAGTTTTATAACACAGAACAAATGGGGAACCGGGTTTATGTAAATGATACTAAGAACACAAGTAACTAAGACAGAACTAAGAACAAGAACAGACTAATATGGTTTTCAAGGATGCTGTATATTACTCTCAAGTTCTATTACAAGTGTTACAAAGCATAAAAAGTAATACAAGGACCTGAGATACTTATACTACATCCTATAGCCGTCCATACTTTGAAAGCCAGCTGGAAACACTAATTTAGACAACAAGATCAATGTAAAGTCAAAAGGCAGATTGCATTTTAACTAGTGACTATGACATGCCATAGCTCACATCCTAATATATTATAAAAGGATAAAAGGTACAAGGTAGGAAGTTACAGACTCAAGACCATAAGCTACAGTTTACTAAAGCATGGACCATTTCACCAACTTGTATAAGTTGGTGAGTCATCAGAGTTGTAGCGGAAAGTAAGTCAACTTTATGTAAAAATAGATCAGAGAAAGCATGTCCTCTCTGTCTTTGGAAGAAATCTATCTTCATAACATTGGCTTCGAAAGATTTTATCTTTGAAGCTTCGGAAGACATCATCTTTGGCTCCGGAAGATTTGGACTTTGACTTCGAAAGATTTTACAGTCAGAATAATTTTTGTGGAGAGTGTAAAACTTCTGAAGTAACTTCTACCTTGTACATCAGTGCATGCATGCAGGAAGCTCCTTAGTTGTTTTGGCTTCTTTGGTTGCATCAGCCTTCTAATATAACCTTACAAACTCCCCCTAGGCTGATGCTACCAAAACAGATAAGTTATTCACATGTTGACAGTCCTTTTTAGGATCAAGACCATACCTTTCTTCATCATCTGGTCAGGATCCCTCAGACTCTTATAATATCTTCTCATGTCATGGAGATCATGTAGAGGAAGATCAAGCATGTCTTACCAGAAATAGACATCTTGACCTCCTTGATCTCTGATGACATACACCTGTCTGGATTAGCAACAAAAGTCCAGGACAGGATGGGTCTTCCAGTTACAAGAGGCTCTACTTGAGTTGGAGTTGGTTTAGCAGCCTCTTCTTGCACTACCTCAGGATGCTCTGACTCATCCTGAGGTATAGAGGTGGATGTCTTGGTCTTCTTCTTGGAAACACACTTCATGGCCATCCTTTTCCTCCTCTTTGAAGTCTTTAACTAGAGGACTGGTCTTCAGCACCAGGTTGTTCTATTATGTCTCTCTCAGTTGGGTTCTCTTCTCTCACAGGTTTAGAAGGAGAGTAAAGAGGACCCTGCTGTGGATCAGAAGATGAAGTTGGCTGAGATGCATCTCTAGGTCCAAGTTGTGTTTTCTCAGGGGGTTCAACCTTTACCTGAACTTCAGGTTGAGCTGGACTTGGTGGAGAATGCCAGTCAACAAGCTCTCCCTTCTTAATCTTCTCCTTGATCACTCTGATATGCTCATCCATAGTGGATAAAGACATTGGACCAAGCCTCCTTTTGAAGAATCCATACAGCTTCTAGAAGCTCATCATCCTTTATCTGTCAGCAGACTTCTTTTGGCTCTTTTGGATGATGGCTCTTAACTTTGCAGCTTCTTCCCTTAGTTTTCTCTTAGCAGTCTTTTGTTCCTTGATGACTTATTGCTCCAGCTGCTTGAGATACTCAAATTCAGCATACTCATTTAATAAGGGAAGAAGTGCAGATGCCTGATAGAGTCCTGTGGCACTTAGGTAGTTGATCATGTTCAGTCTATTAGCTTCCTTATCTACCTGAGGTTATGCAGTTGCCACAACCTCTTTCTCAAGACTTTCTTGAACTAGTGAGAGGGTAGGAGCATGCTTGTAGAGCCTTTTCTGTCTCCTTTCTTCCTTGTTCTTAAGGAGCAATGCTGTATCCTCTGCCTCCTTCCTCTCTTTGGACAACTCTGTGTTTGCCAGTTCATTTAGTTGCTCTGAGGGAAGAGAGATGATCTCATCTATGTTGTAGTTCCTGGTCCCCAGGTAGTTTAATCTGGCTATCCTCAACTCATCATCCTGAGTGTTTGGCCAAGAAGCAGCCCTAATAGCAGCTTCCATGAACCCTGGAGACCTTCTTGAACTCTCTCCCCTTAGCTTCCTTTTCCTCTCTCTCTTCTCTTCCTTGATCTCCTCAGAGTTCATCTTCCTCTTCCCTATGTCACGCACAAGCCTTGGTGACTTAGGGTGGAGAGAGCTTTGGCCTTCATTACTTGGTTCAGCAGTCAAGCTTTGGCTAGAGAGAGGTTTTGAAGCACCTTAACCATCTGGTGCCTCACTGAGGGTAATGGGTGCTGAAGAAGTTCCTGTCTCAAGGTTCACAGGTTCAACTTCTGGGCCTTCAATCAAGGCTTCCCCTTCGAAGCTAATCTTAGGCTCTACCTCAACATCCAGTTGACCAAAAATATCACCTGTTAGCCTCTGTCTATATAGTTTTGACCTTAGCTTGAATTCTTCTAGCACCCTTTCTGAATCATATCTGCTAATCTTGCAGCTTGTCTGTTTTGACTTGGATTGACAAGTGGAAGATCAATCAGATGGATGCTCTCATAGAAGCTCAGGTTGAAAAAGTTGAAAATTTACTATTGATCTTGAGATCTAGAGATGACAAGAGCACTTCTATTAGTGTCATACCTCCATCCTATGATTGGATTCTCAAACTGATGAGATGGGGTAGGCATAGCTCTAGGAATACCCTCCTCAAACAAACTTTATATGAGTGAGTCCACATCCATGTAGACTTGGGCAAGTGAATCCACATTCATGTAGACTTGAGGAGGTTGCTGAGTATGGATCATTGCAAGTAACGGTGGTGAATCCTCAAAGTCCATACTTTGTGAAGAACTCCCAGGTTCTGTGATTGTTTGGACTTTCTCCCCCTTTTTGGTAGCATCACCTTCTTGCATGAGTGAGCTTGGGGTTGGGTCTGTCACATCCACAGGTTCTTGTGGACCTGGTTGAGTTCTCCTGAGTGGTCTTTCAGCTAACTTACCCTTAAGATCGGTGATCTCAAGTTGCTGGTCATTGACCCTCCTTTGTAAGACAGTCACCTGAGATTCCAGGTGACTTATCTTTGGACTAAATAGGTACATGTTTTTGTTAGTTTTTGTACCTATAGTTTCAGACTCCTCTCATCTTCATCAGAAGAATCATGGGGGGATGAGAGAATAGAACCAAGGTCTTCTTCCTCATCACCAGCACTTTGTTCTTGGCTGCTGGATTTCCCCTGCACCATGACAGCTTCAAGTGAAGTGTCAATATGCTGGGTTGCCATGGTTGAGGTCTTAATGATGTAGTCACTTACTGAAGTGAGAGCCTCTTCCATATGGACCTCTTGAACAGGTTCAGGGAGATCCACCTTAGTAGTAGGTGGATGATGTGGGCTAGACATGAGAGAAGCAGGAGTACTCATCTTTCCTTTAGCAGGGGTGAAAAAGAGAGACTTATGATAATCACTGAATCCCATGTCTTCATCATCATAGAATTCAAGGTTTGAGATTGGTTGGTTTAGATCAAGAGGCTGGGGATGGTAACTATCCCCTGAAGGTTGTTCACTAGAGTTTTAAGACTCTAAGTAAAGGCTTAAGGCTTTGGGTTGTGAGCTCATTAGGCTGAGCATGACAAACCTCAGCACTGATCATTGGTGAGATGGGAGTGGTTTGCTCTTCAGGAGAAGTAGGAGCTTCAGTGTCCACTACCTCCTGTATGGGTGATGATATAGGGGCCTACACAAACTGAGTAGCATGTGTAGGGGTTCGTTTGGATTTTCATTGGTAGGTGATGGTTATTTTTGGCTGTATTGGTGGTTGGGAAGTAGAAGGTGTGGGTTCAACACAAGCTGGTGCTGCTAGGTTGTCACCTTGAGCAATGAGCTTTAACATTTTTAGGATAAGGGTTGTTTCTACCCCTAAAAAGCCAGCAGTTGGCTTCCTCATAGTCTTGAAGATGTCGGGCTTTATCTATCCCATTTGGAAAACCCAAGCCTTGGTCTTGGGCTTATCAAAGTGATTTGAAGACAATGTAACAATAAGTGATCCTATGTTAAAGCTTTGGGGATCACTAGCTGTTGTTGATGAAGAACTTTCAATCACTTGGACTTTCTTTATCTTCCACACCATCTTTGGAAGATTAGACTTGACCTTCAACACTTCGGAAGTTTTTGACAAACTTTGGAAGTTTTGGAGACTGGACCTTCGAAAGATCTTGCTTTCACTGTAGCAGGATTCAGTACTTTCGGAAGCATTTCTTTCTTCTGAGACCAAATTTCTTCCGAAGGAAAGTTTTCACTTGTCTTCTTTTGAGAGAAAGACTGAACTTGATCACTTTCCACCTCCATCTTCATCTTCACAGATGATACAGCAAGCTTCTTAGGGTGAGGCTTGCTCCTGGAACTAGATGGTTCAGGCTATGTATCAGTGGTACACAGCTGATCAGCCTTCTTCTCTTTGTTGGGATGAGTTGGACAGGAACTAGAACTCCTGGTACTAGATTTTATAGTTGAGTCTTCAGCCTTCACCACTTCAAATCCTTCAGAGATGAACACTTGTTTCTGCTTAGAGTTAAAAGTGGCCTTGATCTCTTGAGCTTTCTTTGATTTTCTCTTTGCTTTTCTGATCAAGTTCTTCCTCTTAGACTTGGTCATCCCAGATTCTTTTCTCTCCTCAGAAGAATAGTGACCATTTTTAGGATGATCTTCTTCACTCTTCTCAAAATCATCCTTCACTATCTCCTTTTCATCATCTTCATCAATGGGGTCTATTAGGAGGAAGCTCATCTTCATAAGTCCCACACCTTGGAGATCTTACAGACAATAGAGTGTGTGAAGGAGCTATCTCAATAGATCCCAGTCCATGCTTATTCTAATAACAAACTTTTGCATGCAAGGATGAGGATATCATGTTCTTGAAGGTCTCTTCTTCAAGAACACTTTTGCCCTGGCTTTGCTGATCACAAGCTTAGCCTGGCATTCAGTTAACATAGTGATGAGATCTTTTATCTGAGTCCTGTAGTTGGTATGTTCATGCTTAAGAGTTGAAATGACTTTCTTAAAATCTTTCGAGACTTAATTGCTTTCGAAAGAAAATTGTCCTTCAAATACATGTAAGTACTCAGAGGCATATTTAAGCTTCGGAAGATATCTCACAATTTCTTCCGAAGGTAACTTTCTTATAAGTAGTTATTTTACTTGAAGACATAATTTTCTTCCGAAGACAACTTGAAGTCTTCTATTTTAAGTTTGTAATTATTTTCAGCTCTTTTGAAATCAGCTTTTAAAATTTTTAAGGGCTCAAGATCAGTTCTCATCTCTAAGTTATAGGACCTATATCAGTTTACTTTAGCAATACATTCAGGTGTACAAAGATGTTCCAATACCTTGGCTTCTTCATGATCTGCCATCAGTGCTTGGTTTGGAGATGCATCCTCAACCTGAAAGCTCCAGTCAAAGCCTCCTTCTTCAACAGCAACTACAGCTTGCTACTTGGGCTTCTCATTCTGGGGAGCTCCATTAGTGTAGTTTGGTCTGGTTTGTGCTTGGCCACCATTTGTCTTTGGTGCCTTGCACTCTCTAACAAAGTGTCCCATTTGGTTACAGTTATAACACTTCACTTTGCTTTTGTCCAGCCTAATCTTTTCACTGGTTGCATTGCTAGGAAACTTCTTCCCTGTCCTCTTATAAACCTTTGTGGCTCTGTGAGTGAGAAGAGCCATCTGCTGGACAATTTCCATGTACTCCAGATCATCTGGATGGATACAGTCCAGGTCTTCAAGGGTAAAGAGAAAGTTGCCTGTGATTTCATCAGTAGACATAAAGGCTTGTGAAGAGCTTGTCTCTTGGAATGGGCTTTCTTGGATGTAGCTCTCTCCTGGTGTCTCCGGGAAGGTGATGAAAGGAACTTTTTGTGAGTTGTCAGGGTAGCAGATGAGATGATGCTTTGGTTCTCTGCAATCCCTTTCAACCATATGAAGGGCTGAACTCTGCTGATTGTTGGAGTTACCAGATGGATTTTGCATGTTCATCTCTATCTGTAGCCACTGAGGATACCATATAACTTAGTGAGAGTAAAGGTCTTGAGGTTCTCAGTCCTTTTAATGACCACACAATAGTGTATCCATTGTCTGGGAAGAGAGGACATGAACTTCCTCACAATGTCCCTATTCTCAAGAGTTACTCAAACATCCATTAGAGTATCCATAATCTCAACATACCTGAAGTATTGTTGAGTCATGGTTTCACCTGCCTTAAATGTTAAGTTCTCAAGCTGCTACTTCAAGAGGTAATTCTTGTTCTCTTTTGCTTCATTTGACCCCTCATACATCAGCTTCAGTGCATCCCATAGTTGCTTGGCAGTCTTGCACTTCTTGAAGCTTGTGTAGATAAAGTTTGGAAGAGCAGTTTGGAGGGCGGTCATGGCCTTCTGATCTATGTCAATCTTCTTCCGGTCTTCATCAGAATAATCACCCATTTCCTTTAGTATCATACCACCAACATCAGCAGTTGAAGAGGTGGATGGTACATGGGGTCCATGGACAACAGATCCCCGCATCTTGAAGTCTTAAGACTTGATGAAGCCTTCCATTCTTTGGCACCAAGTATCAAAGTCATCAGGAGTGATCAGTGGAGACTTTATCATAGTACCGGTTTCCATATCAGCCTTTGTGATAGCTGCCATTTGAGTTGTCAAGTGTTTTGTGAAACTGAAGGGATTTAAGATGGTGAGATCTTATAATCAAGAGCCTAAAAAGCTCTGATACCAATTGCAGGACCGTTTAAGGGATGGTCAATACAATCAATCTCATAATGACATGCCATAGCTCACATCCTAAGATATTACAAAAGGATAAAAGGTACAAAGTAGGAAGTTACAGACTCAAGACCATAATCTACAGTTTACTAAATCATGGATCTTTTCACCAACTTGTATAAGTTGGTGAGTCATCAGAGTTGCAGTGGAAAGTAAGTCAGCTTTATGTAAAAGTAGATCAGAGAAAGCATGTCCTCTCTGTCTTCGAAAGAAATCAGTCTTCACAACATTGGCTTCAGAAGATTTTATCTTTGTAGCTTCGGAAGACTTAATCTTTGGCTTCGGAAGATTTGGACTTTGGCTTCCGAAGATTTTACACTTAGAATAATTTCTGTGGAGAGTGTAAAACTTCCGAAGTAACTTCTACCTTGTACATCAATGCATGCATGCAGAAAGCTCTTTGGTTGTTTTGGCTTCTTTGGTTACATCAGCCTTCTAATATAACCTTACATTGAACAACCATAACCGATCCTGCAGATGTTATGTATGTTATCAATGTCTTATTCAACGCGTCGATTAACGACAACAATTTGTAGTATTTACCATAGTTTTGTAGCCCCGTCACAATGTGGGGTTCTTAATACTAGTTTTCTTTTTAGAAGCCATCTTTCAAGTAAAATATATTTTCAATTTATTAACCTACATACTTATAGAGCAACTTAAATGAACAGTGTCATACAGGTTTTGGAACTGTTAGTATAAACAGTGATTTGCTTTTCTCTCCCTTTAAATATCACTTTATATCTCGGTTTGTGTGCTTAGGTGCAGATGGCTGTGACCTTACTGATGGGAGGCGGTGACGATGGCACTCCGGCTGTTGTTGTCGGCAAATGCGATGACTTGTGGCTTTTTTTTCTCGGTCTGTGTCGCGGCGACGACTGTTGGTCATCCAACGGTTCTTTTTATCTTCACCGTCACTTACCTCTGCCGTTAGGACCACGACCATCACCGGTGACCTTTGCGCGCCATCAATGTCGGTCTTCGTTTCAACGATGGTGAGTGGTCCTCTGTTTTCATCTTTTGTTCGATGATGATGTGCAAGCCACATCTAAGAGTCATTTTAGTGCTAGATCTGATGTTTGTGGGTTTTTCCGTTATAATAGCAACACTCATGCAGTCTTTTTTTTGAGTTCTTTGGTTTTTCTAGTTTTTCTTGCTTGATGATTTTCAATATTTGGTTTCTAAGCGCTAATACGGTGTTCTTGGGTTTAAACCCTAAATTTATTTTGAAATTAAGATGTTTTTTCCTCTCCTTCTTCTCAATGATGATATGCAGGCCACATCTGAGATTTTTTTTGGTGCTAGATTTGGTTTTTATGGGTTTTCATTTTGAAATAGCAACGATCAACACCTTATGTTGTGGGTGTTTTACTTTTTTTAAAGTTGTTGGCTTGATAATATTCAATATTTGGTTTTCAGATTTGATTTTGGATTAATTTTGTTTGAGGTGTTCCTGGCTATTGCTTTGTGATTGTGTTAGCTGTCGTTCGTATTCTACTTCGGTTAGTCTCGTCTGAAATCTAAGAAACAGTTTGATGTTCGCCGAAATGGGTCTGCGGTTGTGCTTATTGTGTTCTAAATTGTCGTTGGGTCTAGTTGTGTGTATGGTAGCTTCCGTTTAACAACCAGGTTCATGTCTTTACTCGGTCATGGTGAGTTGAGTCTCATCCAATTTTGTTTATGGGGTTTTGGTGATAACGTTAGCCTGATCTGAAATGAATTGATGATGATGAGCGATTGCCATCGTTAAGACTTTGGTTTGATTCTGGTTTGCTGTTAGTGAGAGCTTCGGATGCTAATATTTTGTTCATCAAAGACATAAATTGTAAAACTTATGCGACTCCTTTTGTTTCGTTCGATTAATATTAAACAAAGGCCGTGATGATATTAAAAAAGAAACTGTTTGGCGTGGCACCGGCTTGCAACCACAACGGCTCACCTATTTGGAGCCTTTTTATGTCGCCTATAATTACCATCACAAAACTATTGTATTGCGTTAAAAACTATTGTATTGCGTTATAGAGTCGTGGACCAAAACTCGCGTACTTATATTTAAAACTTATCACTATTATATAAACTTTTAATATATATTAGGATAAGATTGATGCTTTTGAGTTTTGACCCAATAGTAACCTAAAAGAATGCGAGTGTATGGAATAAAAAAATGAATATAAGACCAGTCAACTTTACCCTGGCCTAGCCCCATTGCAATTTGCAACGCGTGAAGACCAAAAACTGTCAAAATTACCATATCTACCAGCTGTACTTTGTGTACTCCAACACCAGCTTATCCTAGACACCACCGCATCGGATAACATCAAGTACCATATCTTACACAATCTAAAACCGCCATTCTAAATACCACTGCTTTGCCTTGTTGTACTCTTCTCTGCCATTTTCTGCTAAACGTACAAACCCCCCATTCACACACTTCTAGATCACCCATCATCATCATCATCATCATAATCACCACATCTCCTCAGACCTGGCTTCTTCAATCTTCAGCAGTAGAAACCTACTCCACCACCTTATTAATTTCTCACTCTACTTGTGCTCACAGGTGGTTGAATCTACCAGGTTTGAATCTGATTTTCAAACAATATTTGAGTTTGGTGTTTCAAGTTTCAACTTTAAAGCTGTTGGGCTTAATTGGGACTCGATAAGCTGCTGTGGTGCAGATCTGGAGTTGTTAAAGATTAGGGTTTTCATGCAAATCAAGTTTGGTGTTTCAACCTGTTGTTTTCTCTAGATTCTAATCATTCCATCCACTGGATCTTTAACTTTCCTTTAAGTTGGATAAATCTTGACAATTGAAAGTTTGGTGTGTCAAGTTGAGATCTTTTGATTCGTTGGGCCATGGCGAACCGATGGTGGACTGAAAATGTGGGGCTTAATCCAATCACCGATAAGCCTGTGTTGAACAGTGCAGCAAGCGATTCAAACCCTAACCCTAATGACCACAACGATGAGGACTTTGGGGACCAAGACCCCAACAACAACGCCGCCGGAGGAGGGTCGTCGGAGCCCACGAGCTCCGGCGGAGGGCGGCGGCCCCGTGGGAGACCACCGGGCTCCAAAAACAAACCGAAGCCGCCGATTGTGATCACCAAAGAAAGCCCCAACGCCCTGAGGAGCCATGTGTTGGAAATCAGCAGTGGGAGTGATGTATCCGAGTGTATAGCCACATTCGCTCAGCGCCGCCACCGTGGGGTTTCTGTATTGAGTGGCACCGGCGTCGTCACCAACGTCACCCTCCGGCAGCCTGCAGCCCCCGGCGGCGTGTTGACCTTACAAGGTCGGTTCGAGATACTTTCGCTTTCTGGTGCGTTTCTGCCTGCACCGTCTCCACCTGGTGCAACCGGACTCACGGTGTACTTAGCCGGTGGTCAGGGTCAGGTGGTCGGTGGGATGGTGGTGGGGCAGCTGGTGGCGTCTGGTCCGGTGATGGTCATTGCGGCGACGTTCACCAACGCCACTTACGAGAGGCTGCCGTTGGAAGATGAAGGGGAAGGTGGTGAAATGCCAATGCAGCAAACTTCAGGGGCCAATGTTGGAAACAGTCCGAAATCTGGAGGGGGTGGTCCTCAGACGGAGAACATTGCGTCTGCTTCGATGCAGGTTTACAACCAGCCCCCTAAACTATTGCCGAATGGTCAAATGCATCAGGATATGTTTTGGGCTACCCCCCCTCGCTCTTCCCCGTCTAATTTCTAGCTATTTAAGTTCAAGTTCAAGTTCGTTTATCGTAGAAAAAACTAGAAAAGCACAATTTTCATTATGTTGAATGATAGTTTGATTAGGACCTTAGGTCTATCTACTTTTGTTGCGTTGTAACTTTACTGTGATCTTTCTATTTTGGGATTTAGTTAATTTGATGGTTTTTAACTACAATATTTAGAAAAAGGTTTCCTTAATTACATCTCACTTTCTTCTTTACTCTCAGATCTTTCTAATTTGTTTGTTTAGAAAGTTGTTTCTTCGCTGATTGTTTCTTGTTGCATATTATAAAAGCTCAGTTACAGAAAACCAGAACCCTTTTTAATTAGGTTAGATAAGAATAATTGGTCTTATTTTATCAGTAGATCATTATCTTTTGTATGTGTATTCATCCACCTGCATATGGGGATACAGTTTTAATGTTGTGGTTTTGGGTTATTGGTGAGCATAAAACTGAAGTGGATACTGATACAAAGAAATGGTTGGTTTTTGGTTGCATGTAGGATAAATTGACTCATTTAGTATGCTTTTGGTGTTATATATAAAACTGAACTAAATTGAAAACTCAACCTACAACCTGACAAAGGTGAAAAAATGAAACTCAAGCTATATGTCAATTAGATTTAAAATATGCTTTTATAAGTTTAGTATAATGAGTAGAAAGCGTCTTAGTCCAACAAACAGTTCGGTAAATTTCAAAATATGCTTATTGGGTCTTGAAGTCTAAAATGATTTTAGTAATGCTTGTATAGTCAAAGTCTAAATTTTAGTTAAATAATCAAATTAATTGAAACTGAATTGAAGTGTAAGTTGAAAGCGCATAGCCTAATCATGATCTAATTCAATATAAAAAAAAAAATGTATGTGGCTACAAACTATTATAGTGATCTAACAATCAAATAATTATAACCTAATGAGCAGTTTAAGATTTTGATTGGATACATGATAACTAAAAAATATTTTCTAGTTACAGATTAACCAAAACGTATACCTTATTCAAGACCCTATAATTTCATGTCTAAACTTTTTTGGTTTGAGAAACTATTCTTAATTAACAAATGATGATGTAGAAACTTTACATTCTGTCTAAACCTTTACTTAAAATTTTAGTTTCAACTGATATGTAATATGTTTAATGTTTTTTAGACTAAAGTTAATTTGTGATTTTATTTTGGATAAAAATACTTCATATAAAAGGTTAAACTTAAGAGATAATTTTTTTATTCCTCCTAGAGGTTTGCAAATCCTAATTATATGAGTATTAAGGTTTATTTTGTCTCGATTAATTATCTTGGATTTCAAAGTTGTAGATCGATTCGAGAATTTAAAAACTTGGATCTATGAGAAATCTTTATGTGCGAACACTACTACAAAACTGTTAATAGATTACATACAAAAGATGACGCACGGAGAAAGATGATGCGTATCTTTGCGTGTTATAAAAGTTATGTTGTACTTTACAAAATTTGTAGAAAAATAACACGTATTTTCGCATATCATCTTTATCCGTCATCTTTTAAAACACGCCCCAACTTAAATTTCAATTTCCCGCTTCTAACATATTATATATATTTTAAAAGACATACAACTAAGCATTAAAGCATAGTGTTCAACATATCATGAACCATGATAAAAACCTAATATTGTTGAACTTTGGCTACTTTTCCACTACCCGCCTCACCTTTTCCGCCGGCTTGCTTCCACCATCTCCACTATTCTCTAATTAAAGAGCTCACCCGTACTCCGTCACACCATCACAACCATCGTCTCCACCTGTTCATTTTCAGCAGAGATGCGTCATTTGTTAACAGGTTCGACTGTAGTTGCAGGCATGTTGCTTCTAATAGGGACAATGAATCGATTCCGGCTACTTTTATAGGAGCTTCAGCGTAGGTTTGGCCGGCGGTGATAACACAATTCCGGTTAGCGTTTACTTTTATTTAATTTCTTATCTGGCGAAGTTAGTGCAACTGCCTTTCTTAAGCTCTGCACTTCGATTGTTTCCTAATTAAACTACAGGGAGGGTTTTCTTCTACCCCCTGGGATGGTCTGCTGCTTAAAGTTATTAAGAAGTCTGATCTAACTCATGCTTTACTTCTTGAATAACACAAATTTTGTTGACATGAAGAAATGATGTCTCTAACATTAGAGTTTATAATTGAAATTTTAATTGTTCATTTGAAGCTGAGTATGTTTTAGTTAGATTGGTGATTTTTATGGTGTTAATTCTGATTTTATTTGATGAAGGTTTTTCATGGAGAGAAAGTCTTCGGTTGTTGGTTTTAATCTTTACACCCTAATGTTTATCATCATTTTGCTTGATTTCATTTATTTTCTTTGGGTCTGATTTTTTGTGTTTGTAGCTAACTTGATTTCAAATCCATCATGTTTGTCAAAATCAAATGTTTATCGAGGTAAATTTTCATTTAAGTTTCGAGTTATGCTTTTAGGATTTATCATTACATTTGAATACCGAAACAGGGTTCATGATTTGTATATTGATAAATAGCATAGCATTACAGTACATACATATATGGCAGCGGCTTTTGATTAATACACCAACGTTGATTTGGATGAAATTCGCGAAGAGTGGTCGCGTTACTTTTCGAATTTCATTTGTGTAGGGCTAAATGTGAGACATTCAAATGAACTTGGAACTACTTTTTATTTTTTGTATTTGCATGTGAACTTGAAAAAACTTTGTAATTTTTGTTACTATTTAATTAATGAACTTTATTTTGCTGTTATTCGACGATTATTGATATATAGTTTTATAAAAACAGTAGATAAAATTTATATATATATATATATAGATACGTATATATATATATATACGTATCTATATACATAGATATATACGTATATATATATATATGTATCTATATACATAGATATATACGTATATATACATAGATATATACGTACATATATAGATATACGTATATATATACGTATCTATATACATAGATATATATATATGTACGTATATAAATATACATACATACATACCTATATAGATACATACATACATACATACATACATACATACATACATACATACATACATACATATATAGATACATACATACATTCATATAGATACATACATATATATATATATACATACATACATTCATATATATACATACATACATTCATATATATATACATACATACATATATATATATATACATACATATATATATATACATACATACATATATATATATACATACATACATATATATATATACATACATACATATATATATATATACTTATATATATAAAATAAAGCAGTTAAATTTATGACAGACATTACGTATCATTTTGAATGTGTCATAAAATTCACAAAGATAACACGCGCAAGCTCGTCATCTTGTTATTTATGACTACTCCTTCGTTGACGCGTAATGCGCGTCATCTATTGCCCGTCAATAAATGCGCGACATCTTTCTCGCGTCGTAAAAAGATGACGTGCAGATGCTTGTCATCTTTCATTTATGCCTACCCTTCCTTGACACCCATATGCGCGTCATTGACCCCAAAGATGACGCGCATTGCCCCGTCATCTATTGTAATTTTTCTAGTAGTGGAAAAGTTGAAGCTGGTGCGAGAACTTTGAATTTTGAGAGAACTTTTTGTAATTAGTATAAATACTTTAATTTTGATGTTATGTGTATCCGTTTTCATTTAGTATATGTGTAGTTGCTAAGGCAAAAACTTTTAGTGTGAAATACATTGAGAAATCTTATTTACGTTCTTCGTTTTGCGATTATTCACTGTTTTGATTTTTGATTTCGTGCATTAACTATGAATATCATTCATTCCACGCTTGTTATCCAATTGATTGTTTATTGAGTGATTTGGAAGAAATCCGGTCCTTTACAAATGGTATTAAAGCAGGTATTGCACTTGATATACATATTTTCATTCCCCGCTTATTCGTTTTAAGACGTTAAAGAGAAGACTGAAGAACAGAAGGATTGGGTTGAATTGGATCAAATTTTGGTAATTTGAAGTGAAAGCGAATTTGAAATCGGTTGAAAAGAATGGTATGATCAGCTTGAGCATTGTTCATTAATAAACTACATTATTTGACATCATTTACGATCATTTTCTTCATCGGTTGGAGGGTGGAATTGATGAAATTTAAGATAGCTAGGGAATCAAATCGAAAGTTGATTTGCGTAAAGATTTCGCATATAATAAAAGAATGCGAAAAGTTTTACATACGAAAACTTAGTGAGAACTAGGTAGTTTTTGCATGGTTACGCGAGAACTATGATAGTTTTCGTAAATTGATAAAACACCAAAAAAGTTTGTTAGTTTTTGCATAGAATGTTTACAAAAACTATGTTGGATGTGAGCTAAAAAAAGTAAAAATTTTCAAATTTTTTACTTTAATGTCAAAATATTGTAGCTTAAAAAGGGTTTTTGCTATGTTTGATCAATTTCAAGTTCTAAGTTAACGTTTTCTATGTTTGATGTCAAATAGACTCATTATAACGTAGTTAACAACGTTTAATTGCTAAGTTAAAAATTTTCAATTTTTTTACTTTTATGTCAAATAATGTAGTTTATTAATGAATCAACGTTCGTGATTTGAAACAAGACAATGTGGGGCTTATTTTATCTTAAGATAGGGACAATTATCAAATGGATTGTAATGAGTGACAAATCAAGATTAATCGGAGATTTCGACTCTGAATATGTAGGAATTAATTAGTGGAAGTTGATACCTTTTTAATTTTCCTGAAAATTCTTATATATCCGAAGTGAAGTGGATGAAAAAGAACCTACATGTCAGAGACTTTTAGTTGAGACTTTGATGAAAGGGTAAATTGAAATGAAAGATGAAAACGTAAATGATTTGAATAAGTGAGTCTGTTAATAGAGAATAAATAAACCTTGGTACTTAAATAGTTAGAATTTGTATATTTCAAAGACAAACTGAAATTAACTCTAAACATAAGATCAGAAATGGCATGATATTGAATAATATAATTAATAACCCTTAAACAGAATTTAGAACCATTACAGTATATAAAATGATGTTTTAATTTATACTAACTCTTATGAAAGTGAAGATTAATGGTGTTGGAAGCCAATATAATACGGTTACACTTTATCACTTGCAAAGAAGAGGGCTTATAGCAATAGAAAAAAACTAGGGTTTTTCTGATACCATGTCGTTGCGATAGAGCCTATGAACCTATGGCGGCAACACTTCATTTTCATTTGGTTTGTGGCTATAGAGTCATAGCTACAAATCTATAAAGTTTCAATTATGATGTGATGAAATTCTTATAGTATTAAAATAAGCTAGTTAATGCATTAAAAAATAGTTGGCCTACACTAAGCAAACTCCGACTAGTTATGTAATATAGCGTTGTCCTAAAATCAGATTCCTTAACTTAATAAAATCTAGTATTAGATTGAAACTAGACACAAATTACATGTAATATAACTCATTCTTTAATATGCATAATTAACATCACTCTTGGTATAACCTAGTTTTTAAGAAGATGACACCATCTATTTGATACTTCACAACTATTTTAATATAGCCTTGTCCTAAAATCAGATTCCTTAACTTAATAAAATCTAGTATTAGATTGAAACTAGACACAAATTACATGTAATATAACTCATTCTTTAATATGCATAATTAACATCACTCTTGGTATAACCTAGTTTTAAAGAAGATGACACCATCTATTTGATACTTCACAACTATTTTAAAATACATAAATTTCTCAAATAATAAGTTTTGTGATAAGTACAAGGATTTACATTATCTTGCATTATAAGTTCCACGTCATTAAAGCGATATGTTTTCATCTAACAAAAAGTAATTTTGATTATATTTAACAGTTGTAAATAACTAAAAGTAATTTTGATTATATTTAACACTTGGTAAGTTGAAAAGAGAATATATAATATAAGAAACTGAAACTCAAATGACGCGACCTATAGTGACGACGATTGTCTTCGTTTAAAATTGAGTTATAGCAATGTCATATTATCTCTGTAGTGCTTTTAAGAATTTTGTCCAAATTTTACCGGAGGAAAAGTTGGAGTTTTTTTAAACCTTGTAGCGAGCGACGTGTCATCACTATGGTGTCTCTACGGTTTTTCCTTCTTTATTTATTACTGATATACTTTAATGATATATGAAAATATATATCAATAATATTTAACCAAAAAGACAAGTTGTCGCTATAGACTAAATATGTTTTTTTCAATTTTCCTTTTTTACTGATATTATATAAAGAAAAATAAAAAAATATTTATCCTATACCTACATCGGATAAATATTTTTTTAACTTTTCTTTAAATATATATTTTTGTTTTTGATTAACTAGAAAGAAACACGGGACGACTACCATTGCCCTTAGACGTGTTTTGTTGCTCCCATCCGGTCATAAAACTAATCTACAATCCTAGCACAAAATGTTAAAGTGGGTGAGGATTATTTTGCTCTTTTTACAGGATTTATAGATAGTTATAATGCATTTATGGCGAGAAATCTTGCACCTACATATTTTATGCATGAATATTAGAAACGTATTCATCTAGATGATAATGTTAAGGATATGGATATTAGCAACTGGCCAAAGCTGTCTTTAATGCCAAGAACTTCATGAAAAAATTCGGAGATACCGATTCGGTGAGAATGGTGACAAGAAAATCGGATTTAATAAATCAAAGTTGAGATGCTGCAACAAGCAAGGACACCTTGGTCATGAATGTCCAAATCATCAAGTCAACAAGGAGCAGAAAAAGAAGAAAGGACTAGAAGCTGGATCATCATCCTCTACATCTACTTCAAAGGCACTAGTAAGTCAACAACAAGATGTTGGATATGATTGAGTTGACCAAGTTCAGGCATTGGATCTTAATTTTAATCATGCCTTCATGGCAGATGTGTCTGAATCTTCATTTAATGTTACTAAACATCTCTATTCTTTTGTGTAAGATCCAAGATTATCATAATTAGATCGATCTCGTACATTAAACATGGATTGAATACTGCAGGGTGTGATTGAGCAAGCAAGAGATCAAGATGAACACAAAATACAAATAAATATATACTTGTATTTCAAAGAGAATTACATTACAAATTGAGAAATATGCAAAGTGTTAATGATTACAATGACTAAACATCTATTTATACAAAACAGATGTTCTCACGCGACAACATCCTTTCGCGCGGAAACTAGTTCTTGCACCGAAACTAGTATCTTCAAAAGCTTGATTTTGGTTTCCGAGCCTCCGGATTTAATCCTTACAATCTCCCCCTAGGCTCGATAAATCAAATATTCAAAATTCCATGTTTGCAACCTTGTAGTTACCGCCATATGCATACATTGTTAGATAGAATCTTCGTAATCAATCAACCAAACTAAGCTGCAATAAAGAAAACTGATTCATCTTCTTCAATCGGATATGCCTGAAGCTTCATCAAATCATCTCTTCCAAATTTGAGCAAATCAATAGGGTCGATGATACAAAATTCCTTGTCAACAAAATAGATAACAACATGTTTTGTATTCTTCTCACAAACCCATCTCATTAGTTTAGATAAATTGTTTATAGGCACAGGAGCATGGATTGGAATCTTCTTGCAAACTTAGGATGCCTAAACACTCTGATCTTCATTGGAGTGTTAGTGTTCGGATCTAGCCATATCTCATCTTCAATAACTTTGGATTTGGTAGTCTTAATGTTTTTGAAGTTAGATTTGCTATGTCTCCAGATCAAGTTTCGTATCCAATTGGCTTTACTGTAGTTGCTCGGATTAATAAATGACACTCTTCCCATTACATAAAGAACTGAAGCTCTAAGTGTGCGAAAGTCATGCTCATGTTGATAATACTTAATATCTCCGGCTCTTCACTTTGCAACATACATTTTTTTCTCAGTATCATAAGCCCAACTCATAACCGGTATAGAATTTCCATATCTAGTGAACGGTTTTGAGTGTCTTAGTGTATGAACCTGTGTTGGTGGTGGAGGATCAAACAGAGTAAGATTGCCAACTTCTTTTACAGCAAGCTTCCCTATCAAGTCAGATGTTTCAGTCGTATCGTCTCTGTGCTCAACTCTAGACTCAGTATGAATCTCTCATTCTTTTAGTAGAATAACTGAGAATAAGCTCTTTAAATTGTTTCTAGATATATCTGTGTAATCAACCTACTCATTAAGGTCATAAAATGGCCCTAAGTCTTCATCAGACTCTTTAGTTAAGATTTGTTGTTGAAAAGTATGGAATTCCTTTTCATACAACGGTTCTGTTGTAGGGTTAAGGGATTGATAATTCTCTGGATCATCAGGTCTTGGTCCAGAGACATTTTCACAACCTGATTCTACAGAAGGACTAACAGTTGATCCTATATCACCACCTTGATCATCATCATCATCATTATCATTATCCTTCTTCTTTCCTTTAAGACACCTTTACCATCATTATCATCATCATCACCATCAACATGCTCATCATCACCACCATATATCTAGACCATCATCTTCATCATGTACCTAAGAACTCTAAATAATATGCTCTAGATTGACAATCACATCAATAAAGGTTTAAGTCATAGGTTGATCATCAATAACTTCATCGGTCTGCATTACATTTGCCTCTGTTTCTACAGTTGTAGTCTCTGTTTGATGAGTTTTAATAACAAATTTTGAATCAGCAGTTTGTTGTCCACTTGATTCTCCAAGTTCTGTAGTTCTTCCTTGATTTGACTAATTAGACTGACATGGAAATTCCTTAAACTGATTATCCATGATCTGAACATAACTGTATAAGAACTACAACTAGTGCTTTAAATTCTTTATCCTTATGTCTTTCTCATGATTATCCAGCTGTAATAAATCAATCGGCTTCATCATTTCCATCGTATCTTTATCTAACAACTGGATCCTTTGCTCTAAAATAGCTGGTGTTGGAGATCTAGATGTTCAACATCAAAAGCTATACCTTTATCTTGATTCCTTGGTAGTGTAGATTGAACATTATCACTAGGAGTTAAAAGGAGTCTCTGTTACAGTAGTTGACTCAGCAAAAATAATAGGCATCTCCTAATGAATATCTTCACTAACTCTTTATTTAGCCTTAGAAACTAGTATCTCTTTGCTTGGTGAAATCATGGTCATCAGAGTTTGAGGTTTTCTGAAAGTAACTCCTCTCCCTCTTCTTCTACCATGTCCACGACTTTTAGTGGAAGCTTTCTTCCTAGCCACTATCGTCTTTCTTCTTTTAGTGGTCGGAGACTCTTTAGGAACAAAGTCCATATCAGTATCTTCTATTGTGCATTTGGTAGGAGTAACAAGCACTCTGGGTCTCTCTTGAAGAATATAAGGTTGTTTGATCGGAGTCGGTTAAGACAAACATGAGCTTCTTCAATGATCAATAACTTACGAATGTGGAATCTAAGCTAATTACTTAATATAACAACAAAAATATTTTGAGTAAAGATAAACATAATAAGTTCTTTCAAAGTATTCACTTGATTAATCTATTTTGTACAAAGATTACAAATTGACATATACAATCAAATGGCTTAGAAAGCTTGCCTCAACTATACAAGTGTGAGGACTTTTACACTAAATAATAAGAATACTGTAACACCAATTTCAGCATGAAGAAAAGAAAAGAAAGCAAGGGAGAAAAAAAGAATTATTATAAAACAAGGGGTTAAAAGCGGACAAGGGCCAAACTTGCCCATAATGGGTTCAAAAAGGTGATAAGGCCGCCCATACTTCTCTCTCTCTCATGCAAGAAGTATTGGTTGAAGTAAGAAGAAGAAGTTTCACCCGGTTTTAGAGAGAGAGTCTTCAAAAGGTAAGATTCTATGGTGTTCTTCTCAGTTTCAGTTGGGTTTTATGCTTCTGGACTGATCCTTAAGTGTTTCTATGTGTTTGGTTGTGTGTTTTCGTGTGTTTAGGTGCTAGAACTCTAGGTTGCTCTCGGGTTTGGAGGAGTTTTACTTAAAAACAGTTAGAGGTGAGTTCTAGATCCCCTCTTTTAAATGTTCTCTACTTATTTGGGGCCGGTATGCATATTAAACTGATGTTTTTAAAGCAAGTTATGATTTTCCATGTATGGTACGGTTGTTTATGATGATATAGATATGTTTTATGATTTTCATGATGATTGTATGAATGTTTAAGATGTTCTAAGTGTTAGACCGATAGATCTAAGCTAAGAATATGCTTAAAGTAATGTATGGAGACTGGAAATTGAGTAAGTTGAATCGCAGGTGATAGACTTGGTGTCCGCTGTGGACTTTGCATGTCTGCTGTGGAAACTTAGGCATTTAGACTGTCTGCTGTGGACTTGTTCATCCGCTGTGGACTTGGTCATCCGCTGTCGACTTTGGCTGTCCGCAATGGGCATTTATTCATCCGTATTTGTTAAGTGTTCATCCGCATTTGTTAAGTGTTCACCCGCATTTGCTGGTCTTCATCCGTATTTGCTGAGCATTCAACCGCATTGGTTTTATGTTCCATAGTTAAGTATTTTGTTTATCCACATTGCACTTGTTCATCCGCATTGGACTTGTTCATCCGTATTTGGACTTGTTCATCCGTATTTGGTTCACCCGCATACTTTTAGACACTTAGAATATTTTCTAAAGACTTCATCCGCATTTGTTCATCCGCATTTAGTATTGTTCATCCGCATTTCTTTGGGAACATAGAATTATTCTAAAATTTTAGGAATAAAGTTTAAGTGTTAAGTACTTATGTATAAGGAAAGATTATGCTTGTTTAATGTTTCTAATGTTTGATTCTCTTCTTATGGGTTGCTTGTTATGGATAGTTATTATTATACTTCATGATATGTGATTATTAAAACAGTGAATATTTTAAAAGTAATATTCATAACCAAGTGGACACAAAGAAATAAAAGAAGATAGTGGAACTTAATGAATGTTACCCCCGGGCCCTTATAATCAATGGAAAGCCTTGCAAGCACAATGGAATGAGGTGCACGACCTTGTTGTCGTTAGCTCAACTGATGTGTGGCTGATTCAGAATGGACATCTGGGGTCTAATCCTGGGGATTGACCAAATCAATGGGACCCGTATTCATGAGCAGGCTTCATGCCTAGCAGTGTGGGTCAACTGTCAAATGGGTTAGCTACCAAAAAATCGTTTGGCGACAGAGGTTCGGCATTTGTTACCAACCAACAATATAGGCTCTTGCTTTGTGCAAAGCTAGAAAATGAAAGTGAAAGATAATAAAAGAAAGAAAGATAAAGAATCTCTTAATGATTGATTATGTATAATGATGAATGATCACCAAGTGAAGTTTACAAAAGTATATTTTTCTATATTATTAAACTAGAACTCACTTAGCAACGCTGACTTTTTATATGCATATCAAAGGTAATGGTGTTGCTGGGAATGGCATGAGGTTGAAGCTACCCGGCAAATAAAGACTGGCATCCATGACACGCTGAAAAGTTATTTTGTTTTGAAATGCAACTAGATGTTCTTTTTGTAACTAGCAACAACAATGTATTTCTTGGCAAAAGTAATGGTTATTGAATGCTATGGTTTTTATTAAATTAATCCGCTGCAAAGTTTTCTTGTTTTGATGAATCTGAATGTGTTTTAATATGAAAAGTGCTATGAATGACCAACTGTGGGGTTTCCAGGACGGGGCCTTACAAATACACTATTCTATGTTCAGATGCTATAGTTGAATAGGTAATCTGTGTATTATAGTTGGCAACTTCAGCACTATGTTGTCTTCTAAAGGTGAAACACAACAGTTGTCGGCAAAGACATGTTGTTCTCAGCAACAATCGATCGGCAGATAATGGAGTTATCTGCTAATCGGTAGTTGAATTGTATGTGTTGATATGCAGTCTATCAGCACATATAGTTTGGTAGTTGCCATGGCATATGCTGATCAGCAGTCATTCAACATATTCCATTTGGTACTTGATTCAGTACTTGGCCTGATTCAGCAGTTGAAGGCAAATGCTGAAATTAAGAGTTTTCGGTAGATTTATCCTTCATGATTCAACAAATTTTCTGTAGGATAATGCTACCAAAACTTTGTCTTCATCCTTCAAGCATCCTGATCAGCAGAAGCTCATACATATATCCTCTTTTATCTCTTGATGGGTTGTCAATAGGTAGATTTGTCAAATCCTTCATGTTGTGTCGAGAGAGTCTGAACAAGTCATATTCTTTTACTTCAACTTTGCCGGCACCAGCATATGTTAGAGTGAAGGAGTTGGTTGAGGAACTGTAACTCCAGTAAGTGATTGGGTCTTGAATGCTTAGAGGAGTTACATTAAGAGCTTCTTCTTCTTCCCTTTTTCTCAACCCTGTTACTAAACTTGATCTTTAAGATAGTAGCCATGGACTTGTATTTCTCTGGCATGTCTTCATTTTCTGAGATCACTTTGTGCATTTTCTTTAAGTCTTCAACGCTTAGCTTTAGAACATCCAACTCAGATAATAAGAAGGCTTTTATCTGATTTTTTCTTTCAATGCAGAACCTCTCAGTTTTGAAATCATAATCCCACTTTATTATTCTATCATCATTTTCTGAGTCTTCCTCTTCCTTAGATTCTGAGGGTCTTCTTCTTCTTCAAGATGCTCTAACCCATGTCTAATTCTATCAGCAATATCAGTGATGATCACTCCATCTACTGACTCTTCAGATTGGATTTGGGTAAGGATTTGGCTATGTTAGTAGCTTGTTGGACTTGTGGATAATCCTAGTTTGAGCAGGTGGTGAAGTATGAGGAGGTGAAGTTGGTTGGTTGCTGGGTTCGGCAAGTGGTTTTACCAGCTTTAGCTTCTATCTTCTTCTTTCTTTGCTCTAAAGCCTGCTTTGATCTTTAAAGATGGGAGTTGTAGATCTTCATCAAAACCTTTTCCACTTCCCTTGCCTCAGAATTGTTACTTGGGTTCCTTAGTCTCAACCTAGTTAAGTTAGCTATCTCAAGCTGGTTGAAGCAAACCAGTTGCTTCTTCTCCAAGAATGGGTATTAGTGATTGAAGGGGTATCACCCCAAATATGACTTGAATTAGTCACAGAACAAATGACCCGGGTTTAAGAGCAACACCATAAAAACATGTGGTCAACATAGTACCAAGAGGCGGACCAAAGACCCTAGTAGCGACATGCCTTTGTCGCGGCTCACGTAGGGGACAGTCCTGTCGCGGCACTTTGTGAAGGTTTTTCATCCATCTTGCTCAAACCCCCAGCCATGGCTAGAGGAATGAGGCCTCTGCCGTGGGTCGTATAAGGACACCCTAGCTGCAACACCTTTCTGCTCACCCAGAGAAGACGGTAGAGGCTCCCTGGGTTGTACCACGAAGTCAGCTGTTGGCTCTAGTATAGGGCGACCCCCTCACCTAATGGTTTAGACTGTTCGAAGACATCCTCTTTAGTAGATAACTTCATGCGGTTAAAAAGTCCCATCCCTGCAATAACATAAACAAAAGTATATCATAAAATGGTTAGTCAAACAGATAGTGTACAAACAAAATTAACAAGAAACTTATGCCTTCCCTAATAATTTATGTACGGGAGAAGGCTCGGGTCAGCCCAATTCTGGCTGATGCCAACCATCACGAGGAAGTGCTTAGAGTAAGGGCATAGTGCTGTGGGCTTGGGTGTTAAAATATAGTAGGAAGACACATTATACTTGTCTGACCCAGGGAGCGGATCTCTTATCACCTCGTCCGCCCTAGACCATTTCATTTCAAATGGAACAACCCTCGCAGAAATAAAGAAACAGTGATCTTTCCAATGCTTTTAAACTAGTAAGGATTCAGGAAGCCATCATAGGCCGTGGAGCTTTTCTTTTCTCAAACGTAACCCAATCCCTAACGCGAATAAGTTTGTAAAAGGCTCTTAAAAGATTAACCTTAGGATGCGCGACATGAGATCTCAAAATGGTAAACCTTAACCAAGCCCAACGGAACGAATTGAGCCAGACGCACCCCATAATACCTCAACACACGATAGAGAAACAAACTGACAGGGATGCAAATATTACTAACAGAAAAGAAAGAGGCATAAAGCGGGATCATTCCCTTCGAGGCATCCTTCACAGTCGCCCTTGGAAGGGGAATAGTCGGCTGCAAGCCATGATCGATACCATAACGAGCGACAAAGTTGTTTAGATAATCTTGCGTAGTAACAGATTTATAAAACATCCACAACATTCTTACACTCCATAGATAAAGGTTCAAGATAAAAATGGATGAATAAGAACTTACTAGATAGTAGAAGCAAGAGGCATGTAAAGGAAGATGAAGAGAAGCAAAAGAAAACCTTGCAAAATAAAGAGGATGCATGAGTATTTAGAGGGAAAGGAAGCACTCAAAAAAAAGAGAGAAAGAGAGGGAGATAAAATGAAAACATGTGCGTATGATAATAATAGTATGACATAAAGGTAGTACAATGATGAAATGAGTTTCCCAAAGCTGTTGACAAAAGTGGCAGCCAAAAATGAGACCTACCCGTACGTCATGTCAATCGAAAGCAAGCAGTACTAGAAATTATAAGACACTTAATCCAATGTCATGGTTACACCATCATATTGGAATGGGGGACATGAAGGGATATCACCCTAAATACGACACAAATTAGTCATAGAACAAACGACCAGGGTTTAAGAGCAACACCATAAAAACATGTGGTCAACATAGTACCGAGAGGTAGACCAAAGACCCTAGCCATGAGAAGCCTTTGCCGCAGCTCACGCAGGGGACAGTCCTATCATGGCACGTTGTGACGGTTTATCGTCCAACTCACTAAAACCCCACCCTCGCCTAGAGGAACGAGGCCTCTACCGTGAGTTGCGCAAGGGACACCCTAGCCGCATCTCATGTGCCGCCCAACTTACCTAAACCCCCAACCGCGGCCCATGTGGAGAAATGGGCAAGAGCCGCAGCTCAACAGGAAGGAAAGGAGAACCTGGCATTTTTGCCCAAGGAAGCAGCAGGTGTCTCAAAAGAACGCGTCCATTGGTCGCCAAGGAATGTGGTTAGAGCACAAAACAACAAAACACACAAATCAAAACCTTGCAAAGGATAACGATACATGAAGAGGCAACTATCTGGATAACAAAGGTTTGAAAGTCAACTATACAGACAAGAAGCATTCATGTCATGTGAAAATCCCTTTGTATCAAAATAGCATGAAGTCTGATCGAGGGAACTCGGATGCGGATATTTGACTAGGAACCACCCAAAAATAGAACCAAGATCGAAGCAAGTTACGACAGCAACCATTATAAATACCACTTTCAACCAACAAGTAGAATCACCTCTTTCCTACTTCACACACTATTGCTTAGAACACCTTAATCCAACTTTTAATCATTCATTCCCCATATACAAATACTTAATCTCACACTAGAGGGTGGTCATGGCGAGAACCCTCTTTGCCCGTGGCGAGGCTCATGGTGTTTCTTTTGTTTCGCAGATTTCAGTACTGGTGTCATCTCAAAACCAAGTCAAGGCCCGATTCACAGACTATACACCCAACCTTGCACTGCTTCCTGACCTTGGTCCCTGTAGTAACAGTAATCAAAATCCATTCTCTGTAAATAATCTATAGCCACATCATCATCAATCATTAAGGGAGAGGTGGCTTGATCTCCTGATGGGAGTACTCGGTTAATGATCTCAGTATTAATCACTAATATCTTTACTTTAACTGTAGATACTATGCACTGTTCGCCTTGTTCATATCGTTCATTTATAGCAGAATTCCAAACATTATTAACTACTTCTGAGTAAATAATCAGATTAGCTGAAATAGCATAATAAACATGAAAAGTCCTTAATCCTTCAATCAACGATCTGAATAATGCTTTATCTTTAGTAACATCTCTAAAATAAGCAACATCATTATGGTTTTTATTAAAAACTATAGGCCTAGCCATATGTAAAACAAAGAACACAATTAATTAGTTCAAATTTATTAAAAATCAAGGTTGAAAAATTTGTTAAAAATTAAACTTATCACGCGATCGCATGCGATAACCTCAAGTATCGAATTTGATAGTTTGAACAGAATGTCAACATATCGCACTACAGTCGCGTGCGACAAGTTTCAAATTTTAAACAAGTTTTCACGTCTGTTCACATTTTGAACTACTTTTTGAGTGCAAAATCATCAAATTCCATATCGAATTGAGACACTTTTAATAGCTTTTTATCATCATTGGGGGTTTCTTGTGTGTCGTTTATACATTATTTAAGTGTCATTATGGTAAGTTTGATCAAATAACAAGTTTATTGATATGTTTAGATCCGAATCAAATTCAACTTGTTCATTATGATAATCATCATGAATAATAACTTGAATACGCACTCTCAACACCGAATTGAATACAATGATCAATGTGTATCAGTGAATCATACAAACACTAAGAAAATTTTAAGAGAAATTTTAGTATTATGCGATGCAAGTAATGAACTATTCACATAACTATTCAACCTTTATAACCTTCTAACTTTTCACACAAGAAGTTAACACTCGCATGTATCTACTTCTTGCATCTGGATTCGCACAATCACACTTCTCGTTTGTGACAACTTTTGAAACTTCAATTTTTTTCAACTTTTCAAACATTTTTATCATTTTGAATTTATGTTCAACCAGGAAATAAATAACCAACCAAACATTTTCATATTCTCAATTATAAAATATTAAACTCTTTTTGTAAAATTTTGAAAATTTATATATCTTGAAATTTGTAACAATCAAACAAAACAAAACAAAGTAGAAATAACTTAATCTGTCACACCCTCAAAATCCACGTGCGGAGTTTTACCGCGAGGCGTATGAACAAACCAAGATCACAGTCAATAGTTACTCAGAACGACACTATAAGCCACATTTAGAATAAAACCAACCAAAATTCAAACTTTAAAACCATGCGGAAGCGTTCTGTAAATAAGACAAGCCCAAAATATAAAAATGCACATTTGGCAAAACATGCGCCAACCCAAATATTTAAACACTCATAAATAAAAACCAACAAATATGTCTTTAAAATAGAGTCTTAGAATGCATGCTGGACCCGTGTGGTGCTCCTAAGCAATGGTAACCTCAACCTGAGAATAGCATACTAAAAGAGTCAACACAATGGTTGGTGAGTTCAAGAGTTTGCGTTTATCATAAACAATAACATTTGCATAACATAAGAAGTGCATTGAATAGATAGCTAGTCTATATTCTCAAGTAATAACCATAGTGATTTTGCGATCGAAGCTGACTGTGTTGCTTTTGTTGCCTCCCGTCACGACTTACCAGGTCGTGATGATATTTGTGTCTAGGACAATATTGCACCCGTTTGACCTCGAGTCGCACAGGTGGGGCTCGTCAGACCCAGTAGTACTACCCAAGATTTCCCGCAAGTTACCATTATTAACGATCCGAAAGTGTGAGAACTTTCAAGGTATTAAGCACTATGTTAAAACATACATAACTTATAATAATAAAATAGTGTTTGAGTACAAGTATGCTACCTCCCCCAAGAAGAAGGTTTATAAAAAAATAGAGGGGCATGAACTCACCTGGTGTGTAAAGATAATGACTAAAGAGAATTGGTGATAGGTTCAAAGACAACCCTTCAAAGGTTACCTAGAATACAAGAGTACATAAGTACGTGTTCACAGAATCATAATGAAACCCTAAGTGCTTTACAAACCAAAGAACTCAAAGTTTTAGAAGATAAGACACATTTGACCCAGTTGACCCGTTTGACCCGTGGGTGACATTATAGGTGAAATTCCATTCAAACAAGCATAACAGCCTATCACACATGATTAACATACAAACTGATTACATATAACACTTCATTAACCACATGTACTAATTAGATCATCATACAGCCAGATATCATACAAGTCATACGAATCTCAAACTATTATCATGCTCATAACATCTATAACACAAATAATACACCATACAAGGATCAAATCACGCATCACATGCCATGTTAAGCCACTCACGACTTCACACCCTAAACCCTACCAATCCTACTAAGTAGGGGCCTCAGATTTGCACGTGTGTATGATGATCATTAACATACCAATTAACATAACTCATATCATCCAAAATGTTCATTCATGATCAACTATCAATCAATAATAGTCCTAACTTACCCATATGACTCATAACCATGATTTTCCACAAACAGACCAAAACAGGTAACTAATCAACTAAACATCCATACAATCTAAACAACACATTCAACCACATTAGAAATCATCCATGAACATACTAGCATGATCCTAATGTCCCAAACATGCTCAAATCATCACATTTAAGAATTTGCACAATTAAAGTTTCCCTTTTGGGAAAGTACATTCCAACTTCATCAAACTCATACTACATTTATGAATTTACCATTTGCATACCAATTCAAGCTCATGACAATAACTAAACATGATCAACAACATCTAACCATCATGTTACATCAACTTTCATACCCAAAAGTTTCCACTTTTGGCAAGGTATGAACTACAAAATTCAATCCAAGGTTTCTAACATTCATATCAACCATCTAGCATCTAGTCATCATCGTAAGCATATCCATAACACCAATTCATCATCCCATCATCAATTCATGCAAAATAAAGTTACTATTCTTAGTAACCAATGAACAATCCATTAAAATCCTTACTTTCTTGCACAATCGACGTTAACTAGCATATATACAATCCAACTAACATGTTAACATCAACAAACAACCAACAACTAACATCCAATTTCAGATTTTCAAATTAGGGTTTCGGCCCTAACATAGATCCCATAAGAACTTGTAAAAATCCAACCTTTATTGCATACTTGACGTTAATTAACATGTAATCTACCTAACAAACACATTAACAACAACAAATAAGCATAAATCGGCTACCAAATCACAAAAATCGAACCCTACCATTCGGCCATATTCAAATACATGAAAAAAAACACACCAAAAACTAACCTTTAACCGTGTAATGGTTTGTATTTGATGCTTGCTAACTTGTTGTAATGCTTGAACCCAATCAAATCGATGCTAAATTGGATGATCTTGGCCGAAATCACAAAGGGAGAGGGAGAGGGAGGGCGCGGCCGATTATAGGGCTTTAGGGTTAGGAGTTTTGATTTTGTTTAATTATTTTGTGATAATTACCCTTTTAGCCCTTTTAATTTGTATTTTATAAAAATTAAGCTTTCAAATACTCTTTTAAAATGTTTTTAACTAACATTATAAACATATGAACTAATAATAACAATTATAAGAATTATCTTTACAAGTTACCAAGTTCACATATTAAATACACACGTTTCCACGTTACGCGATAAAGTTCACAATTAATATTTAGGTCGCATAAGCACAACTAATAACCAATATTATTAGTTGAATAATTATCTGTTTATCATTATTAATTATTATTAAGTCACCAATGTTCAACGACAACTAGTGTGTGTTCACGACACGTGTACGCAAGACTTAACCGAACTAACGGAGTTTGGTAACGGAAAATTACCGGATGTCACATTATCCCCATGTTGAAAGAATTTTCGTCCCGAAAATTGCGTTACATGGTGAGTGTTCCATCACTGGTCTACTGCCTTGGCACAAGGAAATCGAAATCGAGTGAGTTTTGGATGAGTTGTCACATCATCCCCATGTTGAAAGAAATTTCGTCCCGAAATTTAAATCAATACCTTCGTCGGCTGGCATCGTCTTTTCGAATAGCTGAGGATACTTAAGCTTCATTTGTTCCTCACGCTCCCACATGAATTCTGGTCCACGTCTCGAGTTCCATCGAACTTTGACAATGGGTATCTTGCTTTGCTTAAGTGTTTTCACCTCACGATCCATCACTTCGACCGGTTCCTCAATGAAGCGTAATTGTTCGTCTACTTGAACTTCTTCCAGCGGTACGACCATAGTTTTATCCGTTAGGCACTTCTTCAGATTTGAAACATGGAATACATCATGGATTCCACTTAGCGAGTCAGGTAGGGCTAATCGATAAGCCACTGGACCTATTCTTTCCATGATCTCAAATGGTCCAACGTATCTCGGATTTAGCTTTCCTCGCTTACCAAACCGAATCACCCCTTTCCATGGTGAGACTTTCAATAAGACCTTATCACCAACCTGAAATTCTAGAGGTTTTCATCGCTTGTCAGCATAACTTTTCTGTCTGTCGCGCGCTGCAGCCATACGGTTCCTTATTTGTACAATCGTTTTAGTAGTCTCGTGTACTAACTCAGGACCCGTTAGCTGGCTATCACCAATTTCAGCCCAACAAACTGGTGATCTACATTTTCTCCCATACAAAGCTTCAAAAGGTGTTGCCTTTATGCTAGTGTGATAACTGTTGTTGTAAGAAAATTCCACCAATGGTAGGTGAACTTCCCAGTTATTCCCGAAGTCAATCACACAAGCCCGTAGCATGTCCTCCAAAGTCTGTATAGTATGCTCGCTTTGACCATCGGTCTGTGGATGATAAGCAGTACTCATATCCAATCGCGTACCTAAAGCTTTCTGCAACGACTGCCAGAAGTGTGATGTGAAACGAGAATCGCGGTCAGAAATAATTGAGATTGGTACTCCATGCCTCGAAACGATCTCCTTCAAATAGATTCGGGTTAATTTCTCCATCTTATCTAGTTTCCTTTATCGCTAGAAAATGAGCAGACTTTGTTAATCTATCCACGATAACCCATATTGTATCATAACCAATAGAAGTACGAGGTAACTTAGTAATAAAATCCATTGATATCTGATCCCACTTCCACGTAGGGTTCTCGGGTTGTTGTAATAGTCCAGATGGTTTTTGGTACTCCACTTTTACCTTTGAGTTGGTCAGACACTTGCTCACATATGTAGCTACATCCGCTTTCATATTAGGCCACCAATAGTGCGCCTTCAGATCATGATACATCTTGTCAGATCCAGGATGTATAGAGTACTTAGACTTGTGTGCCTCACTCATGACCAAGTCTCTTAGATTTCCTTGTAGAGGTACCCAAAGTCTATCTATGAAGTAACGAATTCCATCCGCTTTTACTTCCAATTGTTTTTCCATTCCCCTTAACGATTCAGACCCAATGTTTTCTGTTTTCAAAGCTTCTGTCTGAGCCTCTCGGATTTGTTCCGGTAACTGTGTGCTAATGGTAAGCTGCAAAGCTCGCACACATCGAGGCTTAGCAGTTTCTTTCCTACTCTGCGCGTCAGCAACTACATTTGCTTTCCTCGGGTGGTACTTAATAGCACAGTCATAGTCATTCAGTAATTCTACCCAGCGCCTTTGCCTCATGTTCAATTCCTTTTGCTCAATGATGTGCTGAAGACTCTTGTGATTGGTGTAAATAGTGCATTTGGTACCGTATAAGTAATGTCTCCAGATCTTTAAGGCAAAAACTACCGCACCCAGTTCCAACTCATGGGTGGTATAGTTCTTCTCATGAATCTTCAACTGTCTAGAGGCGTAAGCTATCACCTTATCCCGCTGCATCAAGACGCATCCAAGTCCTTGAATAGATGCATCGCAGTAGACTACAAAGTCATCACTACCATCCGGTAAAGCTAATATTGGTGCGCTACACAGTTTCTGTTTCAGCAACTGGAAAGCAGATTCCTGACTCTCGCCCCATTTGTACGTCGTTCCCTTGTGAGTCAAGGCTGTGAGAGGTTGTGCAATCTTAGAGAATCCTTCAATGAATCATCGATAATATCCTGCTAATCCAAGGAATTGTCGTATCTCACTTGGTGTTTTAGGAACAGACCAATTCTTTATCGCTTCAATCTTTGCAGGATCAACATGTATTCCTTTCTCGTTGACAATATGACCCAAGAATTGCACCTCACGTATCCAGAAATCACACTTAGAAAACTTTGCGTACAGTTGTTCCTTTCTAAGTAATTCCAAGATTAAACGTAAGTGCTCTCCATGTTCTTCCTCTGTCCTTGAGTATATCAATATGTCATCAATAAAGACGATAACAAACTGATCAAGATAGGGTTTGCACACGCGATTCATAAGGTCCATGAACACTGCTAGTGTATTCGTCAACCCAAATGGCATGACCAAGAATTCATAGTGACCATATCGTGTATAAAAAGCAGTCTTCGAGATGTCCTCTTCTCGAACTCTCAGCTGATGATACCCAGACCTCAGATCAATCTTAGAGTAATAGCTTGATCCTTGCAGTTGATCAAACAAATCATCTATACGAGGTAAGGGATATCTATTCTTGGTCGTGACTTTGTTCAGTTCCCTATAGTCAATGCACATTAGAAATGTACCATCCTTCTTCTTCACAAATAGAACTGGCGCTCCCTAGGGCGACGAACTCGGTCGGATAAACCCTTTATCCAACAACTCTTGTAGTTGGGTGGATAATTCCTGCAGTTCGTTCGAAGCTAACCTGTACGGTGCTCTTGCAATTGGAGCGGCACCTGGAGTTAACTCAATTTGGAATTCAACTTACCGATGAGGCGGTAATCCAGGCAGGTCTTCCTGAAACACCTCGGGAAACTCACGAACTACGGGGATATCCTCTATCTTCTTTTCCTCAGTCTGTTTATCTGTGACAAGAGCCAATATGGCCAGTCGACCCTTTCGTAACAACTTCTGTGCCTTCATGAACGAAATGATGCCTATCACTGCACCACTCCTATCACCTCTGACCGTAAGGACTTCTTCACCAATAGGAATCCGTATGATCTTCTTGTGGCATATGACTTCCGCTTGTTTATCGGAAAGCCAATCCATGCCTACTACGACATCAAAGCTTCCTAACATAACAGGCATGAGATCTATAGTGAATGTATGACCAGCAAGCTCTATCTTGCAGTCTCTAAGAATATGCGTTACGTGAATCTGTGTACCGTTAGCTAACTCCACGGTGTATTTAGATTCTAAGGCTGAGGGCATATCTCTTAAAAGACTACAGAACCTAGTGGACACGAAACTTCTATCGGCTCCGGTATCGAATAATACGGTAGCAAAACGACCATTAATCGAAAATTTACCAGTTACTGTTGTAGGATCGTTTAGAGCCTCACCTGAGCCAATGACGAAGGCTCTTCCTTTGGCTCCATTATTGTTTCCACCATTGTTGTTGCTATTACCATTGTTGTTGTTATTGTTGTTTCCATTGTTATTGTTGTTGTTGTTCCCATTGTTGTTGTTGCCATTATCATTCCTCTTAAGTTGGGGACAGTTGCGTTTGTAATGGCCTTCTTTTCCGCACTCAAAACAACCTTTTGGAGTTTCTTGTGATTGTTGAGGCTTCCTCATCAGTTCACCCCGGCAGTCTTTGGCCGCATGCCCAACTTTACCACAGCGTTGGCATCGGAAGTTATCACACCTGATGGTGTGATGGTAGTTGCATCGATTGCACTTAGGACTTTTCCCTACATAGCCTCCTTGTCCCTGCGATGCCGAGGATGACTGATTGAAATTTCGGTTGTTATCAAACCTCCTTTGTTGTTGTGGATGCTGATGCTGCTGAGTGTGCTGTTGTTGTTGCTGATGTTGCTGAGATTGGTTGTTTGACAAAGATCCCTTGTTGCCAGAGTTGTCCCACTTGCGTTTATTGTCAGGCACGCTTGCCATAGCGCCCTGTTTGGGTAGCTTTCCCTGCTCCACTGCTTGGTCAGTAAGCTTGTGAGCCAATCGAATAACCTGCTGGATAGTGGTGAGGTTCACAACAGTCACCATGCTTTGTATCTCCGGAACCAAGCCACACTGATAAAGCTCAATTCATTTGATCGGCGGATCGATCATTCCTGGGCAAAGCGTTGCCAACTCGTGAGACCTCGTGGTGTAAACCTCGATCTCAGATTCCTTCCATCTTTAATTGCCAGAAAGCCTCCAACTTCTGGACTTCATCCAGTTCTTCCTCTGGATCTTCTTCTGGTTCTTCCTCATTAGGGTCTTCCCCAAAGGTGCAGGGGCTTCAGCAATCTAAAGTGCTACTAGTTGTGCCTTTAGATCAGCAAACCTATCATCGATCACTATGTTATGGTGATCCTGTGCGTCCATGAGCCTACTAAGTGCTACAACGTTGCCTGCCAGGGTATGATGTCCACCAATGGCCATCGAGAGTCGCTCCTGAAGCATCTCTACCTAGAAACGCAACTGACGCATCTCAGATTGTAAGGCACAGTTCTCATCAGTGAGTCCTCTAATCCACTGTCGCTCCGTGTCTAGAGTGGCTACCAAAACTACAAACACCTGCTCGAGAGGGATGTCTAAGGTAGGAAGAGTAGGCAATGCAGAGGCGGTCGATGACCTAGTCCTAGGTCGTGTCAGAGCTACTGGTGGTACACGCTCACTATAAGCCATACGGTTTATGTAGGTGGGGTAGAAATCCCAGTTCCGCTGAGGATCGAGCTCAGGATGTATGAAAGGCTGATCCCAGTCTATCTCGCCAGGAGGATAAGGATGTCGGGGCTAGGTAAATCCCCTATCAGGTACGGGAGATGTAGGAGGTGACTCAGATCGTGCAGGTCTCTTGCCCAAATTTCTGGACGACGATGCCATGCTGCGAAGTATGTGTTGAGTATGCCAATGAGTATACAGTAAGGAGAGTAAGCGATAAGTAACTAACAACTGTGCGGTTATAGCCTAGTATGTGTTTCCAACCTAGTTCCCTATAACTAATGGCTCTGATACCAATCTGTCACACCCTCAAAATCCACGTGCGGAGTTTTACCGCGAGGTGTATGAACAAACCAGGCTCACAGTCAATAGTTACTCAGAACGACACTATATGCCACATTTAGAATAAAACCAACCAAAGTTCAAACATTAAAACCATGCGGAAGCGTTCTGTAAATAAGACAAGCCCAAAATATAAAAATGCACATTTGGCAAAACATCCGCCAACCCAAATATTTAAACACTCATAAATAAAAACCAACAAATATGTCTTTAAAATATAGTCTTAGAATGCATGCTGGACCCGTGTGGTTCTCCTAAGCAATGGTAACCTCAACCTGAGAATAGCATACTAAAAGAGTCAACACAATGGTTGGTGAGTTCAAGAGTTTGCGTTTATCATAAACAATAACATTTGCATAACATAAGAAGTGCATTGAATAGATAGCTAGTCTATATTCACAAGTAATAACCATAGTGATTTTGCGATCGAAGCTGACTGTGTTGCGTTTGTTGCCTCCCGTCAAGACTTACCAGGTCGTGATGATATTTGTGTCTAGGACAATATTGCACCCGTTTGACCTCGAGTCACACAAGTGGAGCTCGTCAGACCCAGTAGTACTACCCAAGATTTCCCGCTAGTTACCATTATAAACGATCCGAAAGTGTGATAACTTTCAAGGTATTAAGCACTATGTTAAAACATACATAACTTATAATAATAAAATAGTGTTTGAGTACAAGTATGCTACCTCCCCCAAGAAGAAGGTTTATAAAAAAATAGAGGGGCATGAACTCACCTGGTGTGTAAAGATAATGACTAAAGAGAACTGGTGATAGGTTCAAAGACAACCCTTCAAAGGTTACCTAGAATACAAGAGTACATAAGTACGTGTTCACAGAATCATAATGAAACCCTAAGTGCTTTACAAACCAAAGAACTCAAAGTTTTAGAAGACAAGACACATTTGACCCAGTTGACCCGTTTGACCCGTGGGTGACATTATAGGTGAAATTCCATTCAAACAAGCATAACAGCCTATCACACATGATTAACATACAAACTGATTACATATAACACTTTATTAACCACATGTACTAATTAGATCATCATACAGTCAGATATCATACAAGTCATGCGAATCTCAAACTATTATCACGCTCATAACATCTATAACACAAATAATACACCATACAAGGATCAAATCACGCATCACATGCCATGTTTAGCCACTCACGACTTCACACCCTAAACCCTGCCAATCCTACTAAGTAGGGGCCTTAGATTCGCACGTGTGTATGATGATCATTAACATACCAATTAACATAACTCATATCATCCAAAATGTTCATTCATGATCAACTATTAATCAATAATAGTCCTAACTTACCCATATGACTCATAACCATGATTTTCCACAAACAGACCAAAACAGGTAACTAATCAACTAAACATTCATACAATCTAAACAACACATTCAACCACATTAGAAATCATCCATGAACATACTAGCATGATCTTAATGTCCCAAACATGCTCAAATCATCACATTTAAGAATTTGCACAATTAAAGTTTCCCTTTTGGGAAAGCACATCCAAACTTCATCAAACTCACACTACATTCATGAATTTACCATTTGCATACCAATTCAAGCTCATGACAATAACTAAACTTGATCAACAACATCTAACCATCATGTTACATCAACTTTCATACCCAAAAGTTTCCACTTTTGGCAAGGTATGAACTACAAATTCAATCCAAGGTTTCTAACATTCATATCAACCATCTAGCATCTAGTCATCATCGTAAGCATATCCATAACACCAATTCATCATCCCATCATCAATTCATGCAAAATAAAGTTACTATTCTTAGTAACCAATGAACGATCCATCAAAATCCTAACTTTCTTGCACAATCGACGTTAACTAGCATATATACAATCCAACTAACATATTAACATCAACAAACAACCAACAACTAACATCCAATTTTAGATTTTCAAATTAGGGTTTCGGCCCTAACATAGATCCCATAAGAACTTGTAAAAATTCAACCTTTATTGCGTACTTGACGTTAATTAACATGTAATCTGTCACACCCCAACCTTAACGGCGGAAACGTCGAGATGTGAGGGTTAAGATTGTTCACAGCCACATAACACTACCATAAATTGTAAATATAAAAATTCAATAGTTGAAATAAACCTTACAACCAAATGTCTCAACAAACAAAGATAAACAAAGTTCAACTTTCAAGTCTCAAGTTATTTTATTTATTTTTTTCTAGGTCCAAATCCTAGGTGTAGGCATGCTTCAAAGATAATCATCAACCTTGTGCATTTCCTGAAACATGTTAAAAATAAAAGGGTCAACTTTAAAAGTTGGTGAGTTTCCATGGGTTAAGCATACATATATATATATATAAAAGTTTACAAGTAGCAATTCATGTCAATGGTTACGAAATAAGCAAGTTTATAGATAACATATAGCTACAATCAAACCTTGACCAAGAATATCATTTACAAGTTTAACGATTAGCTAAGTGTACTTGGTTCCCATAGTGCTCAAGAATACGACACTAGGAGCCGGCAATAACCTCGGCTTTAGCACCAAATAGGCTTGTCAGGCCCATAGATCTATGACGTCGCCAGGCTAGCAATAGTTAATGATTGTCAACATATAATATTCATCATATAAAGCTCACAATATTACAAATAACCATGACAAAGTTCATAAATGAATTGCTCGTGCATTTACAAGTATCAAGATGTTTACAAGTGCAAGTTCATAAAGTTAACATGTTTCACCCCAAAAAGTGTGAAATAAAGTAAAAAGGGGCATGGAAAACTCACATGATATAAGCTGGTGTTGAAGGTAATAACAAGAAAATAAATGGTGCTCCAACGATTCCTTTTACAAGATACCTAAACGTATATGTTCCAAGATATGTTTAACGATTCATACGTAAACTAGGGTTTTAAGTGGAGTTCGGGGTTTTTTACAAATAAGGTTAACTATGAAAATCATATATATATTTTAATCCAATACAATTTAGGTAATTTAATATGGAGAGGAAATAAAATCATTTATAATAATTTGTAAAGTTTAATTATAAAATATAAATAATTTTTATAATTATCATGATTAAACTATTATTAAAGGTAACATGTTGACCAATAATATTTTAGTAATTTAAACTATTATTTAAAGTTTATTTTTATAAAAATAAACTAAGTATAACATTTGTTTAAAATATTTTATAAAAATATTAAAGTATTTAAAGTAATAATTTACATAAAATATTTAGGTGACTTGAAAAATAAATAAAGTTTTCAGAACTGATTTTTATAATTTTTAGAAATCTTCTATAATTTTTTTAAAGGCTGAAAAGCCCTAAAAAAAATAGTTGAGGGTGCCCGGGTTCGAACCCGAGACCCCAAGGTTGACAGGGGGTGCGGTTACCGTTAGGCTGGGCGCCTATGCCTGCCAAGAAAATGGTTTCTAATTGTTAAAAGCATTAACTACTCGAAACCCCCAAATCCCATGAACCCTAACTTCGGATTTCATCAAATTGATCGATAATTCGTATGTTTCAGCCGAATTAAACTTAGGGCTTTTGTTTGTAATGATCATACGACCATGATAATATGTATACATACCCGGATCAAAGTCGAATCGATGGTGAGCAAGACGAAGAACAAGTCGCGGCTATGTCGAGATTGGTTCAGGTTGCAAATGATGTTAATAATCAAATTCGTTGCACAGATAGCTCCTACTGGTCTCGGTGATTGAAAGCCCTTTATCAATTTTAATTAAGAACGACTGAAGGTTGAAGAACACTACGGTTGCAGTTCACGATGGAAGTGGGGATCGAATGCGGGGTTTGTGTGTTTCTCAGACGAAATTGCAAATGGTGATAGATTAGGGGTAGTTAAATGATTGTTCAAGTTTAATTAATTGGATTATTATTGAGTCTTGAATGCCGAACGGTTCTGTTGATAATGGCGACGGTTACTCGGGTCGTTCGAGTTCATATCCGTTGTTTAAAGGCGATTAAGGTTCTAAAACGGTTTCGAATCATGCATACGAACCGGTTAGAAACGATTGGGGTTTGATTTTACGCGTTTTAGTCGCGTTTGGACTTCGCCGGAGGTCGGCCGGAGTTTGGCCGGGGTTTGACCGGAGAAACGGGGGAAAAATGCGGGAGGGGGTTTGGGTTTTGATTAATTGCAGTTTTAGTCCCTGCAGTTTTCGAATTAATATTTTATGCTTAAAACTTTCATTTAAAGTTTCAAATTTGTCGCAAATACCCCCTGAACTTAATTAACCCTTAAGTTTTAAATGTTTTTATAACTTATTAAATGTTTAACTTTTATAAGTTATTAATTAATTTTTTTTTTTTATTATATTATTATTATTATTATTTTTTTTTATTATTTAATTTTGACTATTGTTATTATTATTATTATTTTTAATAAATTAATTTATTAACTTCAAAATTAACTAAGAAACAAGCCTTCATAAATGACATAACTGGTCCTTACGAGAACATAACAGGGTTAACTATAATTAACGAAAACACGAAAGGTTACAGTCTCCCCAACTTTTAAGAATTTCGTCCCGAAATTAAGAATGAACTAAACGAACAAATACGGGTATTTCTTCTTCATATGCTCCTCGCGCTCCCAAGTAAACTCAGGTCCACGCTTATTTTCCCAACGAACCTTGACGATTGGGGTAGTAGTGGTTCTAGTCTTCTTCATAATGCGGTCCATGACTTCAACGGGTTTCTCAACAAAATGTAATGACTCGTCGATCTGGATGTCATCCAATGGGACATACAGACTTTCATCAGCCAAACATCTTCTCAAATTTGAGACATGGAAAACAGGATGAACCCCGCTAAGATCGGAAGGTAGTTCCAGTTTATAAGCCACTTTCCCAATCCTTTTCAGGATCTTGAAAGGTCCTACAAATCGTGGAGCTAATTTACCCTTCTTCCCAAAGCGAACGACTCCCTTCCATGGTGAGACTTTAAGAAGAACCATATCCCCAACTTGGAATTCCAACGGCTTGCGTCGTTTATCGGCATAACTTTTTTGTCGACTTCTAGCCACTTCAAGGTTCTTGCGAATCATGGAAACTTTATCGGTTGTTTCTTGTATGAGCTCAGGACCAGTGATGAAATTTTCACCAATGTCAGTCCAGCAGATCGGGGAACGACATTTACGACCATAAAGTGCTTCAAAAGGTGCCATTTTGATACTCGAGTGGTAACTATTATTATATGAAAATTCCGCGAGAGGTAAATGCGTATCCCAGTCACCACCAAAGTCAAGGACACAAAGACGTAGCAAATCCTCTAGGGTTTGAATAGTTCGCTCGGTTTGACCGTCCGTTTGAGGATGGTAAGCCGTGCTTAAATCCAGTTGTGTACCCAAAAGTTCTTGCATAGACGACCAAAAGTGCGAAGTGAAACGAGCGTCGCGGTCGGATATGATATGCAAAGGTACGCCATGACGACTCACAATCTCATCAATGTATATACGAGCTAACTTTGACGTTTTGTAGGTGTCCCGTATGGGTATGAAATGTGCCGACTTGGTCAATCGGTCAACAATCACCCATATGCTATCATGACCACGAGAGGTACGAGGTAGTTTGGTTATGAAGTCCATGGATATGTGTTCCCATTTCCACATGGGAATCTCGGGTTGTTCAAGTAATCCACTAGGACGTTGATGTTCAGCTTTAACCTTTGTACACGTAAGACACTTAGCTACGTAAGTTGCTATGTCTTTCTTCATTCCAGGCCACCAGTATTGACCGCGCAGATCCATATACATCTTATCGGAACCAGGATGAATTGAGTAACGAGTTTGATGAGCTTCATTCATGATAAAGGTACGAAGATTATCACGGTTTGGAACCCAAATTCGATTCAAGAAATACATCAACCCATTGGGTTTCGTTTCTAGTTGAGCTCGAAGATTGTACTCCAATTCCTCTCCCATTTTTCCTCCTTCTTGAACCGCTTGTTGAGCCTCCATGATACAAGTCTCGATGTCATTCTCAATCCTCAAGTTTTGTAGCAGCACCGTAGTCTCATTAACATCCAGACGAATCTCAGTATCAAATTCTCCCAAGATATCAAACCATTGTCGTCGATCGCGAACTTCTTGAAACGAAACCATCTTATTATGAATCTTACGACTTAGTGCATCGGCTACGACATTTGCCTTTCCAGGGTGGTAACGAATGTCACAATCATAATCACTAATCAACTCAACCCAACGTCGTTGTCTCATGTTGAGATCCTTTTGATTGAAGACGTGTTGCAGGCTTTTGTGATCGGTGTAGACTATACATTGCGTCCCATAAAGGTAATGCCTCCAAATCTTTAAGGCAAAAACAACAGCACCAAGTTCAAGATCATGTGTCGTATAATTCACCTCATGGACCTTCAATTGTCTCGATGCATATGCTATGACCTTTCCTCGTTGCATGAGAACACAACCAAGGCCTTGTTTAGATGCATCACAATATACGGTGAAATCATCGTTCCCATCGGGAAGGGTCAATATAGGGGCATTACACAACTTGTGCTTTAAGGATTCAAAGGCTCCCTCTTGTTCAGACCCCCATTCGAATGGTTTATTCTTTTGGGTCAAGGAAGTAAGCGGTTTCGCGATTCGGGAGAAGTTGGCAATGAAACGTCGATAATACCCAGCAAGACCAAGGAAAGAACGAACTTCGGTTGGAGTTGTGGGAACACACCAATTTTTCACAGCTTCCACCTTTGCAGGGTCAACGTGAATTCCTTGACTATTCACCACGTGTCCTAGAAATTGGACCTCCTCAAGCCAAAATTCGCACTTTGAGAACTTTGCGTATAGTTGTTCTTTCTTCAATAGCTCAAGAACTTGTCGCAGGTGGTGTTCGTGATCGGTTTTGGACTTGGAGTAGATAAGTATGTCGTCAATAAAGACAATCACGAACTTGTCTAGATACGGCTTGCATACTCGATTCATGAGATCCATAAAGACAGCAGGAGCATTCGTTAAACCAAAGGGCATCACCATGAACTCATAGTGTCCATATCGGGTACGGAACGCAGTTTTTGGGATATCATCATCATGAACTCGTAATTGATGATAGCCAGAACGTAAGTCAATCTTTGAGAAAATAGCAGCTCCTTGAAGTTGGTCAAAAAGATCATCGATGCGAGGAAGAGGGTAGCGGTTCTTGATGGTAAGTTTGTTAAGCTCACGATAATCGATGCACATACGAAATGATCCATCTTTCTTCTTCACGAACAAAATAGGTGCACCCCAAGGCGATGAGCTAGGTCGGATAAAGCCTTTGTCGGACAGTTCTTGAAGTTGACTGGCCAGCTCTTGCATTTCTGACGGTGCAAGTCGATATGGTGATTTAGCCACAGGGTTCGCTCCCGGAATTAAATCGATCTTAAACTCGACTTCACGCACGGGAGGTAAACCGCTAAGGTCATCGGGAAACACTTCAGGAAAGTCTCGTACAATCGGGACCTTCTTAAGATCATTCCCTTTGACTTTCGTGTTGACCACGTAAGCCAAGAAAGCCATGTAATTCTTGCTTAGACATTTTCGGGCTTGAGTACACGACATGAGTTTGAGTCCTTTGGATGATTTTTCGCCAAATACTTTCAATGTATCCCCCGAAGGCAAAGGAATTCGAATGCACTTCTCGAAACAAATAATTTCGCATGATGTTTGGCTAACCAATCCATGCCAATGATAACGTCAAAACTTCCAAGTTTCATAGGAATAAGGTCGATAAAGAAATCATGCTCGTTTAGGCTCAAAATGCAATCACGAATAACGACATCAACGGTGATGGGTTCTCCATCGGCGACTTCGACAGTAAGAGGTCTTTCTAGTTTCGTATGTGGCTTAGCAAGTATAGGCTCAAATTCTATCGAGACAAAACTCTTATCGGCTCCAGAGTCAAATAGAACGTAGGCATAAGAATTATTAATAAGAAACATACCTGTTCAGTTTTAAAGACGTTTACGATACAGGTAAAGCAACAAAAGTACTTGGATCATAAAGTTGGGGTTGGATTTGACATACCGTTCACCACATCGTTGTTAGCCTGTGCTTGGTTTGCATTGATGTTGAAGGCACGTCCTCGAGCTTGTGGTACGTTACCCGCAAGACGAGGGCATTGTGGGCGAAAATGACCAGGTTCCCCACAGTTGTAGCAAGCACGATTAGCAACTAACGCGGCATTGTTTGGTGCACGGTGACAAGTAGCCACCAAATGTCCATACTTACCACACAATGTACAGATACGGCACGGGGTATTACCCGCATGATGATACTTACAGACATTGCACAATGGTAGAGGACCAGCATAGGTTCTAGCAGCAGGTGCTTGTGTACCAGGAGCGGGTTGTCTTTGAGGTACTTTGGGTGTAGCCACAGCGAAATTACGCGCCGGTGTGAACTTGCGTTTCTTGTTGTTGTAAGACGGTTCATTCTTATTCTCCTTAGCTGCTTCAGGGACCGCCTTTTCAGTCTTTTTAGCCCCTTTGACAGACAAGGTGCCCGCTCGAATATGGTTTTCAGTAAGTTGAGCGGTGATGGTAATGGCATCTTCCAAAGTTGTGGGTCTACTTCCCACCACGGCATCTTGGATTTGAGGTGGCACCCCCTTGATGAACTTCTCAATGTTCCTAGGAACTGTGTCAACCATGTGAGGCAACAGGATGCTCAACTCGTGATGCCTAGTTGAATAGGCCAAATGATCTCCACCATCTTGCTTGAGATTCCAAAACTCCTCCTCCAGCTTTTGCAACTCACTTCTCGGGCAGAACTTTTGGATGGCAATGTTCTTGAATTCTTCCCAAGTGAGTGCCAACACAGCATCAGCACCACGATTCCTCTTCTCACTATTCCACCATGTAAGTGCTCTTTGTTGAAGAACACTTGTGGCATAACGGACTTTGAGTGCCTCGGGACACTCACAGTTGATGAAGGTGTTCTCCATACTTTCAAACCACTCGAGAAGTCCAGTGGCTCCTTCCTTCCCACTAAAGCTAGTGGGTTTGCACGAGTTGAAGTGCTTAAACGTGCAGGGTTGGTTGTTTCTTCCTTGATTTGCACTATTCTCTCCTTGCCCATTGCCATTAGTGTTGTCACTAGCGTTGGTCATCAAGGTGCTACTCAGTTCAGCAACCATGGTCGGAATGACGGCAGCCATTTGACGGGCAATCATGGCGGCTAATTTGCGGTCGGAGCTACCACGCTTTCCATGATGACGAGACATGCTGGATATAAAATACGTTAGTCACAGAAATTTGGAGATAAAAGATAATAAAACAAAGATTTTTCAAGACTTGTAAAACACATATGGAATGATTCCATTTGGTACTCATTACCATTTGGAAACGTTGACACGTCAAGGTGAGTTAACTCCAATTGCCTTAGAAACTTGTGTATATTGACCATAGTTTATCACTCATCCCAGAAATCCCCAGGTAAGCATAACTAGTCCCACGGGATTTATGCGAAATGCTTACCTTAGCCCGAAGGCTTTTTGCCAGGAAATCCAGAATACAGGTGTCTATGTGTCACACAATATTTCTTTAGGTTCATGGAATTAAAACCTTGATGAGATTTTCATGGATTAGTCATAAAGTCTAAAGATTTGAACCTTTTGATATAAAGCTTACGTTCCCCCGTGTCGTCGAGAATAAGTTTAAGATATTTCATCGCCGAGAGAATAAAGGATTAAGAATAAGTTTTAGAGGAGACAAGACAACCAAGTTTCTCAATTATAAGACAATCCTAACTAAAGGCATCAAGTTGCACATTAAGAAGCCCTCCTTAACAAGTAGCATTATGTAGCATGCAACAAAATATATTACAAGATCATAAAGATTTTTCTTATGAGGTTCATACATCAACTATAGTCTAGGTCACCATTTCTAATAACCTAAATCCCTATAGTTATGGGCTCTGATACCAATCTGTCACACCCCAACCTTAACGGCGGAAACGTCGAGATGTGAGGGTTAAGATTGTTCACAGCCACATAACACTACCATAAATTGTAAATATAAAAATTCAATAGTTGAAATAAACCTTACAACCAAATGTCTCAACAAACAAAGATAAACAAAGTTCAACTTTCAAGTCTCAAGTTATTTTATTTATTTTTTTCTAGGTCCAAATCCTAGGTGTAGGCATGCTTCAAAGATAATCATCAACCTTGTGCATTTCCTGAAACATGTTAAAAATAAAAGGGTCAACTTTAAAAGTTGGTGAGTTTCCATGGGTTAAGCATACATATATATATATATAAAAGTTTACAAGTAGCAATTCATGTCAATGGTTACGAAATAAGCAAGTTTATAGATAACATATAGCTACAATCAAACCTTGACCAAGAATATCATTTACAAGTTTAACGATTAGCTAAGTGTACTTGGTTCCCATAGTGCTCAAGAATACGACACTAGGAGCCGGCAATAACCTCGGCTTTAGCACCAAATAGGCTTGTCAGGCCCATAGATCTATGACGTCGCCAGGCTAGCAATAGTTAATGATTGTCAACATATAATATTCATCATATAAAGCTCACAATATTACAAATAACCATGACAAAGTTCATAAATGAATTGCTCGTGCATTTACAAGTATCAAGATGTTTACAAGTGCAAGTTCATAAAGTTAACATGTTTCACCCCAAAAAGTGTGAAATAAAGTAAAAAGGGGCATGGAAAACTCACATGATATAAGCTGGTGTTGAAGGTAATAACAAGAAAATAAATGGTGCTCCAACGATTCCTTTTACAAGATACCTAAACGTATATGTTCCAAGATATGTTTAACGATTCATACGTAAACTAGGGTTTTAAGTGGAGTTCGGGGTTTTTTACAAATAAGGTTAACTATGAAAATCATATATATATTTTAATCCAATACAATTTAGGTAATTTAATATGGAGAGGAAATAAAATCATTTATAATAATTTGTAAAGTTTAATTATAAAATATAAATAATTTTTATAATTATCATGATTAAACTATTATTAAAGGTAACATGTTGACCAATAATATTTTAGTAATTTAAACTATTATTTAAAGTTTATTTTTATAAAAATAAACTAAGTATAACATTTGTTTAAAATATTTTATAAAAATATTAAAGTATTTAAAGTAATAATTTACATAAAATATTTAGGTGACTTGAAAAATAAATAAAGTTTTCAGAACTGATTTTTATAATTTTTAGAAATCTTCTATAATTTTTTTAAAGGCTGAAAAGCCCTAAAAAAAATAGTTGAGGGTGCCCGGGTTCGAACCCGAGACCCCAAGGTTGACAGGGGGTGCGGTTACCGTTAGGCTGGGCGCCTATGCCTGCCAAGAAAATGGTTTCTAATTGTTAAAAGCATTAACTACTCGAAACCCCCAAATCCCATGAACCCTAACTTCGGATTTCATCAAATTGATCGATAATTCGTATGTTTCAGCCGAATTAAACATAGGGCTTTTGTTTGTAATGATCATACGACCATGATAATATGTATACATACCCGGATCAAAGTCGAATCGATGGTGAGCAAGACGAAGAACAAGTCGCGGCTATGTCGAGATTGGTTCAGGTTGCAAATGATGTTAATAATCAAATTCGTTGCACAGATAGCTCCTACTGGTCTCGGTGATTGAAAGCCCTTTATCAATTTTAATTAAGAACGACTGAAGGTTGAAGAACACTACGGTTGCAGTTCACGATGGAAGTGGGGATCGAATGCGGGGTTTGTGTGTTTCTCAGACGAAATTGCAAATGGTGATAGATTAGGGGTAGTTAAATGATTGTTCAAGTTTAATTAATTGGATTATTATTGAGTCTTGAATGCCGAACGGTTCTGTTGATAATGGCGACGGTTACTCGGGTCGTTCGAGTTCATATCCGTTGTTTAAAGGCGATTAAGGTTCTAAAACGGTTTCGAATCATGCATACGAACCGGTTAGAAACGATTGGGGTTTGATTTTACGCGTTTTAGTCGCGTTTGGACTTCGCCGGAGGTCGGCCGGAGTTTGGCCGGGGTTTGACCGGAGAAACGGGGGAAAAATGCGGGAGGGGGTTTGGGTTTTGATTAATTGCAGTTTTAGTCCCTGCAGTTTTCGAATTAATATTTTATGCTTAAAACTTTCATTTAAAGTTTCAAATTTGTCGCAAATACCCCCTGAACTTAATTAACCCTTAAGTTTTAAATGTTTTTATAACTTATTAAATGTTTAACTTTTATAAGTTATTAATTAATTTTTTTTATTATAATTATTATTATTTATTATTTTTTTTTATTATTTAATTTTGACTATTGTTATTATTATTATTATTTTTAATAAATTAATTTATTAACTTCAAAATTAACTAAGAAACAAGCCTTCATAAATGACATAACTGGTCCTTACGAGAACATAACAGGGTTAACTATAATTAACGAAAACACGAAAGGTTACATAATCTACCTAACAAACACATTAACAACAACAAACAAGCATCAATCGGCCCCCAAATCACCAAAATCGAACCCTATCATTCGGCCATATTCAAATACATGAAGAAAAAACACCAAAAACCAACCTTTAACCGTGTAATGGTTTGTATTTGATGCTTGCTAACTTGTTGTAATGCTTGAACCCAATCAAATCGATGCTAAATTGGATGTTCTTGGCCGAAATCGCAAAGGGAGAGGGAGAGGGAGGTTGCGGCCGATTATGGGGCTTTAGGGTTAGGAGTTTTGATTTTGTTTAATTATTTTGTGATAATTACCCTTTTAGCCCTTTTAATTTGTATTTTATAAAAATTAAGCTTTCAAATACTCTTTTAAAATGTTTTTAACTAACATAATAAACATATGAACTAATAATAACAATTATAAGCATTATCTTTACAAGTTACCAAGTTCAGACATTAAATACACACGTTTCCACGTTACGCGATAAAGTTCACAATTAATATTTAGGTCGCATAAGCACAACTAATAACCAACATTATTAGTTGAATAATTATTTGTTTATCATTATTAATTATTATTAAGTCACCAACGTTCAACGACAACTAGTGTGTGTTCACGACACGTGTATGCAAGACTTAACGGAACTAACGAAGTTTGGTAACGGAAAATTACCGGATGTCACATTATCCCCATGTTGAAAGAATTTTCGTCCCGAAAATTACGTTACATGGTGTGTGTTCCATCACTGGTCTACTGCATTGGCACAAGGAAATCGAAATCGAGTGAGTTTTGGATGAGTTGTCACATAATCTTTTTGTGAATTTTCTATTTTAGGATCATATTCTTTGAAATAAATTATTAGCATCTTTCGATTGTATTTAGAATAAGACTGGTTAAATTGATTGTCAATATATTTGTTCATCTTTAAAACTCAAGCTTCAATCTCTACTTAGTAAAAAATGTTATGATTTTTATCATGTTTTCAGTTATTTAGATGAAATCAATAGATCCCACAAATAGAAATCATGTAGAACTCTTATCCAGCTTCAAGACACTTTTAAGATTTCAAGTCACCCTAATTTAACTTAAACCTTTCATCACTGATTAGTAACTTTATGATTATTGGTTTTTTTAATATATCTAAGTGAGCATAAGTAGCCAGAGATACGTTTCTGAGTACGGAATATTAACAAGTTTTAGTACTTATTAATAGCAAGTCGGTCTTACGTTTTGCCTTCTCAAGATGTTTAGGACTTACATGTCAATTTGTACTTACGAGCCCCATCTGTTGATTTTGCTTCCCATGAAAGAACTGTTGGATCTTATATGCCCAAGACACATACAAGATTGATGTGGTTAGTACGTTATGATCCAAGTCGGGTCATACCCAATAACAAGCTAAACAAATATCAATAAATATTTGTTTGTTGATATGATCATGCAAATAAATATTGACACCAATTTAGAAAATGGGTTTTCTAAATTATTGCATTTGAAATAGAACAAATTATATGGATATTTTGTTCATGAGATATTATTTGTATTGTTATTTAAATAGGTTAAATAACAACAAATAAAAGTGTGGTTAAGATATAAAATTAAAAGGGGTTTAATTTTATAAACTTATAACAAAGTAATGTGTGTTAAAAATTTTAAAAATGTGGGAAACCTCTTTTAAAAATTTCGGCCGCCCCCTTGGTTTCACCTTGGGATTCCTTATCTTGATTTATTACAAGACTTTAATCCATTGATTACTTGAACCTACCCACTTTCTCTCTCTCACATGCAAGCTCCTTCTTCTCCATTTTTCTTCTCCCATTTTTCGAATCTAGAGGTTTTGAAGAAGGGTTTTTGGTGTCAACTTCCTAACAAGTTGGGTGTTTTGCAAGAGCTTGTGGGTATACTAGCTTGAGACTTTCTTCTTTGGAGGTTTACGTTCAAGAGCATCATCTTCTTCATCTTTATCCATCTCATATCATCTTGTTCTTGAAAGGTAGTATTCTAAGAACACCCTATGGTTGTTTACGTTTTGATAGCATCTCTTTTCACATATATGATCCTTTGTTCTTGGGTTTACCTTCTTGAAAATATAATGGATTATTTTCAGCAACTAAAACAAGTTTTAAATCCATAATATCCGCTGCGTTTTTAAGTTTAAATGGTTAAACTACGTTGATAAACTTGTTTACAAACCCAACAATGGCATCTAGAGCCGGTTATGTGGAAAACTTGCTTTAAAAGTCCAAGAAAAATTAGTTTTGTTGGACTTTCTCAACCCATTAGGGGCTGATTTGTTTTGGATATATGAATCCCTTATCTTTCAAGTTTTATTTTACATGCTTTAGAAGAAATTTTGAAAGATTGATGTCAAGTGGTTGATTATTTTGTTTGGGCAAAAACCCTAGAATTTTGGTTTATGTTGGCTGAAATTTTGAGGGTTAAAAGGGGAGTTCATTTGGTTCTTGTATGTTGTATTTGGATACATGTTTTGGTGCATAACATAGCCTTGACCTAGTGTGTTTTGGATTTGGTTGTATGTATTTTGTCATGTTTGGTTTTATTCATTAAAGGGTTGTAATAATAATTTTGGTGTTTGTATCTTTTGGGTTGTAATTTATTTATTCTTTGATTATGTAATAAATAGATTAGGTGCATTTCTTTTATTAGAAAAATTGTATTAGGATATAATTTTTTGTAAAAGAAGATGCACAAGTTGGAGACTCAAAGGAAGATACAAAGGAAGGACTCAAAAGACATGGACACTTGAAGCATTTGGATGCGGATTCAAGTGGGAGTTCTTGGACACATTTTGATGTGTTATTATAAACCCTTAGGAAAGACCAAATGACAACACTTGTGATGGCAAACAAGTGTGGTCACCTTAGTGGCTATGGTTATGCACTTGTGATTGAATGGTTGTGCTTGTTTGGTTGTTTATTTTATGTTGGTTGTTTGATATATGGATATGCATAACAAACTAATTAATAAGCATTACAAGCTGAAATAAAATGGTTCTTTATCATTAAGTGGTTAATAAAAGGTTATTAAAAGGATTAATTTTTTTTTTAAAATAAAAAGGATTTTATTAAAAGAACCATAGGGTACCATGTGTTTGAGAGCATGCAAATACAAGGTACATAGAGTTTCCTAATCTAGAATTATGAAACTTAAAATTCCTTTTGAAAACAAGTTTAACACCGTCCTTTTGCACAACACTTGAGTCACTTGGAAACTCTTAATGGGATAAAGGTCACCTAACCATTTTGAGGGAACTTGTGATTTGAGGTGGGAATGCCATATTTGTGGGATAAAGATCACCTAACCACTTATGTTGGTAGATTCACATGTGTGTGTAAGTAGGGTGACTTGATTTGCAAACCATGTTAAATGGATCACCTACAATGCGGTTTCCAAAACGTGTTGATGGGATAAACATGCCGAGTATACATATGATGTTTAAGTCGATCCCATACCTCTAGAAGTTGTAAAGGATTGCAATTGTCAAACGTTGACTACCTTGTTAATTTAAATAATAGGATAAAGGTCACCTAACCACTATTTAAATGTGATGTTGGATTCTAGAATTTTAATTTGTGTATGACACATAAAAGGGTGTTAATAATTAAATATGATAATATCGAAAATGCTAAAATTGAACCTTGTTAATTTTGTAGATGGCCACCGACAACAATGAAAACAATGATATCCCGTCTGCTCATACCCTATCACTAAGAACCATTCTCCAAAAGGAGCGTTTAAACCATAACAACTTTATTGATTGGTTTCTAAACTTGAGAATTGTTCTCAAGCAAGAGAAACGGTCATATGTTTTAGATGATCCGATTCCCGATGAACCCAATGAGGAGGATAGGGAGGCCTACAATAATTGGGTGAAATACACTGAGGATTCGGTCCAAGTGTCTTGCCTCATGTTGGCAAGTATGACTCCGGATCTCCAAAAGGAGTACGAACATCACGGAGCATACGACATGATTACCCAGTTGAAGGAAACGTTCCAACAACAAGCAAGGGTAGCGCGCTTCGAAACGGTTCGAGTACTCCATGCATGTCGTATGGATGATACCCAATCCGTCTTGTCTTATGTACTTAAGATGAAGAGCCACATAGACCGCCTCGAAAGACTGAATTGTCCCGTCTCAAAAGAGTTGGCTACGGATTTGATCCTCAACTCTTTGTCAAAAAGGTTTGACAATTTTGTTATGAATTATAACATGAATGGTTGGGACAAGAACATAACTAGCTTCACTCTATGCTCAAAACAGCCGAGGTAGCCATGGGTAAAAGGGGTTTACCCGTTCTCACCATCAATGAAGGTGGGAACAAGAAGAGGCCTCACCCCGCACCCAAGGCAAGTATTGCAAAAGGTAAAGGGTACATTGGGAAAAAGGGAAAGGGAATGGTAAAAGTGCCACCACCAAAACCAGCGGAGAAGAAGCAAAAGGTTGCTTCGGATGACCCATGCTTTAAGTGTGGGGAGATAGGACATTAGGCAAGAAATTGTCCTGTCCATCTCAAAGAGTTGAAAGCTAAAAGGGATGCCGGGCAAACCTCAGGTACAATTTTCATGATTCATATTGATCTCAATTTAATATCCTCTAACACATGGGTATTGGATACCGGATGTGGAACTCATATTTGTAATTTGTTGCAGGGGTTCAAAAGAAGTAAAGACTTCAAGAAAGGGGATGCTAGCCTCTACATGGGGAATGGGGCAAAAGTTCAAGTTGAAGCCCGAGGGGACTACATATTAAAGTTTCCAAATGGTTTGGAAGCAATTTTGAACAATGTTTTGTATGCTCCTAGTTTGACTAGGAACATTATTTCAGTTGCCCAATTAAGACAATATGGTTATGTTTTGACGTTTATTAAAAATGAAATTCATGTTTCTTCAAATAACATCTTTCATTTTAAAGCTACTCCTATTAATGGTATTTATGAATTGGTTCGTGAAAACACATTATATGATAGCTCGTTGTACCAAACCACCACCAAGAAGCTCAAATTAGATTTGAGTGACACCTATCTTTGGCATTACCGTCTTGGTCATATAAACAAGAAGCGCATACAAACACTTCAAAAGAATGGTCTTTTAAAAGCAAGTGAATATGATTCATTTGATGTATGTGAATCTTGTTTACAAGGAAAAATGACTAAGGCACCTTTTAGTGGCAAAACCGAAAGGGCAAAAGATTTATTAAGTATCATACATTCGGATGTATGTGGTCCTTTTAAGCCAATGACTAGGTACAATGAAAGATACTTCATTACCTTCACCGACGACTATAGTCGATATGGGTATGTGTACTTGTGAAAACACAAAGATGAAGCTTTTGAAATGTTCAAAACCTTCCAGAATGAAGTAGAAAATCAACTCAACAAGACAATAAAAATTCTCCGCACCGATAGAGGATGAGAATACCTAAGTGATGCTTTTAGAGATCATCTTAGAAGTTGTGGGATTGTGTCACAACTATCTCCACCTGGAACACCACAACACATGGTGTGTCCGAGAGGAGAAATCGAACTCTGTTGGATATGGTTTGAACTATGATGGCTAGAAGCTCATTGCCTATATCTTTTTGGGGTTTTGCTTTGCTCTCTGTAGCCCGTATTTTGAATATGGCCCCAACCAAGAAAGTGGAAAAGACACCTTTTGAAATATGGCATGGAAGGGTTCCATCTCTATCATATTTAAAGGTGTGGGGATGTGAGGCTTATGTAAAGACTCCCACCTCAAACAAGTTAGAAAGTCGTTCCACTAAGTGTATCTTTATTGGGTATCCTAGAGATTCTATGGGATATTATTTCTATGATCCATTGGAACAAAAGGAGTTTGTTGCCAAGAAGGGTGAGTTCTTGGAGGCCAAGTTCCTTATGGAAGGAGCTAGTAGTAGAACATTGGATCTTGAGGAGGATCAAGAACCACAACCCGATACACGTTTGGTTGACACTAGCACTCAACAAGAGGATGTTGAGAATGATCAAATGATTGATCAATACACACAAAACGTTCACAGATCTGGTAGAACTAGTAATCCACCTGAAAGATATGGATTTTTCATAGATGGATGCTATGTGGTTGATTCCGATGAACCAATCACATACCATGATGCAGTGTCCAATTTGGATTGTGACAAATGGCTTGAAGCCATGAACGTTGAGATGCAATCCATGTATGACAACCAAGTGTGGGACTTGGTTGTACCACCTCTCAACTCCAAGATAGTTGGAAGTAAGTGGGTTTTCAAGAAGAAAACCGATATGCATGAAAACTTTGATACTTATAAAGCTAGACTTGTAGCAAAAGGTTTCACTCAGACTCAAGGGGTTGATTATGATGAGACCTTCTCGCCGGTTGAAATGCTAAAGTCTATTAGGATATTATTTGCCATTGCTGCTTATTATGATTATGAGATTTGGAAAATGGATGTCAAAACCGCTTTTCTAAATGGATATCTTGAGGAAGATATCTATATGGTTCAGCCTGAAGGTTTTGTCGACCCAAAACATCCTAACAAAGTATGCAAGTTAAAGAAATCAATCTATGGATTGAAGCAAGCATTAAGAAGTTGGAATCACCGTTTTGATGAAGAGGTAATCAAATTTGGGTTCATCAAAAACACTGATGAAGCATGTGTGTATAAGAAAGCTAGTGGGTGCATCATCACTTTCCTAGTATTGTATGTCGATGACATCCTACTATTTGGAAATGATATTCCAACCTTGGAAGGTGTAAAAACCTGGCTTGGAAGCTGTTTTTCCATTAAGGATCTTGGTGAAGCCACCTATATTTTAGGTATAAAGATCTATAGGGATAGATCAAGGCGGTTGATAGGTTTAAATCAAAGTGCATACATTGACAAGATCTTGAAAAGGTTCAAGATGGAAAACTCTAAGAAAGGTACGGTACCTATTCAAAGAGGAACGATATTGAGTACGACTCAATGTCCAAGCTCAAAGGTTCAGCAAGATAAAATGAAGGGAATCCCATATGCGTCTGCTATAGGATCCATCATGTATGCAATTGTAAGGCCCCGTTCCCGGGATGCTTACAGCTGGTCAATCATTGCACATAAAACATAAAACATATATTTAGGTGTACTAAAACAATGCAGCGGAATAATTTAAAATCATTTCATTCATTGCTTTTGCAAAATAATACAACATTCATAATCATTACAAAATATTGTTTGTTCGCATTACAATGCAAAAATGTCATAATTTAAACAATGGATGCGATCCCAAAAACAACAAGTAGCTGCCCCGTGCCATCCTCAGCAACGTTACCTGCCAACTGGAAATTACATAAAAGTCAGCGTTGCTGAGTGAGTTCTAGTTTTATAAATAAAATACTTTTCTTTCGATTAAAACCGTACTTTACTTTCGTAAGCGATCATACATCATACGTACAAATAGATAATCTCATTATTATCTTTCATCATCGTCAACTTACATTCATTCATTCTCTTTCCTATCGTACATTTCATTCGATCATTATTACTTTCACTTCTCTATGCTCCAGGCTAATGCCTCGAGCTATACCCCAAACATCATGCACATGGCGGGTACTGGACCGAAGACTATAAATAGACTTCAAACATCAAGCCCGAGGCGGGCCCAGCACCGGGGTATCATCATTTGGACCAATGCCATATGCCATACCCCAAAAATCATGCACAAGGCGGTTACTGGACCGAAGACTATAAATAGACTTCAAACATCATGCCCGAGGTGGACCCAGCACCGGGGTAAGCGACAATGGTCCCGTACGTATGGTCAGTCACAAAGACTAGACCCCAGTGTGCATCCTTCTGGGGTAGCTAACCTACACACCGTTAAGCTAACACCCTTCATTGGGTGTGAACCTCCTTACAGTGCTTGCAAGACTTTCTTTCTTCCGATCGTTCATTAATGCATGCATTCATTCTTACTTCTCTTTAGTTATCTTCCACTTTTGTTAAGTACTACTTTACATAAGCATATTCATACGTCAAACCACGTAAGGTCACGACATAAGCATAACATGGAACAACATTATCACAACAGCATACAAAGCATGCAAATCGTAAACAAGCACAGTCCCCCATAAAACCTCCTTTCTTAACACTTAAGCTCTATATCCTAAAATCACAGAAAGCTCTGTCTCCTTAAAGAAATGCGGATGAGCAAACAAATGCGGATAAACAGAAAAATGCAGATGAATACCTCAGAAAATATTCTAAGTGTCCCAAAGAAATTTGCATGAACCAAATGCGGATGAATGAAGCAAATGCGCATGGGCAAGGCAAATGCGGATGAACATACAACAAATGCGGATGAACACTTAACAAATACGGGTAAACAAAATAGTCGATGTGTTCATCAAATGCGGATGAAGACTTAACTAATGCGGATGAACAACACTTATTCAAATATTCAAACTTAATGTAGATGATCAACTAACCTGAAACCGCATCTTACACTATAATCAGTTCCCAATCCATATCCTTATACATACATCGCACCGATCTAGCATGCTACTCTCTTAGAACAAGCATACAACCACACAAACCGAGCAAAACATGCAGGCCCTAACACACCCACTAAAAGAACAGGGCCAAACTTACGGTACAAAATACTGGACATATTTAAAGTTAAATGCATGCAATTCCAGCCCCAAAACAGGTTTAAAACATAGAAACTGGGGATCTAGAACTCACCTTAGCAGCCTTTGAGTATGACTTCCTTCAAACCCGTTTGCAAATGAGTTCAAACACCTAAAACCCACCAAATCACACCTCCCGAACACACAAACAAACACACATAAGCATACAACCGAGGCATAGGCCGGCCAAGAACAACTTAAAGCGGTGAATTCTTACCTTGAATTCGAATTCTTCTTCTTCCTTCTCTCTAAAACCGAAGCTCTTCTCTGCTTTCTCTCTCTACAATCCGGTGAAAAGAAAATATGCTGAAAGGTGTGGGCGGCCATCACCTTTCGCACCCACTTTTTAATCTTTTTGTCCTTTTGACATATTTAGCCCCTCAACTTAGGTTAAATTGTGTTTTATTTCTTTTTCTGCTCGTTTATACTTTCTTTCTCGTCTTTTAAAAATTTTCTGGGTGTTACAAGTTCACCCCCCTTATATAGGTTTCGTCCCCGAAACCTGTTATTCCTCAAACAAATGTGGGTAATGCTGCCTCATCTCTTCTTCAGTCTCCCACGTAGACTCGGATCCCTTCCTGTGCTTCCACTGTACACGCACCAGGGGAACCACTTTATTCCTTAACCTCTTCTCCTTGCGATCAATGATTGTCACCGGTTGCTCCACATAATTGAGCCTTTCATCAACTTCAATATCTTCGAGTGGTACAACCATATCTTCGTCAGCTAAACACTTCCGCAGATGAGATACATGGAATGTAGGGTGAATTCCACTTAAATCATCGGGTAACTCCAACCTGTAGGCCACCTCTCCTACTCTAGTAATGATTTGGAAAGGCCCTATGTATCTCGGGCTCAACTTGCCCCGCTTTCTAAACCGAATGATCCCCTTCCACGGTGAGACTTTCAACATAACTTTATCGCCCACCTGGAATTCAATCGGACTACGTCTCTTATCGGCATACGACTTCTGCCTATCTTTGGCTGCCTTAATAAAGGCTTTGATCTTCTCGAGCTTCTCAGTCGTAGCCTCAATCACCTCAATACTTCCCAACACCTTTTGACCAATATCACCCCAACAAACGGGTGTTCTACATCTCCTACCGTATAGCATCTCATAAGAGGGCATACCAATGCTGGCATGATAACTGTTATTGTATGAGAACTCCGCTAACGGTAAGTGGTCATCCCAACTACCTCCAAAATCAATGACGCATGCCCGAAGCATATCCTCAAGCGTTTGAATGGTTCTCTTCGACTGACCATCCGTCTGTGGATGATAAGCCGTGCTGATGTGTAACCTCGTCCCCATTGCATCATGAAATCTCTTCCAGAACTTAGATGTAAATCGAGTGTCACGATCAGAAAAAATAGACACCGGCACACCGTGACGAGCTACAATCTCCTTGATGAATAGATCCGCTAACTTTTCAGATGAATACGTCTCTCAGATCGGTAGGAAGTGAGAACTCTTCGTCAGACGGTCGACTATCACCCATATGGTATCGTACCCCTTCACAGTACGCGGTAGCTTCGTGATAAAGTCCATGGTGATATGCTCCCACTTCCACTCGGGGTATATCCAAAGGTTGGATCTTACCGTATGGCTTCTGATGCTCTGCCTTCACTTGCAAGCAAGTAAGGCACTTACTCACGTACTCCACTACGTCACGCTTCATACCCGGCCACCAATAATCTTTCTTCATATCCTGATACATTTTCGTGGCACCGGGATGAATGGAGTATCGAGTCTTATGAGCTTCGTTCATGATCTTCCCATGTAGATCCCCATAACGAGGAATCCACAGTCGTCCGAATAGGGTTCTAACACCGAGAGTGTTTTCACCCAATTCCGCGACTAGACCTCTCATCCTTTCAGAGTTAAGATGATCTTCCTTCAACGCCTCATCTTGAAACTCCTTGACCTTCTTCATCACATCGGAGGTCAAAATTAATTGGTAAGCCTTCACCCGGATTGGTTCAGGCCTCTCCTTTCGGCTAAGGGCATCCGCCACTACGTTGGCTTTGCCCGGATGGTAATGGATTTCACAATCATAATCCTTTATCAGTTCCAACCATCTCCTTTGCCTCATGTTCAAATCCTTCTTCTCGAAGAAGTACTTCAAGCTCTTGTGGTCAGTGAAGATGGTGCACCTCGTCCCGTACAGGTAGTGCCTCCAAATTTTTAATGCAAAGACCACAGCTGCTAGCTCTAAATCATGAGTAGGGTAGTTAACCTCATAAACTTTCAACTGTCGGGATGCATAAGCTATAACCTTCCCTCATTGCTTCAAAACACAACACAACCCTAAGTAAGAAGCATCTGAATAAACCACCAAATCCTCGCTCCCTTCGGGTAATGATAAGACAGGAGCTTGAGTCAACCTCGTTTTCAACTCTTCGAACGCCTTCTCTTGCTCTTGACCCCAAACAAACTTCACATCCTTACGGGTCAACTTGGCCAGTGGAGAAGCTATCTTAGAGAAGTCTTGGATGAATCTCCTATAATAGCCTGCCAACCCCAAGAAACTACGGATCTTGGATGGCGTCCTTGGAGACTTCCATTGCATCACAGCTTCCACTTTAGTTGGGTCTACCATAATCCCCTCGGGATTCACCACGTGACCCAAAAACTGAACCTCGCGCAACCAGAACACGCACTTGGAGAACTTAGCATACAACTTCTCCCTTCTTAACGTCTCTAATACCTCTCGAATGTGACTGGCATGTTCCACCTCGCTCTTCTAATAAATCAAGATATCATCGATGAACACAATCACTGATTTATCCAACATCGGCCGACACACTCGATTCATCAGATCCATAAAAGCAGCTGGCGCGTTGGTTAAATCGAAAGACATAACGAGGAACTTGTAGTGTCCATAACGCGTACGAAAAGCTGTTTTAGGAATATCCTGCTTCTTCACCTTCAACTGATGGTAACCAGATCGGAGATCTATTCTTGAAAACCAACTGGCACCTTGGAGCTGATCAAACAGGTCATCAATCCTCAGCAATGGATACCGATTCTTCACCGTCAACTTGTTCAGCTCGCGGTAGTCAATACACATCCTCATACTACCGTCCTTCTTCTTTACAAACAAAACCGGGGCACCCCATGGAGAGATACTCGGTCTAATGAACCCCTTATCAAGAAACTCTTGCAGTTGCTCCATCAATTCCTTCAGCTCAGAGGGGCTAACCGATACGATGCCTTAGCAACAGGTTGGGCACCGGGTATCAGGTCGATCTGAAACTCAATCTCAAGGTCTGGCGGTACACCTGGTAAATCTTCTGGGAACAAGTCTGGGAAGTCACACACAACCGGTACATCAGACAATTATGGTGTTGGCGTATCAACATCTTTTACGTAGGCCAAGTAGGCACTACATCCACGCCTCATACACTTTCCCGCCACTGCCATTGAAATCACCTTCGGAATCGTAGTAACTCGATCACCGTAAATCATCACCGAACTCCCGTCAGGCGCTGTCAGTCCAATCATCTTCTTGCGACATACGATATTCGCATCGTAGGCCGCTAACCAGTCCATTCCCAGGACTACATCGAAACCGCCTAAGGTCATCACGAATGGTCTAACAGGAAATTTATGACCTTCTACTTCTATGACACAGCCTTCTATCATCTCAGAAATCCTGGTAGACTTACCTATGGCAGTTTCTACATCAAAGGGCTCGTCAATACTCCTACTCCTTAAAGGCAACTTAGCACAAAAGGCAGCAGAAATAAAGCTCTTACTAGCACCGGAATCAAATAACACGGAGGCAAGAGTTTGGTTTACTAGGAACGTACCTGACACAACATCGGGGTCCGTCCTAGCCTCCTCCTGGGTCATCGTGAATGCTCTGGCGCTTACTTTCTGCCCTTCGTTTCCGGTCGTCTTCTTCGCTTCGGAACTCTCAGCCCTTGGCTTCTTGCATTCCCTGCTCATGTGACCCTCTCCACCGCAGTTAAAACATCTGGCCATATGACAATCCTTTGCTATGTGCCCTGTCCTCCCACATAGGAAGCATACATTCAATCCCCGCCTACATTCTCTGAAATGCTCCTTTCCATATTTGCCACACCTCTTCGACCCCGCACCAGATGTGACCACACGGCGGTCATCCACCCTTGCACGCTTGTTGTTTGTCGGGGCACCACCCCTACCAAAGCTCTTCCTGTTCCAGTTCTGGTCACCACCACCTTTCTTACTCACCTCAGCCACCACCACTTCCCGTTCATCATACAGCCTCCCTGCCAGGTCAACCACTGACCTAAACGTGCTTGGTCGGGCAGCGATCATGTGCCTGCGGATGTCCGCCGGCAAGCCCTGAATGTATCTCTTAATCTTTTGTGACAAGGGTGTCACCTGATCAGGCACCAGCCATGCCATCTCATTGAATTTGGTGGTATATTGCTGATGTGTCATGGTTCCCGCCTCCAGCTGTAGGAACTCCCTCTCAACCTTGTCGAGCTCTCGGTGAGGACAAAACTCCTCAATCACCAGTTTCTTTAACTCATTCCACCTCATCCTGCCAATCGCTCTACTACCCCCGGCCTGGACAATATTGTCCCACCAGCATAGAGCCGAGTCCACAAATGAATGAGTGACAAACTTCACCTTCTGATCCTCCCGGCACTTGCTGATATCAAGTACAGCTTCCATCTCTCTCACCCACCGGTGAGCAGCACCAGCAGTGCCATTTTCGTCAAAAGTCGGGGGCTTGTATCTTTGAAATGCCCCATAGTTACAGCCTCGTGCTATCTCCTGCACAGGCTCTTCTCCTTCTTCTTCACTGGAGACAACCGTCTTAGTCTCCGGTTGCTCCCTTTCCTCCGCGGGTCTCTTTCTTTCCTTCCTCTCTCCTTCTCGTACAGCCTTAATCACTTAGGTCACCACAGACGGTAGAATCGTCTGCTTGACCTGGTGAACCTCTTCCACCACCGCCTCCTTCACTGAGGCCCTTAAATTGGCACTCTCATCACCACCATCCAAATGAGGGGTCTCGGGCTCTTTGTGAGCCACCTCTTCAGCCCTAGGCCTTCCTCTCGTGACCCGTGGTCCAGCACCACGTCCACCATGACCTCCACCTCGAGAAGCCTTCGAAGATCTACCACCAGCCATCCTCTAACACGCTATAAGATTCAAACACCAACACGGTCATTCAAGGTAACAACTCAGTTTATGTCAAGTATAGTAAGTCCCTAATTACAGTGGCAAGTTGTGATTAGCCACTTACTTTACTCTTCATACCCCAAGCATTTCCTATCCTGACTTCATCAGTATCTAAATCTACTAAGAAGCACATAAATCACATAACATGCGCACATAATACCGGTTAACATTAAGAAAATACCTGATGGCACGCAGCTACTCGGACTGGCATCCCTTCCCTTTGTCCCATTCTCAGTTTAAGTTTAGGTTTCTTTTGAAAATATTTACCCGTTTCACTTAAACTTTGGCTCTGATACCAACTTGTAAGGCCCCGTTCCTGGGACGCTTACAGCTGGTCAATCATTGCACATAAAACATAAAACATAAAACATAAAACATATATTTAGGTGAACTAAAACAACACAGCGGAATAATTTAAAATCATTTCATTCATTGCTTTTGCAAAATAATACAACATTCATAATCGTTACATAATATTGTTTGTTCACTTTACAATGCAAAAACGTCATAATTTAAACAATGGATGCCATCCCAAAAATGCCAAGTAGCTGCCCCGTGCCATCCTCAGCAACATTACCTGCCAACTGGAAATTACATAAAAGTCAGCGTTGCTGAGTGAGTTCTAGTTTTATAAATAAAATACTTTTCTTTCGATTAAAACCGTACTTTACTTTCGTAAGCGATCATACATCATACGTACAAACAGATAATCTCATTATTATCTTTCATCATCGTCAACTTACATTCATTCATTCTCTTTCCTATCGTACATTTCATTCGATCATTATTACTTTCACTTCTCTATGCTCCAGGCTAATGCCTCGAGCTATACCCCAAACATCATGCACAAGGCGGGTACTGGACCGAAGACTATAAATAGACTTCAAACATCATGCTCGAGGTGGGCCCAGCACTGGGGTATCATCATTTGGACCAATGCCATGTGCTATACCCCAAACATCATGCACAAGGCGGGTACTGGACCAAAGACTATAAATAGACTTCAAACATCATGCTCGAGGCGGGTCCAGCATCGGGGTAAGCGACAATGGTCCCGTACGTATGGTCAGTCACAAAGACTAGACCCCAGTGTGCATCCTTTTGGGGTAGCTAACCCGCACACCATTGAGCTAACACCCTTCATTGGGTGTGAACCTCCTTACAGTGCTTGCAAGACTTTCTTACTTCCGATCATTCATTAATGCATGCATTCATTCTTACTTCTCTTTAGTTATCTTCCACTTTCGTTAAGTACTACTTTACATAAGCATATTCATACGTCACACCACGTAAGGTCTCGACATAAACATAACATGGAACAACATCATCATAACAGCATACAAAGCATGCAAATCGTAAACAAGCACAGTCCCCCATAAAACCTCCTTTCTTAACACTTAAGCTCTACATCCCAAAATCCCAGAAAGCTTTGTCTCCTTAAAGAAATGCGGATGAGCATACAACCACACAAACCGAGCAAAACATGCAAGCCCTAACACACCCACTAAAAGAACAGGGCCAAACTTACGGTACAAAATACTGGACATATTTAAAAGTTAGTTGCATGCAATTCCAGCCCCAAAACAGGTTTAAAACATAGAAACCGGGGATCTAGAACTCACCTTAGCAGCCTTCGAGTATGACTTCCTTCAAACCCGTTTGCAAATGAGTTCAAACACCTAAAACCCACCAAATCACACCACCCGAACACACAAAAAACACACATAAGTGTACAACCGAGGCATAGGCCGGCCAAGAACAACTTAAAATGGTGAATTCTTACCTTGAATTCGAATTCTTCTTCTTCCTTCTCTCTAAAACCGAAGCTCTTCTTTTCTTTCTCTCTCTACAATCCGGTGAAAAGAAAATATGCTGAAAGGTGTGGACGGCCATCACCTTTCGCACCCACTTTTTAATCTTTTTGTCCTTTTGACACATTTAGCCCCTCAACTTAGGTTAAATTGTGTTTTCTTTCTTTTTTTACTCGTTTATACTTTCTTTCTCGTCTTTTAAAAATTTTCTGGGTGTTACAGCAATGATATGCACTAGGCTGGATGTGTCATGCGCTTTGAGCATGACAAGCCGATATCAGCAAAATCCTAGAAATAGTCATTGGATGGCTGTTAAGAACATACTTAAGTACCTAAGGAGGACTAAAGATATGTTCCTAATCTATGGATCTGGTGAGGAGGAACTTGTGGTAAAAGGTTACACGGATGCAAGTTTCCAAACTGATTGGGATGATTCACGATCACAATCAGGATACATTTTCGTCTTGAATGGAGGAGCAGTCTCTTTGAAGAGCTCTAAACAAGATGTGGTGGCATTATCAACTACAGAGTCAGAATACATCGCCGCTTCATTAGCAGCTCAAAAAGCTGCATGGTTGAAGAAATTCATTGCCCATCTAGGGGTGGTCCCTTCCATTCAGGACCCCCTAGAAATTCTTTGTGATAACGAGGGTGCGATTGCTCAAATCAAGGAACCTCGTGCACATCAAAAGACTAGGCATATTGAGCAGAGATTCAACTACATAAGCGATGAAGTTGAGAAGGGAAAGATATGTATTCGCAAAGTTCACACGAATCAAAACATTGCGGATCCACTCACGAAGCTTCTTGAAAAGGCAAAGAATGAAGGTCATACTTGCACCATGGGACTTCGATATTCTAGTGACTGGATTTGATCTTTTAATTTTGTATTTGGATATTGGAACCCTTTTATTACTTGAATGAATTATTTGGTAATAATGTTTCAACTAATGTTCCAATTTTGCATGTTTAATCCATGAGTAAATTATTTACTCTGAACATCCGTAGTCGTTCATACTTGTGGGAACAAGTATGAGGGTAAGACTATTATGAACTTGGATTGGTGGATATTCATATGGATGAATATAGAGCAAAGGGTTGCTGCCAAAGTTCATAGATATTTGTGGGATACAAATATTGGACTGACCCGCATCTCAAATATTACTACATGGAATCTACTTGATTGATCATAAGTAAATTTGAGTAAAGGCGAATATCATTTGGTATCCTCTAACCTGAGATACATATTGGGTCTTGATATTCACCGGGTATTATACTTTGACTTAGTTCTTCGTTGTTCTGTAACATGACAGTACATAAGACTAAATTCAGGTATAGCACGAGGTGATTGTGAGAGACGTATGTAGTCAAGATGGGATTTGTCCCTCTTATTCGTTGAGAGCAAGATGTCTAAGGCCTGCTAAAGTTAAATCAATAGAGAATGATCATTCTGTGTCTCTAGGATTTAACATGACATCTGTGACAAAAGGATAGATGATTGATTCACCTAAAACATTTTTGAGTAAGGTACTTGAAGGGGATGATGTTATTGAATGGCTCGTAGTCATACGTATTAAGGGTAGTAAACCGTTGTTAGGCGGTATTTACTGCTTGCATCAATCTTCTATGAATTTTGTGCAAGTGGGAGATTGTTGGATCTTATATGCCCAAGACACATACAAGATTGATGTGGTTAGTACGTTACGATCCAAGTCGGGTCATACCCAATAACAAGCTAAACAAACACCAATAAATATTTGTTTATTGATATGATCATGCAAATAAATATTGATACGAATTTAGAAAATGGGTTTTCTAAATTATTGCATTTGAAATAGAACAAATTATATGGATATTTTATTCATGAGATATTATTTGTATTGTTATTTAAATAGGTTAAATAACAACAAATAAAAGTGTGGTTAAGTTATAAAATTAAAAGGGGTTTAATTTTATAAACTTATAACAAAGTAACGTGTGTTAAAAATTTTAAAAAGGTGGGAAACCCCTTTTAAAAATTTCGGCCGCCCCCTTGGTTTCATCTTGGGATTCCTTGTCTTGATTTATTACAAGACTTTAATCCATTGATTACTTGAACCTACCACACTTTCTCTCTCTCACATGCAAGCTCCTTCTTCTCCATTTTTCTTCTCCCATTTTTCGGATCTAGAGGTTTTGAAGAAGGGTTTTTGGTGTCAACTTCCTAACAAGTTGGGTGTTTTGCAAGAGCTTGTGGGTATACTAGCTTGAGACTTTCTTCTTTGGAGGATTACGTTCAAGAGCATCATCTTCTTCATCTTTATCCATCTCATATCATCTTGTTCTTGAAAGGTAGTATTCTAAGAACACCCTATGGTTGTTTACGTTTTGATAGCATCTCTTTTCACATATATGATCCTTTGTTCTTGGGTTTACCTTCTTGAAAATATAATGGATTGTTTTCAGCAACTAAAACAAGTTTTAAATCCATAATATCCGCTGCGTTTTTAAGTTTAAATGGTTAAACTACTTTGATAAACTTGTTTACAAACCCAACAAGAACATACTCTCAAACATAAAATTATTTACCATATAATATGTATGTCTTTGACGTAGCTTTTATTTGTGTGCTCATTGGCATCTTTTATTCATATATGACCTTTTGACATCTTTTTGCTCCTTTGACATTAGCATTTTTGAATCTGCTTTTCTTTCTTTTTCTTTTCATATATATATATATATATATATATATATATATATATATATATATATATATATATATATATATATATACATACTTTGACAAGACTGTTACTCGTATTCTATTTAAGCATGAAATCAGTGTTACCACAAAACTCTGATATGTTACTGTAAGAGTTAAACTTAAAGGCTGATGCAACCAAAGTTCTCTCAGCATGCATACTAAAGTACAAGGAAGTTACTTTGGAAGATTTGACAAAAGCACTAAGAAATTCTCTAAGTTTCAAATCTTTTGAAGCCAAAGACCATTTCTTTTGAAGCCAAAGATGAAGTCTTCTGAAGCTTCAAGGCAAAGTCTTTCGAAGCGAAGAGACTGATTTCTTTCGAAGACAGAGAAGACATGCTTTCTCTAACATGCTTTTGAAAAAAGTTGAACCACTTTTCGCTGTCATCTCTAAAGACTTACCAACTTGTACAAGTTGATAAAATCTCCATACTTTTGTCAACTATAGATTAAGGTCTTAGGGTTTGTAACTTTGTACTTTGTACTTTTATCCTTTTTATAATAGATAAGGATGTGAGCTATGGCATGATATAGTCACTAGTCAAAAGGCAATCTGTCTTTTGACTTTACATTGATCTTGTTGTCTAGATTCGTGTTCCAGCTGGCCTTCAAAGTATAACCGGCTATATGATGTAGTATAAAGTATCTCAGGTACCAGTCCTTAGGACTAAGCCTTGTAACAATTATAAAACACTTGAGAGCAATATAAATCATTCTTGAAAACCAAATACTTGTGTTCTTACTCTTGTTCATTGTTTCGTAAGCTAGTTCCCTATTTGATCTGTTAAGTGTTTATTGTTCTCTCCAACCTTTGTGAAAGTGTTGCATTACCACCTTTACCGGTCCTGTAGTTACCCACTTTAAACATATAAAATTTAGTTTTAATTCATCACAATCCATATTGCTTTTCATTCTTGTAAGCTGAGCCTATCAACATATCAAACAAACTTCGAATCAGTTTCTTTTTAATCCTTAGTATGTAATATATCACAATCAAGAAATGTATTATCATTTTTATATACATAGAAAATCCATTTTTCTTAAACCTTCTAAAATGTTATGGAAGTTTCAATATATTTCTAACTCCCCCTAAACCTAAAATCCTTTTTTATTATATTTTCAATTTTTCCCCTTAGAATTATGATAATCCAAAGTAAAATTTTAACAAACAAAGATAAAAACACCACTGGTTGTTGATCAATTGGGATAGAATCAGAGGACTGAGACATGACCTTGATCCAGATCTAGATTATAAGGTTAAACTGCAAAAACATTTGAAGAAAAATTTATGTGTGAAGAAATTCTATGATCATGAGAAGAAGTATGAACATCTTCATCAAAAAATATAAAAGATAATGTTGAATTCGACGGGTTGACATCTGCAATTACATAAGATGATTGATTAAAATTGCCAAACAATGATGTATAGTCATATACCCAAGCAGAAGCTGATCCAGTGTAGCGTCCAGGAATGTCGAAGCGAGCAACTTAGTAATAATGGTTGAGTTCGGGTTATGTATAAAAAAAATAAAGAAAATGATTATGGGCCAAATTACATTATGGGATTAGGGATTGATGGGTTTAAGGGCCTAACCACCCATTAAACACCCATAATCAGCCACATTCTCCATTTCTTGCAACCCAAGCCACTAACATCTTAGAGAGAGAAAGTAGTGAGAGAAAGTGAAGAAACTTGAAGATTTGAAGTTTTGTTGATTGAAGGATTGAAGATCTGGTTGTTTGTGGTTTAAAACAATAAGAAAAGAGCAAGAAATCCAGGTAAGAATCATCACCCAAACATCTCTTTAGATCAGATCTGGATTCTAGGGTTTTGGGTTTTGAAAAGTTGCAAAGAATCACATAAAGGTCATATTTTTACGTATAAAATCATGTAAAAAGCTTAGATAAAGTTTAATGGACAAAAAACTATGGTTTTGGACGTAAAAAGTTGAGATTTTGGGTTAAAAACGAGCTGGTTTATCATTTTTATACGTCCAACAAAACTGGCAGCAAAACTATGTGTGAAACTGCTGCTGAAACTATGTAGAAAATGACCTTTTTGTGTGTTAACTTATATGCAGACTGTGTACCATGATCATAGCTTAGGTAACTTAGACATGAAGTTACTTACTAACGAGGTGAGCTCTAGATTCCCCTTATTTACACGTTTTTAGTGTTTTGGGGCGATATGCATACTAAATATATGACTTTTATGGCAAAGATTTCAAGAGGTTTTAATAAGAAAATAGAAGGCGTTGCCCCTTGGACCCCACTAGGGACTGCTGCCCCTATAACCCCACTATCAGGGGCTGCTGCCCCCGAATCCTCACTGTCCCACGAAGGGTAGGTTATATTGTTTGTATTCTTTTGTGAAGAATATGAATATATGGAGTATAAGTATATGTATAACTAAAGATGACAGTGAAACCTAAAGAAGTGTTATTGAGCTCATAACAATGTATCATTGCTAAAATAAAGTCTTGCAAGCAAAGGATAAAGGAGAGTTGTATTTGTTATGCTCTTATGGATAAAGTAAAGTCTTGTGTTCATCACAAGGATTGATTAAGTAAAGTCTTGTGTTCATCACAAGTGGGGGTCCGGCCCTTGGGCCGATCCCGAGACAAAGTAACTGGGAATTTACGGATAAAGAAGAGAAATTGAAAATAAATAAGGAAAAGTCTTAATGATAAAATATTGATAAAGTGACAGTCTGTGTATAGTACATGTTTGTTCTTGTGGTGACTACTTTAGAATGATAAAGTTAACATATCTCAGTAAAATATTATCTGATAAAGAAAACCTAGGACTCACTCAACGAAGCTAACTTTTGTGTGCATATTAGTTGACAGGTGAGCTGTTGTGCTTAAAAGAGCGAAGGCATGGATCCAAAGCTTCTTGGTAATTGAAGACTGGCATCCTAGTTTAAGAAGATTATTAAACACTCTTTTGAGACTTGTTTGATGTATTTAAGACAAAGTTAATGTTTCCTTTGAATTATGTCATGATGAATTTTAATTAAAGTAATTTCCGCTGCAAATGTTTATCTAAATGAATGTTTTAAATCTATGTTTTGCTGTGAATGACCAACTATGAGGTTTCCTGGTATCAGGGCCTTACATCCAGCATCAGTGTTATTGGATTCATGCCAATCAAAATTAATTGACTCAATAATTTGTTTGTCCTTTAATTATAAACCCGATATGCTACTTTGCTAGGCGAGTAACCAACAAAAAAACAATCATCAGCCTTTTCATCAAATTTTAATTTTACGTCGGATTTGTGTAACAAAGTACAACAACAATCAAAGGCTTAAAAATATTTTACTTTGGTTTGTGTTTAAAAATTATTTCATACGGAGTCATTTGTTGTTGCTAATCAATAAAGACATAATTCTGAACATAACACGTAGTGCTGACAGCCTCTACCCAAAAGAATAAGGGAAGTTTTGTAGCAAAAAGCATTGTTCAAGTAGCTTCAATCAATGTTCTGTTTGTCTTTCAGCAACTCCATCTTGATGTGGAGTTCCTACTGCACTATATTTTCTTGCTATTCCCTTTGAATCACAGAAATCATTCAAGATACGATGCAAAACTCAATGCCATTATCACTTAGAATGCACTTTATCTCCTTGTTAGTTTGATTTTCCATAAGAGTCATGAACTTTATCAGCAAATGAAGTGTTTCATCCTTACTTGCTACATATAAAACCCAAGTGAATCTAGAAAAATCATTAGTAATAACCAAAAAATATGAAACGTCAACCTAAGCTTAAAACACTAACTGGACTAAAAATATCCATGTGTAACAATTGTAGGATTGAGTCAACAGAGTTGTGTGCAATGGGTTTATGAGGAAGTTTGTGTTGTTTATCATTGGAACATACAAACAATGTTCAAAACGTTTATATTCTTTCATTGGTAAACCAACAACATGTTTCCCTCTAACTAATTTATTCATGTTTTCTTTATATTTACATGTCCGAGTCGACGATGCCATAGCATAGAATCACTATCCGAGGCTTTGGATAATAAGCAAGATGCGATTACCAAAGAATGTTAACTATTCATATCTAACATATATGTATCTTTGTCTCTCGAAGTTCCTAATAACACCCATTTATGAGGTATCACAAAATAGGTTTGATTATTAGACACTCTTTTGTAGTGAAATGAGTTGAATAGTTTTTATCATAAATTTGAGACACACTAGCATATTGTGCTTTAATTACTCAACAAAACTTACATCCTTAAAGCTAAACACACTATTATTCACGATACCTTTTTTGGAAATTTTTTTCTCCTTTATCTCCGGTGAAAATAACATATCCACCATTATGTTGTTGAACATTATGTAATAGTGATATGTTACTGGTTATGTACCTACAACAACCGTTATTAACATGCCGTAAGCTATCAACGTTTTGCTTTGATTGTTCCTACAAATATTGGTGAATTAATTATTTTTAGGAACCCAAGCCATTATTGACTTGAGAACATTGTTTTTATCAAAGTATGTAATTGAATGTAGAATTATATCACGATTATCATGTAACATATGATTATGAAAAGGATATGACTTTCCATTCTTGAACATTGTTTTTATCCAAGTAGTTTTAGAAAATAACATATCCATTGTAATGATGTTGAACATTATGTAATAGGGATATGACTTTCCATTCTTGAATCAGATTTATCAATCTTGTGTTGCTTTTCTTTGAAGGAAAGCTATTATTTAGTGACTTGATCTTGCTTTCATCAACACTATTGCTCAAGATTTTATTTGTTTGACCCTTTGATTTGTTAACAAAATATTTCGTTTGATTTGTATTTTCATTAAACTTGGCGTTTATGAAAAAAAACTTCTATTATGGGAAATAAATTTATGAAATCATTGTTTACTTATTGATTTGTCTTAATGAATACAATTTCTTGCCATATGATTTGATTTTCCACAAACAAAACAACATCGTTTATGTATTTTGTTAGAATGATACAAGTTATTCACACGCATGTTTCTGTCAAACTATTTATGATAACCACTAAAGTTATCATAGAATCCGGCTTTAGTATGTATTTGGCCATTTGATTTAGTAATAGTGTCTCTTTTCTCTCTATCAATTTTTACTTTTCTAGCTTGATCTAAAAGAATTAAAAAAAATTTCTTTGGCTTTGGATTTGGATCTGTAGCTGATGAGACATGATCTGTAGCTTTAGTACTTTGGGAAATAGATGTTACAATTGGACCGGTCTTAGTGACACCTAAGCTACAAATATCTTGTTTCACAAAGTTAGCATCAAGAGGAAGTTATTTTTAAAGAATTAAGAATTCGTTTCTTTAAAAATATGGTCTTCCTTATCTATATTTCCCTTGGAAACAAATCTATTCTTGAAATCATTTCAAGTCAGATGATGTTTTATTTGATTGTTTTCTTTTAAAATTGTTGTCACTATGCATAATTTTTGCTTAAATCTTCTTTTTTTGTTAAATGTTTTGAACATTCACTCCTATCAACTATAAAATCAAACTTGTCATTTAACTTAAGTGTAAATTATAGTTATATAATTTTTCAATACAGATCTTATTTTTATTGTTCTAAAAATCTATTTCATCATCACTTTCTCAGTCTTCTACAAATCCATCTCTCTTCACACTCTCTACACAAACATTAGAGTCATAGATTTTAGTTTTAGCTTTTGTGAAAGGATCGATAGTCAAACGAATGTTGACTAAAGGTTTAAGGCACATTATGTTGAAATCCTAGACCGTAACTCATATCCTCATCCATTAAAGTAACCGATGAAGGCATACAAGATAATCATGATTAATGGGAGGTGCTATTTTAGAAAATTCAATACCACTCTTACCTCCATTAATCTTCTGTGTCATCTGGGATTTTATTATTCCTCTGACACAAAGTTTAAAATTTTTAACTGTGAGCTTAGCAAATATGAGTTCACTTTTTAGTTTACTTATTTTCAAAGCAAGTTCATCATTACGTTTAGTCAAATCATTATTTGTACATTCTTTATCATGAAGATTAAGTTGTGATTGATAAATTGTTTTACTTAAAATTTCTAATTTTTCTTTGAAATTTTTTTTCATTTGATTTATGTTTTTGAGCTTGATATTGAAGTTTTTCAGCTTCTAATATCAAGTTGTCATTGTGAACTCTATATTTTTGAACCTTTTCAATGCAGGAATTAGTACACAAATGAGTATATACCTCAGATTTGACAGCAGATGATTCACCAACATCACACACTTCCTTCATCATGAATGCTTACAGAGTTTCCTTCTCTTTCAATTATTTTTCTGTTGAATTTGCTAGAGTAGTCTCGACAGCTTTTATCTTTTGAGTATCAACAGTTGCTGGAGTTTTCTCAATAGCATTTATAAACCTTTTAGTTTAAATTTCAATGGCATTATCACTTTCAACAATCTCTTCATCCACAATCTCAAACTGAAGCTGATTCTAATTCTTCAACTTCAATACCTTCAGCAAAGACTCCATGAAGTAAGTCATTAGAGACAAGATCAGCAACAAGTTATCTAATATTAGTTCTATTTCTTCAGTCTTATAACATCTAAGATTTCTCTTGTCAAAACCAATTTTGATTGTGTTTTTTACACCAAACATCTTCCTCCTTGTTCTTCTACCAAGTTTTTGGCACATACAACCATTGCCATTTAATAATTAATATCATTTTCTTTAACATCGTCAGGGTTTACTTGTTGCAGATCATCTACTAGAACATTTGGTGCACTCAATCTTCCTACCATGAAAGCTTCATAACTAGACATAAAGGTAGTAAATAGTGCAAGATGTTCTTCAGCAATCTATATAGTTTGTTTAGAGGGATTTGAAGTGGAAAGATACCCTTGTTGAATTTGGTGTTGAAGCTGAATGGATGAGTAAGTTTGTGGTTGAGACTGAACCGATGAATACTGAGATTGCCTGGGAGAATACTGATTTGCATTCGAAACTTGGAATTCAGATACTGTTGCTTCTTTAACTATAGGAACAAAAGGGATTCCTGATTGCTATTGCTGACACATCTGAGAGTACCTCATATAGTAATTTCGATTACTAGCCATTTTTACATATGAAGATGTACCTTCAACACCCATGGAGTTCAGATGGTTTGCAACATGTTGTGTGTCATCCATCTCGTACGACTTGATTATGGAGATCAAATCACTGAATGACAGTGTAAATAAATATTTGGTTCTTTTGATGGATGTGCAGTTGTTGTTCAAACTGTAAGGTATTGACTTCAGTAGCTTTTTGTTAACAGTTATGTTTTCCAAAGAAATACCAGCACTCTTTAGTTTTGTCACCAGCTTGACAAATATGGATATTTTAGTTTTCAAAGTTTCACCAAGGATATGATTAAACATGTTGAACCCCTGAGTGAGCATATATTTCTTACTGTCTCTCATGTCCTTATTCCCCATGATCTGTATTTCCATCGCATACCATAAGACTTTTCCACCTTAAAATCTTTAAACTTATGGGAAATTTCAGTTGTTAAAGCCATGGTGATAGCAATATAAGGTTGATCATCCAGTTCAAATCTCTTCATATCATCTTCATCCCATAGATACTCAGGTTTTTGAACCATTTCAATCTTGTCATTTTTAAACAAAGGTATGTAAGGTCCATATTTGATTGACCTTCACATCTTTGGTTTGGATGATTCTCAAACCTATATGTCCAGTCAGCATAGTCAGCCTCGCTCAACAGTCTCGGAGGCTAAGTGCTAGTCTCGATTTTTGTGTTAAGACTTAGAGTAGCAGTAAGATTCTTGAGATTAGGTTTGATAGCCATTTCAGAAACTTCAAACTACAAAACTACAAATTCTTCAAAAATTCAAACTTTTCTCGCCACAACCTTTAACTATTCGAGCGACAAGTTTTGTAACCGTTTTGGTTAAAAGTTAGACTTCTCGCGAGAACAATTATCAAGTGAGTAACTGTCAAATGCGATAACTGGACTTCTCACGTGAAATCTCTACTTCTCGGGTGAAACTTTAAATTTTTCAAAAATTCTTTCTAGCCAATTCGAACTTTTCCACCTTAAATTCAATCACCAATTTGTGCAAAATTGATAATTGAACCTCATTTAAGTGAATTAACTTCAAGTATCTAAGGCCTCATTCCCGGAGACCTCACAGTTGGACAATCATAGCACAATTTATAAAACATTTCATAATTTATTAACACAATGCAGCGGAGTTTAAACTTCAAAAGCCATTCATTAACTTTATAAATGTTGTTGCTAAGCAATACATGTTTGATAACAGTTACAAAAGATCATTAGTTGTATTACGAAACAACGGTGTTATCTTCTTGAATGGATGTCAGCCAAATCCCAACGAGTAGCCTCCCCGAGTGCCATCCTCAGCAAATTACCTGCCAACTGAAAACACATAAAAGTCAGCTTTGCTGAGTGATTTCTATTTTTAAAATCATAAAAATATCTTGATAGATTTGTATACAAAATACTTCTTAAAAAAATATCTTGTCTTTCTTTCGAATGTGATCACACATCATACATACAAATCATATCCATTTACATCATCACAATTCTCTTTCTTGCTTATTTATTATTATCTTTCACTGTTGATATGGACCAAAGTGCTATACCCCTCATATAATGCACATAAACCTGGTACTGGGCCTTGAAGTCTATAAATAGACTCCATCCGTGGTGCACATATGCTGACTCCAGTACCGGGGCAGCAACAGTGGTCCCTTCAATCTTAAAGATTGACCCTGTGTACATCCTTTGGGTTAGCTAAACCATACACAGTTGAGCTAACGACAACATGGTCGTGCACCTCCTGTAAATTTTTACTTGCAAGTCTTTTCATTCTTTATGTTCCACTTTTCGTTAATATTAATCTTTCACTTGATTAATAATAATACTTTTTTGATCATAGGCAATCCACATAAAGTCACATGTTAATATCATAATAGGCACATAAGGACAGCCCACAACATGCATAAGATAATCAGATACAAGCATCAAGTCAACCATGGTCAAACCCTAATCTTGATCTTCTAAAATTCTAGAAAATTCCTTAAGTCTTAAAGAAATGCGGGTGAATAAAACTAATGCGGGTGAACAAAAACTAATGTGGGTGAACAACTTGCAAATGCGGATGAACAACTTGCAAATGCGGATGAACAAAAACTAATGCAGGTGAACAACTTGTAAATGCGGATAAACAACTTGCAAATGCGGATGAACAACTTGCAAATGCGGGTAAACACTTGGTAATTATTCTGTCTTAAAAGAAATGCTGATGGACATTGTAGTGAATGCGCATGTATAAAAGAAATGCTGATGGACACTTAGGCTGAATTTAGGCAAATGCGGGTGAACAACTGCAAATGCTGGTGAACAACTGTAAATGCGGATGAACAACTGTAAATGCGGGTGAACAAAACACTTAGGCAATTATCACAGTCTAAATGCGGATGAACCATCAGACCTGTAAATAAGACTTATGCAATAACCAGTTCTAAAACCTCATTTTCATACATTCTTAACATAGATCTATCATGCTAAACTCTTAGAACAAGCTTACAACTTCATAGAACATAGAAGTTCATACACATACATACACAGTTATCATACATAACGGTTGTAAAACATTTTAAATGCATTTTTAGCCCCAAAGAAGTTTAAAAACATAAAACCGGGGTCATAGAACTCACCTATTGCAGAAGACAAGCAAAACTCCTCTGAACCTGCTTGTACACGAGTTCAAACACCTAAACAAGCAAACAACCAACCAAAGCACATACAACACTTAGAAATCGGTTTCTAAGGTTGAAATCTCAAAGAAACCGAACCAATTAATCACAAAATCCTACTAACCTTGAAGATTCTTCTTCATCTTCATAATTCGACCGAGAGAAATGAGGATTTCAGTTCTTCTTCTTTTGGTTTGTCGAACAGCAGCAGCAACCGAAAGTGTTGTGGGCGGCCATACCACTTTTGCATTAAAATAATAGAATTTGGTACTTTTTACTCTTTTCACCCTTTGACTTTGGCCTTTGTCTACTTTATTCATGATTCTTTTCTTCTTTTGCATTTTGGCCCTTATAAAAATTCGGGTGTTACAAAGTGTAAGCTAAATTGTCACTAATTCGATTTAATTAAAGTCATTTTAACCCTTTTAATCATTGAAATCATTTTAAATTTGAATAAACCTTCTTAAACAGGTCTTTGATCTCTACTAACTCGATTTGTATACAAAATACTTCTTATAAAAATATCTTATCTTTCTTTCAGATGTGATCACACATCATACATACAAATCATATCCATTTACATCATCACAATTCTCTTTCTTGCATATTTATTATTATCTTTCACTGTCGATATGGACCAAAGTGCTATACCCCCCATATAATGTGCATAAACCTGGTACTGGGCCTTGAAGTCTATAAATAGACTCCATCCGTGGTGCATATGCTGACTCTAGTACCGGGGTAGCAACAGTGGTCCCCTCAATCTTAAAGATTGACTCTGTGTACATCCTTTGGGTTAGCTAAACTGTACACAGTTGAGCTAACGACAACATGGTCGTGCACCTCCTGTAAATTTTTACTTGCAAGTCTTTTCATTCTTTATGTTCCACTTTTCATTAATATTAATCTTTCACTTGATTAATAATAATACTTTATGATCATAGGCAATCCACATAAAGCCACATGTTAATATCATAATAGGCACATAAGGACAGCCCACAACATGCATAAGATAATCAGATATAAGCATCAAGTCAACCATGGTCAAACCCTAATCTTGATCTTCCAAAATTCCAGAAAATTCCTTAAGTCTTAAAGAAATGCGGGTGAACAAAACTAATGCGGGTGAACAAAAACTAATGCGGGTGAACAACTTGCAAATGCGGATGAACAAAAACTAATGCGGGTGAACAACTTGCAAATGCGGATGAACAACTTGCAAATGCAGATGAACAACTTGCAAATGCGGGTGAACACTTGGTAATTATTCTGTCTTAAAAGAAATGCTGATGGACACTGTAGCAAATGCGCATGTATAAAAGAAATGCTGATGGACACTTAGGCTGAATTTAGGCAAATGCGGGTGAACAACTGTAAATGCGGATGAACAACTGTAAATGCGGGTGAACAAAACACTTAGGCAATTATCAAGGTGTAAATGTGAATGAACCATCAGACCTGTAAATGAGACTTATGCTATAACCAATTCTAAAACCTCATTTTCATACATTCTTAACATAGATCTATCATGCTAAACTCTTAGAACAAGCTTACAACTTCATAGAACATAGAAGTTCATACACATACATACACAGTTATCATACATAACGGTTGTAAAACATTTTAAATGCATTTTCAGCCCCAAAGAAGTTTAAAAACATAAAACCGGGGTCATAGAACTCACCTATTGCAGAAGACAAGCAAAACTCCTCCGAACCTACTTGTACACGAGTTCAAACACCTAAACAAGCAAAACAACCAACCAAAGCACATACAACACTTAGAAATCGGTTTCTAAGGTTGAAACCTCAAAGAAACCGAACCAATTAATCACAAAATCCTACTAACCTTGAAGATTCTTCTTCATCTTCACAATTCGACCAAGAGAAATGAGGATTTCAGTTCTTCTTCTTTTGGTTTGTCACACAGCAGCAGCAACCGAAAGTGTTATGGGTGGCCATACCACTTTTGCATTAAAAAATAGAATTTGGAACTTTTTACACTTTTCACCCTTCGACTTTGGCCTTTGTCTACTTTATTCAAGATTCTTTTCTTCTTTTGCATTTTGGCCCTTATAAAAATTCGGGTGTTACAAGTCTACCCCCCTTAAAGAGGTTTCTTCCCCGAAACCTATCATTCTTCAAATAACTGAGGGTAGTGGGGCCTCATTTCTACTTCGGTCTCCCACGTACACTCGGAACCCTTTTGATGTTTCCACTGTACCCGCACAAGTGGAACCACCTTATTTCTTAACCTCTTCTCCTTTCGGTCGATGATTGCCACTGGTTGCTCCACATAATTGAGTCGTTCATCCACTTCAATATCATCCAATGGTACAATCATATCTTTGTTGGCTAAGCATTTTCTTAGATGAGATACATGAATGTCGGGTGAATCCCACTTAACTCATCGGGCAATTCTAGACGGTAGGCCACCTCTCCTACTTGTGCAACGATTCGAAAAGGCCCTATGTATCTTTGACTCAACTTGCCCCTCTTCCGGAATTGGATGATCCCTTTCCAAGGCGAGACCTTTAACATGACTTTATCACCCACGTTGAACTCGATGGGTCTATGCCTCTTATCAGCATATGACTTTTGCCTATCTTTGGCTGCCTTCATAAAGGCTTTGATCTTTTCCAGCTTCTCAGTCATAGCCTCAATCACTTAGATGCATCCCAATTCTTTCTACCCAATGTTTCCCCAACACACGGGCGTTCTACACCTCCTACCGTACAGCATCTCGTATGGCGGCGTACCGATACTAGCATGATAACTGTTGTTGTACGAGAACTCTGCTAACGGTAAGTGATCATCCCAGCTTCCTCCAAAGTCAATCACACATGCTCGGAGCATGTCCTCGAGCGTTTGAATTGTCCTCTCAGACTGACCGTCTGTTTGAGGATGGTAAGCCGTGCTAATATGTAGCCTCGTCCCCATGGCATCATGAAATCTCTTCCAGAACTTCGACGTGAACCGAGTGTCACGATCTGACATGATAGACACCGGCACACCATGACGAGCTACAATCTCTTTGATAAACAGATCCACCAATCTCACAGATGAATACGTCTCGCGGATCGGTAGGAAGTGGGCACTCTTTGTCAACCGATCAACTATCACCCAAATAGCATCGTACCCCCTTGCAGTACGGGGTAGCTTCATGATAAAATCCATAGTGATGTGCTCCCACTTCCATTCGGGTATATCCAACGGTTGAGTCTTCCCGTATGGTTTCTGATGTTCTGCCTTCACTTGCAAGCAAGTAAGGCACTTACTTACATACTCTGCCACGTCACGTTTCATACCCGGCCACCAGTAGTCTTTCTTCATGTCTTGATACATCTTGATAGCACCGAGATGAATGGAGTATCGAGTTTTATGAGCTACGTCCATAATTCGCCCATGTAGATTCCCATATCGAGGAATCCATATTCGCCTAAAGCGGGTTTTAACACCGTGGGTATTCTCCCCCAATTTTGCTACTAGACCTCTCATTCGTTCGGAGTTGAGGCGATCTTCTTTTAACGCATCATTTTTAAACTCTTTAACTTGCGTTATCATATCTGAGGTCATCACCAACTGATACGCCTTTACCCGAATTGGTTCGGGTCTCTCCTTCCGGCTAAGGGCATCGGCCACTACGTTGGCCTTGCCCAGGTGGTAATGGATCTCGCAATCATAGTCTTTGATCAACTCTAACCACCTTCTCTGCCTCATGTTGATATCTTTCTACTCGAAGAAGTATTTCAAGTTCTTGTGATCCGTGAAGATTGTGCACTTGGTCCCGTATAAATAGTGCCTCCAAATCTTCAATGCAAAGACCACCGTAGTCAATTCTAAATCATGAGTGGGGTAATTAACTTCATGGGTCTTTAACTGTCGGGACGCGTAAGCTATCACTCGTCCACATTGCATTAGCACGCAACCCAGTCCCGAATAAGATGCATCTGAATACACCCCTAAGTCTTCACTTCCCTTGGGCAATGTTAAGACAAGAGCTTGAGTTAATCTTGCCTTTAACTCCTTAAAAGCATCCTCTTGTTCCCGACCCCACATGAACTTCACATCCTTGCGGGTCAACTTAGTCAAAGGTGAGGCTATCTTGGAAAAGTCTTGAATGAACCTTCAGTAATAACCCGCCAAACCCAAGAAACTGCGAATCTCGGATGGCGTCTTTGGTGACTTCCATTGCATCACTGCCTCAACCTTTGCCATGTCCACCATAATTCCTTCTGTATTCACCACATGACCCAGAAATTAAACCTCACGTAACCAGAAAGCACACTTAGAGAATTTAACATATAACTTTTCTCTCCCAAGTGCCTTCAACACTTCACGTATGTGATCGGCATGTTCTTCTTTGCTCTTTGAATGAATCAAGATATCATCAATGAACACAATCACTGATTTATAAAACATTGGTCGGCATACTCGATTCATCAAATCCATAAAGGCAGCTGGCGCGTTGGTTAAACTGAAAGACATAACGAGGAACTCGTAATGTCCATAACGCGTGTGAAAAGCTGTCTTAGGAATGTCTTGCTCCTTCACCTTCAACTGATGATAACCCAATCGGAGATCTATTTGGGAAAACCAACTGGCACCATGAAGCTGGTCAAACAGGTCATCAATCCTTGGTAAGGGGTATCTGTTCTTCACTGTCAACTTGTTTAATTCACGGTAGTCTATACACATCCTCATACTACCATCCTTTTTCTTTACGAATAATACCTGAGCACCCCAAGGAGGGATACTCGGTCTAATAAACCCCTTGTCCATTAGTTCCTGTAGCTGATCCGTCAATTCTTTCATCTCGGTCGGAGCTAACCGATATGGTGCTTTGGCAATGGGCTACGCACCGGGGATCAGGTCGATCTGAAATTCTATCTCATGGTCCGGTGGCACACCTGGTAGATCTTCGGAAAACACATCCAGGAAATCACGTACCACTGGCACTTCTGATAATTAAGGTATCAACACGTCCACATCCTTCACGTATGCCAAGTAGGCACAACATCCGCGCCTCATACACTTCTCTGCCACTGTCATCGAAATCACTTTCGGAACCGTAGTGACGCGATCACCATAAATTTTCACTGAACTCTCATCGGGTGCAACTAACTGAATCATCTTCTTCCGACACATGATGTTCACCTCATAGGCTGCTAACCAATCCATCCCTAGTACTACATCAAATCCGCCTAGGGGCATCATATATAGCTTAGCAGAGAACTTATGGCCTTCTAGTTCCATGTTGCAGCTTTCCATAATATCAGAGATTCTGGTAGACTTACCAATAGCAGTTTCTATGTCAAAAGGTTCATCGATGCTCCTACTACTAACAAGCAATTTAGCACAGAAGGCAGCAGATATGAAACTCCTACTAGCACCAGAATCAAATAATACAGAGGCACAAGTTTGGGACACAAGTTTGGTTTACTAGGAACACACCTGACACCACGTCAGGGTCTACCCGGGCTTCTTCTCGGGTCATCGTGAAGGCTCTTGCACTTGCCCTCTGCCCTCCTTCTTCCGGCCTCTTCTTCAACCCAGAACTTTCAGCCCTTGGCTTCTTGCAATCCTTGTTTATATGGCCAATTTCACCACAGTTAAAGCACCGTGGGGCTCCACACATCTTTGAAATGTGACCGGGCTTGCCACATTTGTAGCAGACATTCATTCCCAAGCGGCATTCCCCGCTATGTTCCTTCCCGCACTTATCACACCGCTTCAACCCCGAGCTTGCAGTAACCACTCGGCGATTATCCACCCTCGGCCTCTTACTGTTCGGGGTGAAACCACCACGCCCGAATCTCTTCCCGTTCCAACTCCTGTTATTACCACCCGTCTTCTTCACCTCCACCACCTCCACTTCTCTTTCATCATACAGTCTCCCAGCTAAATCCACCACCAACCTAAAAGTGCTCGGTCGGGCAGCGATCAAGTGCCTACGGATGTCAGCAGGCAACCCTTGAATATACCGCTTAATCTTCCTTGACATTGGTGTCACCTAATCCGGCACCAGCCTCGCCATTTCGTTAAACATGGTGGTGTATTGCTGGTGGATCATGGTTCCCGCCTCAAGCTGTAGGAACTCTGTCTCTATTTTGTCGAGTTCTCGATGAGGACAGAATTCCTCAATCACTAACTTTTTCAGTTTACTCCATCTCATCCTCCTGACAGCCCTGTTGCCCTCGGCTTGGACAATATTGTCCCACCAACATAGAGCCGAGTCAACAAATGAGTTAGTGGCAAATTTCACCTTCTGATCCTCCCTGCACTCACTAATATCCAACACTGCCTCCATCTCTCTAACCCAGCGGTGGGCAGTAGCAGCGTTACCGTTGCCGTCAAAAGTAGGGGGTTTACACCATTGGAATGCCTCGTAGCTGCATCCCCTCGCGTTTCCCGCACCTCTACATCTTCTTCATCACTGGAGGCTCCCCTTTCAACATTCATCTCCTCCTCGTCATCATGATCTCCCTCATTCTCCCTTCTCCCAGCAGCAACCCTTCTCTCTTCCTCCTTTTCTTTCCTCTCATCCTTCCTTACGGCCAGGATCACCTCAGTCACGACAGACGGTAGGATCATCTACATGACTTGGTGAACCTCCTCCACCACTCCGGGTGATGAAGCTCGGCTCAGCAGGAGCCGTCTCTACAGTTCTCGTCTTGTTCTTTGAGGCCCGGGGTCTACCAGCACGACCACCCCGTACTCCACCTCTAGAAGCCTTAGATGATCTACCTCCAGCCATCCTCTAACACCATAAGATTCAAACACTCACACGGTCATTCAAGGTAATATCACAGTTAATGTTAAGTATAGTAAGTCCCTAATTATAGTGGCCAGTTGTGATTAGCTACTTACTTTACTCTTCGTTCCCCGAGCCTTTCCTATCCTGACTACATCAGTATTCAAATCTACTAAAGCACATAAATCAAATAGCATGCGCACATAATGCCGGTTATCATAATGAAAAGAAATACCTGATGGCACGTAGCTACTCGGGCTGGCATCCCTCCATTCGGTCCCATTTTCAGTTTAAGTTTAGGTTTTTGAAAATATTTACCCATTTCTCTTAATCTTTGGCTCTGATACCAACTTGTAAGGACTCGTTCCTGGAGACCTCACAGTTGGACAATCATAGCACAATTTATAAAACATTTCATAATTTATTAACACAATGCAGCGGAGTTTAAACTTCAAAACCCATTCATTAACTTTATAAATGCTGTTGCTAAGCAATACATGTTTGATAACAGTTACAAAAGATCATTAGTTGTATTACGAAACAACGGTGTTATCTTCTTGAATGGATGTCTGCCAACTCCCGACGAGTAGCCTCCCCGAGTGCCATCCTCAGCAAATTACCTGCCAACTGAAAACGCATAAAAGTCAGCTTTGCTGAGTGAGTTCTATTTTTAAAATCATAAAAATATCTTGATAGATTTGTATACAAAATACTTCTTAAAAAAATACCTTGTCTTTCTTTCGGATGTGATCACACATCATACATACAAATCATATCCATTTACATCATCACAATTCTCTTTCTAGCCTATTTATTATTATCTTTCACTGTCGATATGGACCAAAGTGCTATACCCCTCATATAATGCACATAAACCTGGTACTGGGCCTTGAAGTCTATAAATAGACTCCATCCGTGGTGCACATATGCTGACTCCAGTACCAGGGCAGCAACAGTGGTCCCTTCAATCTTAAAGATTGACCCTGTGTACATCCTTTGGGTTAGCTAAACCATACACAGTTGAGCTAACGACAACATGGTCGTGCACCTCCTGTAAATTTTTACTTGCAAGTCTTTTCATTCTTTATGTTCCACTTTTCGTTAATATTAATCTTTCACTTGATTAATAATAATACTTTTTTGATCATAGGCAATCCATATAAAGTCACATGTTAATATCATAATAGGCACATAAGGACAGCCCACAACATGCATAAGATAATCAGATACAAGCATCAAGTCAACCATGGTCAAACCCTAATCTTGATCTTCCAAAATTCTAGAAAATTCCTTAAGTCTTAAAGAAATGCGGGTGAACAAAACTAATGCGGGTGAACAAAAACTAATGTGGGTGAACAACTTGCAAATGCAGATGAACAACTTGCAAATGCGGATGAACAAAAACTAATGCAGGTGAACAACTTGTAAATGCGGATGAACAACTTGCAAATGCGGATGAACAACTTGCAAATGCGGGTGAACACTTGGTAATTATTCTGTCTTAAAAGAAATGCTGATGGACATTGTAGCGAATGCGCATGTATAAAATAAATGCTGATGGACACTTAGGCTGAATTTAGGCAAATGCTGGTGAACAACTGCAAATGCTGGTGAACAACTATAAATGCGGATGAACAACTGTAAATGCGGGTGAACAAAACACTTAGGCAATTATCACAGTGTAAATGCGGATGAACCATCAGACCTGTAAATGAGACTTATGTTATAACCAGTTCTAAAACCTCATTTTCATACACTCTTAACATAGATCTATCATGCTAAACTCTTAGAACAAGCTTACAACTTCATAGAACATAGAAGTTCATACACATACTTACACAGTTATCATACATAATGGTTGTAAAACATTTTAAATGCATTTTCAGCCCCAAAGAAGTTTAAAAACATAAAACCAGGGTCATAGAACTCACCTATTGCAGAAGACAAGCAAAACTCCTCCGAACCTGCTTGTACACAAGTTCAAACACCTAAACAAGCAAACAACCAACCAAAGTACATACAACACTTAGAAATCGGTTTCTAAGGTTGAAATCTCAAAGAAACCGAACCAATTAATCACAAAATCCTACTAACCTTGAAGATTCTTCTTCATCTTCATAATTCGACCGAGAGAGATGAGGATTTCAGTTCTTCTTCTTTTGGTTTGTCGAACAGCAGCAGCAACTGAAAGTGTTGTGGGCGGCCATACCACTTTTGCATTAAAATAATAGAATTTGGTACTTTTTACACTTTTCACCCTTCGACTTTGTCCTTTGTCTACTTTATTCAAGATTCTTTTCTTCTTTTGCATTTTGGCCCTTATAAAAATTCGGGTGTTACAAAGTGTAAGCTAAATTGTCACTAATTCGATTTAATTAAAATCATTTTAACCCTTTTAATCATTGAAATCATTTTAAATTTGAATAAACCTTCTTAAACAGGTCTTTGATCTCTACTAACTCGATTCAAGCCAAAAATGATCAAATCAATGTAAACTTCATCTCGAAATCAACACTTGTAGCTTGAATCTTCTTCAAATTCACCTCAAGTTCATCAAAATCAATCTAGAGTTCCATAGCTCTGATACCAATTGTAAGATTCACAAGTAGATTGATCTTGTACATTAAACGCGAAATGAATATTGCATTGTGTGATAGAACAAGTAAGAGATCAAGATGAACACACAATGTAAATAAATTTGCACTTGAATTTTAGAGACAATTACAATACAAATTAAGAAAATATGCAATGTGTTAATGATTACAAAGAATAAGCATCTATCTATACAAAACGGATGTTCTCGTGCAAGAACATCCTCTCGCGTGGAAACTAATTTCATCAAAAGCTTGATTTTGATTTTCGAGCCTCTAGATTTAATCCTTACATTTTGCATGTCTGGATAAAGTAGAAAAATATGAAAAGCACATTGAGGATTTAATAAAAGAGGTTAATAAGTTAAAATAATTTAATTTTGAATATTTTAGAACTTAAAAAACCTATAAATTTAAAATAGATGTTGAAAAGGTTAATATTGCTAAACTTAAGCTACTTTTAAGTTATAAGGAATACTTATACAGAGATGCTAAGAAAAAATAGAGGAACTTACTACACAACTAAATGACACATCAAATGAGTTTTCTTTAGCTAAAATCAGTGTTGATAATTTTGAAGTTCTTTGATTACGATTGTTGACTGTATTTCTCGTTTTGTTTCAAACAATGATGTTTCTTTACAAAGTTCAGTTTGTAAAAATAATAATCCTTCAAATTTTGATTGTGATTCATTAAAAATCCAAGTATAAAAATAAATTTCCTAAACCTATTACTAATGGTGAAAGAAATTTTTTAAAATACTCTAACAAGGATTTGTATTGGTTAAAAGAAAAAGGCAACCCTGTTAAACAACCGAAAGTTGTTGTTCGCTCGACGAGTACTCCATAGAAGCACTCATCAGTGAACACATCTTGTTCCTTAACCTATAAACAAGCTGAGCATGATTGTGAGAAAAGAAAAGTAAAGTTTGAGAGTCTTCCTAAGAAACCAATGAACGGTTGTGAGAATAACCCTGGAGTTGATATATATCATTTACTATCATCATCACAAAGGATGAACAGCTTCGGACATGCTCCTTATGCTAGGAAGCTAAAATGTTATATCTATGTCACTTCAGACCACTTTGAATGAAACTACCACTCTCATCCTAATATGCCTTATCATTAGATAATGTAGAAGAGTATAGCAAGGAAAAAGATGTACTCTTATCCTATTAAAGTTGAAAATCCTAGGCATAGAAGAATGCACATCCCAAAGTTAAAACTTCTGATGGAAATTGGAATACAACCAAAAACAAACACAAGGTTTTAATATTAACAAAATTGTTATTGTCAAGCAGCAAATCAAACCTAAAGTTACCATAACAGAGGTAACAAATCCGTTTGTTAAAGTAAAATTTGAATGGGAAGTTAAATGAATGTTGGTTGCATCTCCAATAATTGAAAAGATATTAGACTCAAGATTACTAAAAGTATCATATATTAATGCTTTAGGGATACCCACAACTAAAAGGGCTTGGATATCAACGACTAACTAATCTCTTTACATGTGCAATGAAAGCCAAGGAGGTTTGTAAAGATCCTATGATAGGTTGATAGTGGTTGTTCTAGGCATATGACATGAGAGATCTCTTTATACATGATATAAAACAATTCAATGAGAGGTATATCTCGTTTGAAGGACACAAGAGAGGTAAGATCAGCATCAAAGGTACAACTAAACATGCTGTGTTATGCTTTAAAAGCATTTATTTTGTTGAGGAACTAACCATAGTGTAAGGTAATATCAGAAGATAATAAGACTGATGCAACCAAAGAAGCCAAAACAACCAAAGGTCTTCCTGCATACATGCACTGGACGTACAAAGGTAGAAGTGTTTCAGAAGTTTTACACACTACATCAAAAAATACTCTAAGTGTAAAATCTTCTGAAGCCAAAGTCCAAATCTTCCGAAGCCAAAGATGAAGTCTTCCGAAGCTTCAGAGACAAAGTCTTCCAAAGCCATTTGCAGTGAAGACTGATTTCTTCCAAAGACAGAGAAAGACATGTTTTCTCTGATCTACTTTACATAAAGCTGACACACTTTCCGCTGCAACTCTGAAGACTCACCAACTTGTATGAGTTGGTGAAAAATCCATGCTTTTGTAAACTGTAGATTAACGTCTTTGTTTGTAACTTCCTACTTTTGTACCTGTAAACCTTTTTGTAATAGAAAAGGATATGAGCTATGGCATGTCATAGTCACTAGTCAAAAGGCAATCTGCCTTTTAACTTTAGATTGATCTTGTTGTCTAGATTAGTCAATTCTAACTGTTCTTCTAAGTATTGACTATTGTAGGATGTAGTATAAAGAGTCTCAGGTTCTTGTAACTTAGATATGCTTTGTAACACTTGCAATAGAACTTAAGAGCAATATACAACACTCCTTGAAAACCATATTTTTGTGTTAATGTTACTTGTTTTGTCTCATTACTTACTTGTGTTCTTAGTATCCTCATAATCAAACCTGGTTCCCTATTTGAACTGTTAAGTGTTCTAAGTCTCTTCTCATTGTGAAACTGATTGTGTTAGGCACCCTTACTCGGTCCTGCAATTGGTATCAGAGCATTTCATGCTCTTGATTGTAAGATCTCACCATCTTTAATCCTCTCAGTTTCATAGTTTACTTAACATCTCAAATGACAACTATCACAAAGGCTGATATGGAAACTGGTACAATGACAAAGTCCCCACTGATCACTCCTGAAGACTTTGATACTTGGTGTCAAAGAATGGAAGGGTTTACCAAGTCTCAATACTCCAGGATGTGGAGGGCTGTTGTCGATGGACCTCATGTACCATCCACCTCTTCAGCTGCTGGTTGTGGTGGTATGATACCAAAGGAAGTGGGTGACTATTCTAAAGAAGACTGGAAGAAGATTGATATTGATCAGAAAGCCATGACCGCCCTCCAAACTACTATTCCAAACTCTATCTATAGAGGCTTCAAGAAGGGCACTAAAGCTGATGTATGAGGGATCTAATGAAGCAAAAGAAAACAAGAAAGACCTCTTGAAGCATCAGTTTGAGAACTTCACCTTCAAGATAGGTGAAACCATGACTCAACAATACTTCAGGTATGTTGAGATTGTGGATACTCTGGCGGATGTTAGAGTAACTCTTGAGAATAGGGACATTGTGAGGAAGTTCATGTCCTCTCTTCCAGACAATGGAAACCCTATTGTGTGGTCATCAAGAGGATTGAGAACCTCAAGACTCTTACTCTCACAGAGTTGTATGGTATCCTCAGTGGCTACTAGATGGAGATGAACATGCAAAATCCATCTGGTAACTCCAACAACCAACAGAGTTCAGCCCTTCATGTGGTTTAAAGGGATTGCAAAAAACCACACACCATCTCATCTGCTACCCTGATAAATCATAAAAGGGTCCTTTCATCACCTTTCCGAAGACACCAAGGGAAGGCTACATCCCTGGAAGCCCATTCCAGGAAACAAGCTCTTCACAAGCTTTTGTGTCTTCTGATGAAAAGCCAGGGCAGAAAAATGTGTTCATGAAGAAGAGACCTTTAAGAACATAATATCCTCATCCCTACATGCAAACGTTTGTTATCAGAATAAGCAGGGACTGGGATCTACTAAGATAGCTCCTCCACAGACTCTATTGTCTGTAAGATCTCCAAGGTGTGAAACTTGCAAAGATGAGCTTCCCCTCATAGACCCCATTGTTGAAGAGGATGAAGAGGAGATAGTGAAGGATGACTCTGAGAAGAGTGAAGAAGATCATCCTAAGAAGGGTCACTATTCTCCTGAGGAGAGGAAAGAGTCTGGAATGACCAAGTCAAAGAGGAAGAACTTGATCAGAAGAGCTAAGAGAAGATCAAAGAAGGCTCAAAAGATCAAGGCCACTTTCGACTCCAAGCAGAAACAAGTGTTCATCTCTGCAGGGTTTGAAGTGGTAAAGGCTGAAGACTCAAATATGAACGAGAGTACCAGGAGTTCTAGTTTAGTTCCAAATCATTCCAGCAAAAAGAAGAAGACTGACCAGTTATGTATCACTGCTACACAGCCTGAACCATCCTGCTCCAAGAGCAAGCCTCTCCGTAACAAGCTTGTTGCATCATCTTTGAAGATGAAGATGGAGAAGGAAAGTGATCAAACTTAGTCTTGATCCCAAAAGAAGACTCCTAGAAGAAAGCAAATGGACTGCATCATGTGTGGTAGTACTTCTCATCTGGCTAAGGATTGCACCTACAATCCCAAAAGCACTATCCACATGGTCAAAGAGAAAGCTTCTGGGTAGAAGAAGGAAAAGCAAGCTTCAGAAGGAAACTATGTTTCCTTCGAAAGCTCCAAAGTGAAGAAGAAGACAAGTGAAAACTTGCCTTCTGAAGAAATTTTGGTCTCGAAAGAAAGGAATACTTCCGAAGTACTAAAGCATGCTACATGAAAGCAAGATCTTCCGAAGGTCCAGTATCCAAAACTTCAGAAGTTATTAAAACTTTTGAGGTGTTGAAGGTCAAGTCCAATCTTCCAAAGATGGTGTGGAAGATGAAGAAAGACCTGGTGATTGAGATTTCTTCATCAACAGCAACTAATGATCCTCAAAGATTGAATATAGGATCTGTTACTGTTACATTGTCTTCAGATCACTTTGAAAAACCCAAGACCAATGAGTCTTGGGTTTCTAAGTGTAACTAACCACTTCTTTTTGTGCAGGAACAGCTAAAGACCAAGGCAAATATATGGATCATTTATAGTGGCTGTTCCAGACACATGACTGGCAATGGTTCTTTGCTTCATAATTTGAGAAAATTGATGGAGGACCAGTTGCTTTTGAAGGAGATACTGGTAGTTACATCACTGGAAGGGATATGGTCACAAATGGTAATCTCACCATTAAGAAGGTAAATTTTGTTAAGGAGCTTGGATACAATCTACTGAGTGTATCCCAATGTTATGACCAGAGACACAACATGCTCTTTACTGAGCAAGAGTGTATTGTTCTCAAGCCCGGGGTGGTCATTCCTCAAGAGCATATCCTGCTTAGAGCCCTAAGGAAAGGGAACATGTACAAGATGGACTTGCAGAAAACATCTCCCTCAGGAGAGGTTTCTTGCTTTCGATCTAAAGCAAATAATGATGAGTCTTTCCTATGGCATAAAAGAATGTGCCATGTAAACTTTAAGAACATGAATAAATTAATTAAGAATGATTTGGTAACTGGAATGCCAAAAAAAGAGTTTACAAGTGATGATCATTGTGTTGCATGCCTGAAAGGGAAGCAACACAAAGTGTCTCATAAGCCAAATGAAAACAACTATCACTACTCCCCTACACTTATAACACATGGATCTCTTTGGCCCCACCAGTGTAATGAGTTTAGGAAGGACCTTATATTGTTTAGTAATCACAAATGATTTCACAAGATTCACTTGCGTCTTTTTCCTTAGAACTAAGGATGAGACTCCTGAAATCTTGAAGAACTTTATTCTAAAAATTAAGAATCAATCTGATCACAAGGTCAAGACCATAAGATGTGATCAAAGAACCGAATTTAAGAGCCAAATCCTTGATACATTTTGTGATGAAAAGGGTATTACAAGACAATATAGTGCTCCCTGGACTCCTTAGCAAAATGGTGTTGCTAAAAGGAGAAACAGGACACTTATTAAAGCTATAAGCACCATGTTGTCTGACTCTAAACTGCCCATCACCTTCTAGGCAGAGGTAGTTAACACGGCCTGCTATGTGAAAAATAGAGTTTTAGTGGTTAAGACTCATGGTAAGACTCCTTATGAGCTGTGGCACAAAAGGAGACCATTTATTGGTTTCCTCAGGCCATTTGGATGTCCTTGCACCATCTAGAATACCAAAGATCAAGTAGCCAAATTTGATGAGAAGTCAGATGATGGACACTATTGGATATTCTTCCTAAGCTAAGGCTTATAGAGTATACAATCTCAGAACTAGAGTAGTTGAGGAGTCAGCCAATGTGACCTCCAATGAGCACACTCCTAGTGTGAAAGGTTCTGGTCTGGATTAACTATTTGTTCTTGACTTAGTTACCGACTGTTTTAACAAGTCTTGTGAGAAAGTTTCAGGATCTACAGATAACATATCAACAGGAGATCCCGACCCAAGATTTGAGCTAAGAAGACCAAGCAAGATTACTACCTCAGCTCTATTGATGACTAACCCTGCAAATGAAGATCCTATCAGCACAAACATGACAAATTCAGCTGATACATCTGAGATGCCTTCAAATTCCAGCTCAGAGGTTCAAAACTCAGGTGAAGGAGCTTCATATATAGGAGGAAATGGAGGTGGTGATAGTGATCAAGAATTTCTTGATGCTGATAATCACTCCATAGAAGACAACATAAATGATGTCACACACTCATTAGATCAAGTCTCACTTGAAAAGTGTGCTGATGTGGTGGGTGACACTCCATTACCGGATCTAAATTTCTCTAATCTAGATCTTTCAAATTAACTTGCTATGATCCCTCAACTCAGGATCCACAAGTCACACCCCACCACAAACATCATTGGAAATATTGATACAGGGGTGAGAACAAGAGGACAAACCCATGACAGAAATGTTTGTCTATATTCTTGCTTCTTGTCCCAAGTAGAGCCAAAGAAAGTTGATGAGGCTTTGAAAGATAGAAGATGGGTTGAAGCAATGCAAGAGGAGCTGCTTCAATTCAAAAGACAAAAGGTTGGGAACCTATGTCCTCTTCCTCATGGGAAGACTATCATAGGAACCAAGTGGGTTTTAGGAACAAGAAGGATGATCGAGGACTTGTTATCAAGAACAAGGAAAGACTAGTTGTTCAAGGGTACACACAAAAAAAGGGAATTGATTACACAGATGTTTTTGATCCTGTGGCAAGACTTGAAGCTGTAAGAATATTTTTGGCTTTTGCTGCATCCAAGGATTTCAAGGTCTATCAACTTGATGTCAAGTGTGCTTTTCTGTATGGGGTGATTGATGAAGAGGTGTATGTCAAACAACCACCTGGCTTTGTAGACCTAAATCATCCTGATTATGTTTGCAAGCTTAATAAAGCTCTATATTGGTTGCACCAAGCTCCAAGGAAGTGGTATGAAACACTATCTTAGTATCTCTGTCAACATGGTTACAAGAGAGGTACTATAGATGGAACTCTCTTCATCAAAGGAATAAGGAATGACTTAATGCTGGTTCAAGTATATATGGATGACATTATCTTTGGGTCAACTAATCCAAAGCTCTGTAAAGACTTTGAGAGGCTGATGAAGAACAGATTTAAAATGAGTGCCATGGGGGAACTAAATTTCTTTCTGGAAATTCAAGTGAAGCAAGTTGACAATGGCATCTTCATAAGTCAGTCAAAGTATGTAAAAGACATACTTACAAGATTCAACATGGCTGAATGTAAGGTTGCTAAGACACCCATAGCCAGAAACCACTCCCTAGGACCTGATCTTGAGAGGGAGTGTGTCGATGTATGATTGGGTCTCTTATGTACCAAACAGCCAGCAGGCCTGATATCATGTTTGCCACATGCATCTATGCAAGATATCAAGCCAACCCCAAGATGTCACACCTGGTTGCTGTCAAGAGGATTCTTAGATTTCTCAAAGGTGCTCCCAAGCTTGGCCTTTGGTATCCAAAGAGTTCTGACTTCAATCTGTATGCTTATACAGATAGTGACTATGGTGGTTGCAACATGACTGCAAAGTCTAGGTTTGGGGGATGTCACTTCCTTGGTGCAAGGATTGTTCATGGCAATGCAAGAAACAATCTTGTTTCTCTGCATCAACTACTGAGGCTGAATACATTGCTGTTGTAAGTTGTTGTGCTTAAGTGCTTTGGATTCAGAATCAAATGCTGGACTATGGATTCAACTTCAAAGAGACTCCCATCCACATAGACAACAACAGTGCTATCTCCATTATAGAGAATCCTATGCAGCACTCAAGGACCAAACACATCAACATCAAGTATCATTTGATTAGAGATAATTTTAAGAAGGGATTAATCAAATTAGTGAAAGTTAACATAAGTGAACAATATGCTGATCTATTCACTAAAGCTTTTGATGAACAGAGATTCAAATATCTTGTATAAGCTATTAGGATGATTAACTTTGAGTAGATTTTCTTAAAACTTAAATCAACTTTATTTCTAAAACCTGTGTGTCCTAAGTTGTCTATTTTATCACCTTCATAAGCCCAGTTTATTTTGGAAGAATATTTTTTATGATATTCCTTAGATTTTTGAAAATTTTTTAAACATATTTTCCTTCAGAAGATTTCAAGTTGACTTCGGAAGAAATTTATGTCTTCAAATCAACTAACTACTTATAAGAAATTTAAATTTGGAATAAATTTTGAGATTGTTTTCCGAAGCTTAAATATGCTTCTAAGTACTTACATGTATTTGAAGGACAAATATCTTCAGAAAGCAATTAAGTCTCGAAAGATTTATTCTCTTTAGAATAAAACTCCCAATTCTTAATATCTTTCGAAACCAAATATGTGTCAGAAGAAAAAACATTTCTAAGTATTTTCTTCCAAAGCCAAATTTTCACAACTCTTAAGAATATCTTCCAAAGCCAAATTGACTTCGGAAGCTTTTTCTTAAAACTTCCGAAGCTAAATTACCTTCGGAAGATTTTCAACTTCCACATAACTACCTTTTTGGGCACTTTTTCAGAGGTGGGACCTATTTTTAGATTTTAAAGTTTATCCTTTTGCATTAACTTTGTTTCAAATCCATTTCATATATATTCTCAACGATTCCCCCTCTTCTCACTCTCCTCTTCATCTATATTGTTCTCTAACCTAATTTCACCCACAACCCGCCTTCGTTCTTATCTTTCTTCACCGAAAAGCTACTTCAAATGGCCAACCTTGACCGCAGAAATCAACCCAATTTTTCCATGCATCTTCACAGGCAACATAATCAAATAATGTTCAACTTTTCAAATGGTGAACAAGAAACTTTCAACTTTTCAAACCTGAGTTTCTATGAGTGCATAAATCTAGTTGATCTTCCACTTGTCAACCCAAGCCAAAACAGACAAGCTGGAAGACTAGCAGACTGGATACAAGAAAAGGTACTAGAAGAGTTCAAGATGAGATCAAGATTATATAGACAGAGGATACCAGGTGAGATCTTTGGTCAACTGGATATTGAGGTGGACCCCAAGATTAGCTTCAAAGGGAAAACCTTGACTAAAGGCCCAGAGGTTGAGCCTGTGAACCTTGAGACAGGATCTCCTTCTACACCCAGTACCCTTAGTGAAGCACCAGCTAGTGATGTTGCTCTACAACCACTCTCTGGCCAGAGCTTGACTGCTGAACCAAGCAATGAAGGCCAAAGCTCTCTCCACCCTGAGTCACCAAGGCCTGTGCGTGACAAAGGGAAGAGGAAAATGACCTCTGAGGAGTTAGAGGTGGAGAAGAGAGAGAGGAAGAGGAAGCTAAGGGGAGAGAGTTTAGGAGGGTCCTCAGGCTTCATGCAAGCTGCTATCCAAGCTGCCCCTAGGCCAAACACTCAAGATGATGAGTTGAGGGTAGCCAGGCTAAACTACCTGGGGACCAGAAACTATAATGTTGATGAACTCATATCTCTCCCCTTAGAAGAGTTGAATGAGCTGGCTGACACTGAGGTGTCAAATGAGAGGAGGGAGGCAGAGGATGCAGCATTGCTCCTCAAGATTAAGGAAGAAAGGAGATTAAAAATGCTCTACAAACATGCTCCTGTCCTCTCCATAGTTCAAGAAAGTCCTGAGACAGAGATTGTGGCAGATGCATAACCTCAGGTAGATAGGGAAGCTGAAAGAATGAATATGATCAACTACCTGAGTGCCACAGGACTCTATCAGGTAGCTGCACTTCTTCCCTTATCCTTTGAGTACATAGAGTTTGAATATCTCAAGCAGCTGGAGGAACAAGCCACAAAAGAAAGAAAAGTTGCTAAGAGAAAGTTAAGGGAAGAAGCTGCAAGGTCAAGGGCCATCATCCACAAAAGCCAAAAGAAGTCTAAAGATAGACAAAGGATAATGAGCTTCTTGAAGCTGTATGGATTCTCTGGAAGGAGGCTTGGTCCTATGTCTCTATCCACCATGGATGAGCATATAAGAGTGATCAAGCAGAAGATCAAAAGGGTAGAGCTTGTAGATTTGCATTCTCCACCAAGTCCAGCTCAACCTAAAGTTGAGGTAAAGGTTGAACCCCCTGAGACAACATAACCTGATCCTAGAGCTGCATCTCAGCCAACTTCATCTTCTGATCTGCAGCATCGTTCTCCTCTCTCTCCATCTGAACCTGTGAGAAAAGAGATCCCAACTGAGAGGGACAAAATAGAACAATCTGGTGCTGAAGACCAGTCATCTCAGTTGAAAACTTCAAAGAGGAGGAAAAGGATGGCCAGCAAAAGTGTTTCAAAGAAGAAGAAAACCAAGGCATCCACCTCCACACCTTAGGATGAGTCAGAGCATCTTGAGGAAGTGCATGAAGAGGCTGCTCAACCAACTCCTATTCAAGTAGAGCCTCTTGCCATTAGAAGACCCATCTTGTCCTAGAGTTTTGCTACCAATCCGGATAGATGGTATGTCATCAGAGATCAAGGAGGTCAAGATGTCTACTTCTAGCAAGACATGCTTGATCTTCCTCTACATGATCTCTATGACATGAGAAGATACTATGAAAGTCTGAAGGATCCTGACCAGATGATGAAGAGAGGCTTAGTCTTGATCCTAATAAGGACTAACAACATCTGAAGTACTTCTCTGTTTTGGTAGCATCAGCCTAGGGTGAGTTTGTAAGGTAATATCAGAAGATTATAAGGCTGATGCAACCAAAGAAGCCAAAACAAGCAAAGGCTTTCCTGCATGCATGCACTGGACGTACAAAGGTAGAAGTGCTTCGGAAGTTTTACACACTACATCAGAAAACTTCTAAGTGTAAAATCTTCCGAAGCCAAAGTCCAAATCTTCCGAAGCCAAAGATAAAGTCTTCTAAAGCTTCAAAGACAAAGTCTTCCGAAGCCATTTTGCTGTAAAGACTGATTTCTTCCAAAGATAGAGAAAGACATGCATTCTCTGATCTACTTTACATAAAGCTGATAGACTTTTCGCTGTAACTCTAAAGACTTACCAACTTGTATGACTTGGTGAAACGTCCATGCTTTAGTAAACTGTAGATTAAGGTCTTTGTCTGTGACTTCCTACTTTTGTACCTGTGAACCTTTTTGTAATAGAAAAAGATGTGAGCTATGACATGTCATAGTCACTAGTCAAAAGGCAATCTGCCTTTTGACTTTAGATTGATCTTGTTGTCTAGATTAGTCAATTCCAACTGTCCTTCTAAGTATTGACGGTTGTAGGATGTAGTATAAAGAGTCTCAAGTTCTTGTAATTTAGATATGCTTTGTAACACTTGCAATAGAACTTGAGAGCAATATACAACACTCCTGGAAAACCATATTTCTATGTTATTTTTGCTTGTTCTGTCTCATTACTTACTTGTGTTCTTAGTATCCTCATAACCAAACCCGGTTCCCTATTTGAATTGTAAAGTGTTGGTGGAGTCTCTCCTCATTGTGAAACTGATTGTGTTAGGCACCTTTACCCAGTCCTGCACATAGTTTGTTAACTGTGCCATAGATGTATGATAAAAGGTTTTCAACACACTTTACTGACAAAAAGCGCTTAATCTTAAAATTAGGTTTTGTGATACCCAAAAGTTGGATATTGATGAGAACAACTAGAAGAAATAAATCATGTTATCAATATGAATAGTTCAACTATTCATTAATATGCATGTCTGTTTCCAAAATCATCCGAGTCCAATGCACTGCTATGGCATCATAGGTTACTCCATGAAATTTAAAAAACTTAAGCCAACTTGTTAAGAGTAATCATGTTTAGGTGTTACCAATTAAAGAGTATTTCATAATTGAAAAAAATATATTTCATGTGCAAATGGTAAACAACACAAGAAACCTCATAAAGCATAGCTATTTAACTCGATTGGTTCACTTCTTAATTAATTTCATAAGTATATGTTTGGTCAAGTGAATGTAAAAAGAATAGGGCATAAATCATATTGTTTAGTTATTATTGGTGATTAATTACAGATTACATGAGTTTTCTTTTTGTCTAAGAAACATGAGACTATCGAGCTGGTCTAACTATTTATAACACTTATCGAGAATCAGACAGACACGAAAGTCAAGATAATTCATAGTGATAACGGGATAGAGCTCAAGAACGCTTAGAAAGAAAGAGTTAAACTCTCATATAAGCTACATGTAGTATGCCTTGTGATTCCAAGCAACCATAGTCTTCTAGTCTGAAGCATTCAACACCAATTGTTATGTTTAGAATCATGTACTTCTCAACAAGAGTCATTAAAAGACACCATAAATGATCTTCTGCTAGTAAAACCCAAGGTGGGGCATTTCAAGCATTTAGATGTCCTTGCACATTGCTACATACAGATGAAGGACCAAATTTCAATAAAAAGGTAGACGAATGCCACTTCGTTGGGTATTCTTCCAACATGACAACATATCAGGTCTACGGTAAGAAGACAAAGCAGATTCTTGGGTCATATGAGGCATGTTCTCAAAAGCACTCGCAGTTGGTCATTCATAGCATAAAACAATTATAAATGTAACAACTGCAGCGAAAATCATAATTTGTCTTTAAAATAATACTTGTCTTAAAACATCATTGGATTTCATTTAAACATGAAAACTGTATTCATAAAAACATCATTCTAAAACAATAGATGCTAGACTTGAACTATCCTAGTAGCTCCATTGTCCTTGCATGCATCTCCTCAGCATCAACGGTTACCTCTCAACTAATATGCATACAAAGTTAGCAACGCTAAGTGAATTCTAGTTTTATAATAAAACATACCTTATATACTTTAATACACTTGCCTTTCCATACGTGCACACATCAATACATACATATTAACATGTTCATATCTTAATCTTTGATCATTATTTCTTTCAATCATTTAATGTTATCTTTAATTGCAATGGATTGGTATCATGTGCTAGACCCCAAACATTGTGCACAAAGCTAGAATCTATGCTAGGACCAATAAATACACCCATCCTTTGTACGTATACGTGGTCCTAATCCCAAGGTCCAAAGATAAACAATCCCTTTCATCCATGGTCAATCACAAGTATTAGATCCTCGTGTTTATCCTTATGGGCTAGCTAAGCCGCACATGTCAAACTAAACATCAACTTAAACTTAGCTAATTTGCCTATAATATAACCATTTCAATCAGAATCATCATATTAAGCATATATAAATATAGTAGTATGCATAATAGCCCCAAAACATGTAAAAACTAGAATGAAAAGGGACTAGAACTCAACTTTTGAAGACTAAAACCAACAACACCCTTTTCCGGAGAGCTTCTCGATCAACTGCATAATCATGCACTAAAACCATTACAAACATTCATTAATGCATAAATACATCATACATCATTGAATACATACCTTAAACACATCTCAGTCTTGCTTTTTTCTCTAAATTTTACCCCTCCCCCCCTCTCTCTAAACAGCAGTAGTAGTACTTTTCGCACAAGGGAGTGAAACAAGGGCATCCTCAGCCTTATTTAGGCTTCCCCAATCCTGAGCAATGTTCTCTCGCGAGAACCTTTTTTTTTTTTGCACGAGAACCATTTTTTTGCATGAGAACCATTTTTTTGCGCAGGAACTTTTGAGGTGTTACAAGTCTATGCCACTTATTTAGGTTTTGTCCTTGAAACCTGTCAGTCGTTGAACAATTATGGATAATGTTGCCTCATCTCTTCTTTAGTGTCCCATGTAGACTCTGACCCTTTTCTATGCCTCCACTATACTCGTCAAGTGGAAACATTTTGTTCCTTAAATGTTTCTCTTTTCTATCTATGATAGCCATAGGCTACTCCACATAATTCAACTGCTCATCCACCTTAATATTTTAAAGTGACACGATCATAGTATCATTGGCCAAACACTTTCTCAGATTAGATACATGGAATGTAGGATGAATTCCACTTTCTCAGACAGGTTTGATATCTCAAACAATATTCCTATATTATGCTAATAATTCTTGTTGTACACGTTTAATTGTAATAGGAACACGTATAAGAGATTAAGTCAACCCTCAAAAGTCAAAGAAAACATTTAACAATGGTTTACACACGTTCAAAGTCTATTTCAATTTTCATGAAGACTAGTTCACCAAAGAATCTCGATATTTCCAGGATATGGCCGAGGATATCGGTTGACCTTAGCTGTTAGGTTTTGCTATAAATGAGGCTGGATTGATTGATTTAGACACTTGATTTATACATAGCTTTCACTTACTCTCTACTACTAGCTTGCACACACTCAAACAATCATTATAACACTTAGCATCGATCGAATCTAGCTCTCGAGTTGTGCTTTATTTTTAAGTATTAATAAAATTGGTCGCCGACGAGTTGTCAGGTGCCAAGGGCTTTTTTGTGCTGGAGATCAATAAGATCAAGGGCTTTTTCCCCTTCCAAAAATCATTTGTCTTTGATTTTCTTTGCTTTTACTCGTTCATTTCTGTGATATTCCGGTCGATATTCCAGTATTGTTTAGATATTCCAGTCAATATCCTGAAATAGCACACTAACTCACTTTACTAATTTGTTCATAGATTATTCTGGTAATTTTTTATCAAAACAATTTGGCGCCCATCGTGGAGCAAGTGTCGCTATAATCTTTAAAATCTTTCGAAACAACTTTCGTTTATTCAGTTCTTTCATTCACTTTTTCCTTTTAGAAAAATGGCTTCTCAATCAAAGCAATCTTTATCTTTAGTACCTTCTTTTTCTATTTCTGCTTCCTTGAACTCATCTCTTTCTCCTCCTCCTCCTGCTTTCAAAAATTTCAGAAGAATAAGGATAAGGCTGTCAGCAAATCTGCTACTCCTATCTTTGATATCCCCAGATCTGGATATCCTGGTGGAACATTTGCCTCAGTTTCTGATGAGGAATTCCGCTCGATAATATCCTTGATGAAGCAATATATGGCACAGCAGCAGTAGCAGACGAACGAGCTGGTGTTGAATGAACTCATGGAGTTGAAGTCAGCGTCCAAATAGTTAGCCCAAGATATGGAAACACCACCCCCTAAGACACTTAATTTTGATTATGTAGGGTCCTATAGGGTGCAGGATGATGACATATTCCTGATGCAGGATAGCACGGCCGGACCAACTGCTTCAATCAGAACTACAACCACGAGAGACATGGGATTTTCCTCAGGATTCTCCTCGGGATCGACCTCAGGATTATCTTCGGGATATCCCATAGGATATTTCTCTAGAACCTTTGCCGATGATATTTTTACAAATAGAAATGCTTCAGCTACTAATGGCTTTCAAACTATGCAGGATATACGGATGAGTACCGCTAGCTTGAGAGATCCAGAAGCTTTAAAATATGATCTCTAATGTGTCGAGTGTGATAATGCCTATACCAAAAGTATCCAACTCTTGTCATAGAATATCCCTCTTTGCACCACCAATCTATGATGCTAAAATCCCAAAAAGATCTCAAAATTCTAGCATGAAGCTCTATGATGGTTCAACTGATCCTGAAGAGCATATTGCTCTGTATAGGGAAAGGATGGAAATCAATCTCATCCCTGTACATTTGAAGAAAGCTTGCCTATGCAAAGGATTTGGATCAACATTAACAGGGCCAACCCAACAATGGCTACCCAGTCTCCCTCTTTATTCTATTACATCTTTTGCTCATTTAATTAATATGTTTAATAGTCAGTTTTCATGTAGTTGAGCATTTGAAAGATTGACAACTAATATGTATAGGGTGATCCAAACTCCAGGGGAATCCTTGAGAGAATATGTAAACAAATTCAGCAAGGAAGCTTTGGATATCCCTAACCTTGACATGCCAACAGCGGTTCAAGCTTTCAAAATGGGCTTGATGAAAGATTTTGCATTTTATGAGGATCTTGTGATGAATCCTTGCAAGAACCTGGATGAAGTTAGAAACAAGGCCTTGAGGTTCATAAGGCTCGAGGAAGACAGGAAGATCCAGCAAAGGATCGATGGATGTTCAGAATATGAGAACCCCAAAAGAAAGTTAGAATCCTCTTCAAAATATTATCGTTCCAAGCTGTATTCCCGAAATGATAACAAGAAAGTAAACGTCATCGATGACGACGAGGATGATGAGGAGCATCCTAAACTAACTGATTATTGTTTTTCTGTATCTACTTTTGAATTAATATATGTCATGCAGGGTCTTAGAGAAAAAGCTAGGTGGTCTCGAAAAAACTAGAAGAATTCTATTTGGAAGGACAAGTCCAAATGGTGTGTATTTCATGAAGAATTTGGTCATCTTACTAAAGATTGCATATCTCTATGCAAGGAGATAAGTTACTTTTTGAGCAAAGGGCACCTAAAAAAGTTGCTGGGGAAGAAGAAGGATAAGTCTCAAGATCCTGACAGGTATCCTGACATGAATCCTAAGAGTTTTGCATATCCTCCCCCAAATGCTTCGGTAGTCTATTTTATTTTAGGTGGATCCAACATATGTGGCATGTCCTATTATGCTGCCAAAATACATGCAAAAGAGGCAAAATCAGAAAAATGAGATAGGCCAAACAACAAAGCTACTTTAACCGAAGGGAAAACAATATCCTTCGATGACGAAGATATGGATAATGTGCAGGACCCTCATCATGATGGGTTAATTATCACTTATTATATTGTTAACCGTTTTATGCGCATGATACTTATAGATGGAGGAAGTTTTGTCAACATCATCTAGTTACAAACTATAAAGAAGATGAATATCCATGATTCAAAAATCACCTCGAAATCCTCAATCCTTGTAGTATTTAGTGGTGAAACAAAAAGCGCTATTGGAGAAATAAAGTTGCCGGTCTATGTAAAGGAAGTTAACTCTATGCAAAGATTTTATGTTATGGATTGTTTGTCTTGTTATAACATTATTCTAGGTAGGCCTTGGATCCACGAGATGAAAGTTGTCCCTTTAATGTATCACCAATGCGTAAATCTCCATACATCTTCGGGCTGGTCAAGATTAAAACTGATCAGCAAGAGGCTAAGGATCGCTACACCTCTTCTACAAAAGCATCGACTCAAAACAAAGGAACATAGCAGTTAAAGAAGAAACTTCAAGATGTGTTGGAGAATACTAAACAAGATATCCAGCAGGATGTAAAAGAAATATTTTTAGATCCCGAAGATCCAGAGATAAAAGTATTCATAGGAGGGAATATCCCTCAGGATATTGAGCAGTATATGATCTCCTTCCTAAAAAAGAGACGAAGCACATTTGCCTGGAAACATGAAGACATGACAGGTATCTCCAAAGATATTATAACTCATAAACTTGGTTTGGATGAAAATTGCGGGCCAGTTCATCAAAAGAGGAAATTTGCACCTAAAAGAAATCAAATTATCCCAGAAGAGATAGAAAGATTGCTAAAATTCAAGATAACTAGGGAAGTCAAGTTCCAAAGATGGCTAGCAAAATGTGGTAGTGGTCCAAAAGAAGAATGGAAAATGGAGAATGTGTGTGGACTACACTGACGTCAACAAATCTTGTCCAAAGTATCCATTCCCACTGCCATACATCGATTACACGGTTGATGCCATGGCTGGCCATGAAATGCTAACATTCATGGATGCCTCTTCAGGATTCCAGCAGATTCAAATGGAGTCTTTAGATCAAGAAGATACTACTTTCATGACTCTAACAAGTATTTATTATTATATTGTCATGCCTTTTGGTCTTAAAATGCAGGTGCAACATACCAAAGGCTTGTCAACAAGATGTTTATAAACAAGCTGGGGGACACCATGGAGGTTTACATTGATGATTTGGTGGTCAAATCAAAGAGAGCTGAGGATCATCTTCGGGATGTTGAAGAAGCTTTCGATATCCTGGACCAGTTAAATATAAAGCTGAATCCTGCCAAGTTCCATTTTGGAGTGGGGGCAGGAAAGTTTTTAGGATATATGGTCACAAAAAGAGGAATAAAGGCCAACCCAGAACAGATCAAAGGTATCATGAACCTAAAATCCCTAACCAATGTCAAGGATATTCAAATATTGACCAGGAGAGTTGCGGCTCTTATTAGATTCATATCGAAATCCTCGGAAAGATGTAAAGAATTCTATGGTATCCTGAAAAAGAATAAAAAAATTGAGTAGTGACAAAAGCATGAAGAAGCTCTTCAATCACTAAATAAGTATTTAGCCTCAGCTCCTCTATTGATAAAGCCTAAAGATGGAGAACAACTATCATTATACCTAGCAGTATCCCGAACCACTGTAAGTGTTGTCCTTGTCAAGGATCATGATGGGAATCAGCCTCCTATATACTATGTAAGTAAAAACCTACTTGATGCTGAAACTAGGTATTCTCATTTAGAAAAACTAATTTTAACTTTGATTATGGCTTCTACCAAACTTAGACATTACTTTGAAACACATAGGATATGTATAAAGACAAATTATCCAATTAAAAATGTACTTAGGAAACCTAAAATGTTTGGTAGGATGGCTAAGTGGTCAGTCAAACTTAGTGCTTTTGATCTAATACATGAAGCTAGGATTGATATAAAATTCCAAGCCTTAGCTAATTTTATGGCTGATTTTAGTTAGTATATTCAGCAAGAAGTAGACTTAGAGGTTCAAAATGTAGAGACCAATAACGAAATATGAACTTTATATACTGATGGAGCATCTAATATAAGAGTAATAGCACTAGGAATCATCCTAAAATCACCACAGTGGGACATACTACCCCAGGACATTAGGTGCGAATTTCAAGTTACAAATAATGAATCAAAATATGAGTCCCTTATAGCAAGATTACAATTAGCTAAAAGTATGAATACTAAATGCTTGCATATCTATGTTGATTCTTTATTGTTAACTAACAATTTTAACGGATCATACGTTGTAAAAGGGGATAAGCTAGCTAAATATCTCCAAATTGTTAAAAAATTAGCAAAATATTTCAAAATATTTTCTATACAACAAGTACCTAGGGAGGATAATACTGAGGTGGATGCTTTAGCATATCTTGGATCAACTGTCAGGATACCGGAAGGGATAAACATACCTATCACCCATATCCTGGAACCAGCTATAAACTATGATGAGCTTGTTGGCGAAGATATCCAAAAAGTGATGAACATAGAGGATGAGGAACTTTAGGATCCTGACTAGGATACCAAATCCTGGACTTGATCAATCCTAAGCTACATAAAGAATGGGGATATCCTAAAGGATGAAAACCCAAGGGCTTTCAGAATCAAGGTATCCCGATATACAATTATTGATAATGTGTTATATAAAAAATCTCTTGCAGGACCATATTTAAGATGCTTGAAGGATCCCGAAACAACCAAAGTTCTCAAGAATATCCATGAAGGAGATTGTGGGAATCACACTAGGGGCAGATCATTATTCTCAAAGGTATTATGGACAGGATACTACTAGCCTACTATGAGAAAGGATGCCATGATATATGCATAAAAATGTGACGCTTGCCAAAGGCATAGCAACATTCTTCATCAACCTACAGAGCCCATGTACCCTATTGTATCTTCATGGCCTTTCATGAAGTGGGGTATGGATATAGTGGGAAAATTGCTAAAAGCTCCAGAAGGAAAGGTTTGCATGCTACAAATGATAGGTTACTTTTCCAAATGGATTGAAGCAAAGGCATTTGCTCAGGTTACTGAAAAAGAAGTGGTATCCTTCATCAAGAGGAATATCCTGACAAGGTTCGGAATCTTGGCTGAGATAATCTGTGATAACGGATCCTGGTTTATAGGAAAGAGAACGACAAGCTTCTGTGAGAGTTGGTGAATAAAGATGATCACTTCAACCCCGGTTCATCCTCAGGCTAATGGTCAAGCAAAATCCTCAAACAAGATTATTGTCAAAATCTGCAAAAAGAGATTAAAAGAAAATATGGCAAATGGGTAGAAGAGCTTTCATTTGTGCTTTGGGCTGATAGAACAACATCTAAGAATGCAACAGGCCAAACTCCATTCTCATTGGTATTTGGGCTGATGCTACGACTCTAATAGAAATGACCATCCTAACAGCAAGATCCAGTCTACAAGCAAGTTAGGATAACAATCAGAATATGATTGAAGATTTGGAAGTGGTGGACAAACTTAGAGATGCTGTCAAAGTCAGAATAGTAACTTATCAACATAGGATTGCAAAGCTTACAACAAAAACCTAAGAACCAGAAGTTCCAAGTTGGTGATTTGGTGTTAAGAAAGGCATTTGAGAATACCACTAATACAAGTTATAGGAAGTTAGCACCAAAATAGGAAGGCCCATACATAATTGATTCTGAGGCTGAGAAAAGTACATATTGGTTGGCTATTATAGAAGGAGACAATTTGCCCAGGTCTTGGAATGCAATTCATCTTAAAGCATATTACATGTGAGATAGACCTAGATTCTTTGGAATCAAGACTGGTATGTTTACTATCCTTACCTATATCCTCAATCATATTCCTAACTATATCCTAAAGAATATTTTGTTTTTATCTTTGATTATTATTCTTAAAATCATTACTGACTTAAGCATCGGAAAGGTGTTAACCTGGCTAACACCCACCTCACCAAGGTTTGAAGTGTTTTGCAGAAAACACCTAAAGATATTACTCAAGATAGCGGTACAAAGACTAGAGGATTGGCCCCCTATCTAAGTTTAAGATATCTTGGATATCTTCTAAGGTTTAAAGGTTTTCACCTTTCGCAGAAATTGAGTTTAAACACTTCGCCTGTAGCGCATGATTATTCGGGTATATTTGAGATTGTGGGACCAGTTCATGCTTGAGTGGCTGACAATTTCATGATCCTCACGTATATTCTGAATCAGACGAAATAACATTTGAACATGTTATCTATTGGTTTTAATACTAACGTGTTAACTTGAAGGTTTAAAGGTAATCACCTTTCACATGCGGCTTGTCCCAAGAAAATTCCATGGTTTTGGCATATACATGTCACTAAAGTGGTTTATCCCAAGTTATATCCTCAGCGATATCCTAAGTCTGGCTTGCCCTACGTATTCTCTGGCTTGGCCAACGTATTATTTGGCTTGGCCCACGTATTCTCTGGCTTGGGCCACGTCTTTTCTGACTTGACCCATATAATTTTTGGCTTAGCCCACGATTAAATTGGCATTGCCCACGATTAATAACTTAAGAATGGTTTGGTCCATTCACTTATGTTTTTGCAGAAGTAAGATATGTTGGATTATCTATCTATATTTTGAAGCATATTCTGGAAAGATATTGGGGACAATATCCCGAAGGATATGTGAAGACTTAAAGGAAAGGAAAATCGTATTTGCAGGAAAAGTAAATTATTTAAGCAGTTACAACCATATCGAAATCAAGAACCACAAATGAACCAGGGCTCAGGTTTTGTCTTTAGCGCCTTTATCGCCTAGGGGACCACCACTATTGCTGAACCTTCACCAACCAACAGCTAATTCTTGCCCTTCGCTTCAGTTACTACTGCCACCAAGAAATCCTACCCAGGATGCTCCACAGCCTTGCCATCATGCTGCTTAAGCCTTTCCACCCAGCCTTCAACATTCCACGAGCTCTTGTTGAAGTTAGCATCTCTGGCTTCACAGGCCATCTTTATCCTGGCCTAGAGAACCAATGTGGCAATAGACTTCTTGGCCACATCTTTGAACTTGACAACCTCTTAGGCGTGGTTGGATTTGATGGCAGCAAGTTCTCCTTGCAGCATGTCCATGTCATTTTGTAGGTTGCTGATATAGAGATCCTTGCCCTAGATTGCCTCCTTCATTTAAGCGTTGGAGCGATTAGAACCATAAAGATACTTAATCAGCTCTTGGCAACCCTGCATCAAAATACTCATTAGGATATTGAGCAAGATATGTTTGAGGAAATACAAATAACCTAAGAAGCATTCTTACTTGGCCGATCAGCGAAAGCATCCTAGAGTGAATCTCATCAGGATTCAAGCCTTCATAAGGAGAGGAGTCAAAAGCTTTCCTCTACTTTGCAAAGGTACCACGAGCAGCCTTGGGATTCGAAGCAGCAGGGAGCTTTTGGGCATGTCTTGAGCAGGTTCTTCCTTGATGTTGATGTAGCTGTTAATGTCATCCAGAATGATCTCGGGGATAGACTTGGTGAATACTGTAAATAGGTTATGTACTCTTACATATCCTTAAACATATTCTATGAAAACTAACAAGCAGGATCAATCTGATCAAGGACTTTTTCCCTTTCCAAAAATCGTTTGTCTTTGGATTTTCTTTGCTTTTACTTGTACATTTATGTGATATTTTGGTCGATATTCCGGTATTGATTAGATATTCCAGTCAATATCCTGAAATAGCACACTACCTCACTTTACTAATTTGTTTATAGATTACTTAGGTAATTTTTGACCAAAACACCTTTCTATCAGATGATCACTTGATGACGTTTCTACATCATTTTTGTTTCGGAAACACAGGTTTACTTTTTTTAAGTGCTACATAATGCATTCGTGTGAGACTTCTAAAGAATACGATGTTTGCCTAGTTGCCTTGACTAGGGATATATAAAAAGAGGTGCAAGATGCTTTGTTAGATGCCTTAGGTTCGTTCAGCTTACAAACTGGTATATCATGTTTGATGCTTTGGTTTTAGATTTTTAACACAATGATCACCAAATATGTTTCATTTATTGCTTTAAAGGGTGTTTGAATGTGATGCAATAATGACGAAACGTTGGTGGACAACTACAACTATCCTTTAATAGAACATAAAAAAAGTTTGCATCGACATTATATGTGCAGCCTGAGATTTCGCACAACGCGCGACAACGAATCCAACTAGTTAGAGTTGAACGGGGAATGTGTGTATTTGTTAAGCAGTTGCAACAGTAGAAGGTATGCTAAGATGGGGCTACAAGAGTTTGCTTGTTTCTTCATTGTTATACTCTGCGTCTTGTTTTGAAATAAGCCTTAAGTTTTCTTTTTCTGGGAATTGTTGACCTACATCTAAGTATGTGATCCTAAATTTTTTGTATCACATATTAACTTCAAAACACTGTGCCACTGCCAAACACCCCCTTTAGTTTATGGAAATTATAAGCAACCTTGATTGTTGGCCTTCAGGAAAATTTTGCTCATGTATTTATTTAACAAATAGTGGTTTATGTACTTAGTTATTAAATATTTTCACAAAATAATCTTGCTAATTTTTGTTTTATCTTTTTGTTGAATTAGGTGTCTATTGTGGTTCTTAAAGGCTGTTAGCATGGTAAGTAGCAAAAAGGTTAAATAAAGCAAATGCTCCTTGTGAATATAAACGGGTCGATATAGTTATTTTTGTTTTATGACTGCGTAGCGTGTTTATAAATCCGTCATGAAGTCTAATTGGTGTTGTCTATCTTTTTATCTTTTGAAAAGAAAGAGAAGGCACAGGGGGAGGAAATTGAAGTAGACCGTGAATTTGGAGCTATGATGGTTTTTGGAGGTTCTAGTATCGAACCGTCATCATCAAACAAAGATAAGATTTATCATCCTCTCAATTTACTATTACAAGTATAATGTGTTAGTTATACTTTAGATTAGATGTATTTTACTTTGTTTAGTTGAAGTGTGCATTATATGACAAATCTCATATGCAAATTTATGAAGTAATATGAAATAAGTGCTTACCTTTCTATTTTTACAAAAATATTTTGTTTTTATAAAAGTTGGTTGCTTTTAATGTCTCTATCTTTGACCTAATCACTAGAGTGAAATTGATTTTTTATTTGGTTTGAGGAGGTAAAGATGAATACACCGACGCTGATTTGGATGGAATTCACGAGTAGTGGTCGCGTTACGTATCGAATTTTATTTATGTGTAAGGCTGCATAATAGACAATTAAATGAATTTGAAACTATTTTGTATTTTTTGTATATTCATGTAAACTTGAAACAACTATGTAATTTTTGTTAGTATTTAATTAAATGATTTTGTTTTGTTGTTATTCAGCAATTGTTTTATAAAAACAACAGGTAAATTTAATAAAATTAATAATAAAGCAGCTAAATTTATTACGGGCATTATGTATCATTTTGAACGCGTCATAAAATTCACAAAGATGAGATATGCACACTCGTCATCTTGTCATATATGACTACATCTTTCTTGAGCGCAATACGCGTCATCTATTTCTCGTCATAACATGTGCATCATCTTCCGCACGTCACAAAGAGATGGCGCGCAGATGTATGTCATCTTTCATTTATGACTATTCATTTCTTGACGCGAATATGCGTCTCATCTGACCCAAAAGATAGTGCTCATTGCCCGTCATCTATTATAGTTTTTCTAGTAGTGACCCATGTGTAGAATATTCGGGAATCGGTCTTTAACAAAGTCGGGTAGTCGGTATTAGACCATCTACCCGATTCCCGATTTGATAAATTACATGAATATATCAATTAAATCATAATCACACCAAAACAAATATTTGTCTTTAATTGCATAAAATTATCAAACAAACATCCCAACAATTATCCAACAAAAATAAAATCCAATGCAACCGTCTTAACATTCAAAACAATGAGATAATAGCTTATGAAAAAATACATTAAAACCCAACCAAATGTTTATAATTAAAATTGCTTAAACAATGTCTTCATTCATTCCTCCATATGCACCCGCGACCACCATTAATCTCTATCAACATTTGTGTTACTTGGTTCCAAGTTATTAGAAATTTCTACAAAGAATAATATACAATTATTAATAAGGTTACGTAAACAAACTATATAAAAATTAAATTGTATGTTAGCTTACGTGATCCAAGTTCATCAAATGTTGTCCAATCCTCGTCATAACTGATTTCATTACTTGACTTACGAATCCAGTTCTGTGAACATATGAGTGCTTCGACAACCGGAGGGGAAAGAGAACTTCTATATGTTTCCACAACTCGTCCACCTGTACTAAAAGCTGACTCGGAAGCTACACTCGAAACTTGAATGGCCAAAAAATCTAAAAATATAATACAAAAAGTTAGAAATTAAAAGGCTCGAAAGAATTGCTAATAATATATACTTAAACATACCTTTAGCCATTTTTGCTAATATTGGATATTTTAAAGAAGAACCTTTTAACCATTGTAGAATATCAAATCCTCGATAATCAGCCTCTTCTGTATCTTCAAGATACCTTTGAAGTTCTGACTTGGCATTGTACACTGTAAAACCACAATCCGATTTGAAGTCACTTAAAAAATCATTATCTTCGTTATCTCCTTGTGATGAAAGATCAATGTTTCTTTGTCTAACGTCACTAGAACTTCGAGTTTCATTTGCTAGCTTATAAAAATCAAATACTATCTCCAATTCACCAATGATAGATTTAACTATCGCGTCAACTTTTTTTTTAATGTCATATTCTGTTTTACCCTCATTTTTTTCAGCCAAAAATATTCTATTATAACCAAATGCAATGACACGAACTTTCCAACGAGGATCTAGAATAGTTGCGAAGTACAGAAGCTTATTAAAATTTTTGTCCTTCCTCCAATATTTATCAAACTTCTCTTGCATAGTACTTCCCATTTGCATGTTTACCAAGTCATTTGAACCCTTCAACATTCGTAAATGCTTATCAATATGCATTGATTCAGTGAAGAATTGATTTGCAATCACCTGTTTCACTGTTTATGTTAAAATTAATGATATTTGAAGTTTTAAAATAAAAACTAAAATAAATAATTGAAAGATAAATTATAAATTTGAAACAAAATACCTGTGTCGATGCAGAAGCATTTGTGGTTTTGCGCTTAAATAATTCTAAAACTTTTGCTATATGTCTCGCGTAATGCCAGTCTGCAATTATAGGAACATCAACACCTAATTCTTTCGAATAATTGGGATCTATAAAATCATAAGCTTCAAAAGCTTTTTCAAACTTCTCCGCAGTATCCAACATCTCTACGTCAAGTTCCCTCTAGTAGACACATCCAAAGACAACATTGCCTTACTTTCAATCTTCAGTTCTTCCACACAATTTTTGAAGGCATCTATTCTTTCGGAAGAATGTCTAATGTATCGTATGGCATTTCTTATACGATCAATTGAAGATCCCTGATAATTTAGTCCATCTTTCACAAATAAATTTATTATGTGTGCCATACAACGGATATGTAAGTATCTCCCGTCACCCATAACATTTGGTAATCTAGATTTGAGAATTGATATGGCTGTATCATTAGAAGAGGCATTATCCGTAGTATTTGTAAGGACATGTTCAATATCCCATTCTTTTAGACACTGAAGTATGACCCGGGTGATGTCCTCCCCCTTATGGCTATAAATTGGCCTGAAATTTAATATCCTTTTGTGTAAGACCCAGTCGTCATCGATAAAGTGTGCTGTGACACAGATGTAGTTGATGCGCTGGATTGATGTCCATGTGTCGGTGGTTAGACACACCCTGGGCTTGCTCGTTGTAAAAAAAGACTTAAGCTTTTCTTTCTCCTCTAAAAATATGTCTGCACAATCCCTTGCAACTGTAAACCTGCTAGGAATCTTAAAATTAGGACAGATGGTTTCCAAAAGCCTTTTAAATCCCTCGTGCTCTACAGTTGCAAAAGGAAGCTCGTCTAGTATGGCCATCTCAGCTATTGCCCTTCTGGTTTTTTCCCCGCTGAATTTTCATATTTTTACTTCACTACTTCCACTCGCGCCATCATCATTATTCTTAAAACATAGGTTGCTTTGATTTTTTAACCGATTTGGATGTTTTATACATGACTTAATATGTCGTTTCCTTCCAGATGTTCCATTTATATATGAGTCTGCAGCCAATATATTGAGACAATGCTTACATCTTGTCTTTTTATTCCCCTCCTCATCTACCAACTTCTCAAAATCAACCCAAACCTTAAAGCCCCCTTTTTTAGTACCAACTATATTTTTACTTTTCTTTTGATTCCTTTGTTTCTTTTGATTAGCTTGTGACTTTCTTTTTTGACCCTAAGATTCATCGCTTGACAAGTTTTGAACATTCTCTGGATCCATCTAAAATTAATGTACAAAAAAAAACAAATCAAATAAATTTAATGTAACATGAATAACATATTCATAAGCATGATGTTATGTAAAAACTATCACAGATAGCATATTCATATTTAATTAGAACCCTCCAATCTTAGAAAAAATATTAGTAGCAAGAAGATCAGAAAGGATGGGTATATTATTGGTTTTTCTTAAAAACAAAAATTGTGAAAAGCAAATCTGATGAACCTACTGTAGTGGTTCGAAATTTCAAACAGTAACAATACGTTCGATCACAAGAATGATAACACATGCATACTCAAATAATATTCATGCAGGAGTATCACAAGAATCATAAAAATATGCATATATAAATAAACTTACGACATGATCATATACTAGTTATAAAATCAAGTTATGAATTTTGAAAAACTCACCAATTGAAGTGGTTAAGGCGTTGAAGCAGCAACTTTGATGGTGCGCAACAGCCTCAAGATGGCGAATCCAATCAATGATTCAAGTATATGTATCGATTAATAGGTATTATTATATAGGTTATGAAATTCAATTATGTTCAACTTTTATTCCTGCCGTCAGCCCATCACGAAATCACTCAAAGTTAAATTAGGTTTTTTAATTCTTAATTCGGTCCGGGAGTAATAAGTTCGGTTTCCTTGTTTTGTTTCCCGAGTACCGAACCGAAACCGATTTTGGTATAAACCTAGTACCGATTACCTACTAGTAGACATCGGATCGGTTCGGGATTAGGTATTGGATCGGTTCGGTTATCGGTATTTTTGGTTTAGGACCGATTTGTCCTCACCCCTAGTGTAGATGCCCAAGTCTCAAACGCAGATGAATTAGTTCCTACGTACATAGAACAGCCCATTCAAAGAAATTAGTAGTTATATTTTTAACCTTTAACTTAAATTACAGTTTAAAAGTTATGTTGTGATGTGTAAATCCAGCCGTAAAATTTCTTGAAATTACAACCTTACATTAACATCACCATCATCTTTATTAACATTAACATCACCAACTTGAACTATCAAGTGAGTTTTAATTGTGTATATCAAGGCTTGTGTAATGATTGTGCTCGAGTGGGCAATTGGCTTCAAGTTTACCGTAATCTGCCATATATAACACTAATCAATAAAATATGGTTTTTCTTATGATTTTGATAGTTGATTAAAGCAAATGTTAAGTAGTGATCTTCGAACTGGTTTCTTGATCCAGGAGTTACTCCTGTAGCTACGCTCCAAAAGCACACATGGTGGTGAATCTAGTCTGAGCTTTCCTTTCTTCTTGACCAATATCATTGATCCAGTGTTGATTAGGGTCCAATAGTAAGAGGTTCCTTATTCTCGGGTCAATATCATTGATCCGGTGTTGATTAGAGTCCAACAGCAAGAGTTTCCTTAATCTCATTCTTCTAATCTTATTCTTTTCGGATCCTACTTTGTGAATAAGTAATAGGGCTTGTTTTGTTTTTTTAAGAAAAAAGTTGTGTCAAGCTTAAAATGGTTTGGTAAAATGAATATGAATATTTTGGTTAGTATTCAGTAATCAGAGTTATGTAAAATTATTCAGTGTTAATTGTGCAGATCTGTCGTTAAGTTCAGAAGAAGCACAGGTTTCAATGTTTGTAATTAATTCCTTGAGCACACGGGTCTGGATCAGATCCGCTTATGGTTTATGTTATATGTCGATTCCAGTTTCAATCGGGTTTAGACTCTCGCCTGGTCGTTCACCATCAAGGCCCTACTGCTGATATTCGTCATTCATTCCTCGACATGTTCACCTTTTCATAATTGGCATCACTGTGAAAATACATTCTCAGCAGCACTGCAACAAAACACCATACTGCTTTGAGGCTGGCTGGCACCACAGGTATCCAGCCTTCTCCACTATTTCTCCAACAAACAAACCGTATTTTAAGCGTGTTCGGATCGATGTTATGAAAATGTTCACGAATATATAAACAAAACATTTTGGAAACAAACACTTAATAAACGCTGCATTATACCCGCCATTCCAACATGTGGAACCAAAAAAGGAGCACCTAATATAAACAGCATCATGACTTGATCGACCTTCTAGCTTGTGATCGTCTCGCCATCTTTACAACTTCGAACTCTTACTTCCATCCTATTATACTTCCATCCCTTGATCTCACAGCATTGTCTCCTCGGCACCTGAACATTACAACTTGTAATTATGGCGCTCAACATAATAATCAAATGTTTTAAAGATGTAGAATGTCTACCTCAGTCCAATAATTTGGGTTCATCTTCGGTGCCAAGACAACAACCTTCTCAATCGTGTGTGGATAATCTCCCTTTTTACATTTCTTGTCCGAATCATGTCTTACATACGTGGTGATCGTGTCACTTCCAGCATCTTCAACCCTAGTAATGAAGTAGATTGCTGGAACTTCACATGGGTTGTCGGACAAGGGTCGTGTATTGAATGTGAAAGGCCCGTTTTTAAAGCTTCTCCATGTGAGGAACGTTTGCAGTGGCATCTGAAGCTCGTGAGGTGTCAACAGAGACAGATAGATCTGAACACTGTATCCCCATGAGACGGATATGGACCATTTGTGCCACCAGGCGTTGTAGTAGCAAAACGACTGTTGCACCACCCGTGGTGGGTCGAGCCGGTAGGTCTGGATGAGGGTGTTCAGCGACTCGTACTTGGTCTGGTTCGGTAACAGTGGTTTAATATAGTCAAGGTGGTGGAGTGATACCAGTGGAGACAAAGGGTGTGCTGCTAGTAGACCATACGGATCCCCTCTAATATCCATCTGTGACAATCATAAGGATATAATTGTCATTTCATTATACCATATCAAATCAAATGTTCCTAAAGTTATTCCTATTATTTTTTTATAAATGCAAAACACAAGGTGGTGTTGAGTGTTGACAAGTAAAAAGGAACAAAAGGTAGGGGTAAATGTGGCATGTTTTTAAAATGAAGGTGAGGTACGGATACTAGGACACGTGTAGCCATGAATGTATTTATTAAGACATAAGAGTCCTTAAGAACACATAGGACAACTTTTATAACTTTGCCTCCAAAGTCGTTACATATATCTATTTCCTCTAAGGTCTCGGACCCATTAACTAAAGTTGCCATCCCATACAAAATCCACATATCATATCACACGATTAACATCAAGAGACATGAGATAATAATTTGATCCTTAGATTATGAGTAAACTTTCACATTAATCAAAGAGTTAGACTCACCCAACTTTAAAGAACAATAAAAACATTACGGAGCATCCCTTTGATGACCGGCTGAGCAGTACCACCCCTGTTAACATGCCACATCCGCTCTCACTCCCGGGGTGTGAGAGTATACCGGATAGCCTTAGATATCCACTTTATATATATTGAGTATTCTATCTAAATTATAAAGACCTGCTCAATTTCATAATATATTCTTTTAAAGAGATAAAGTTTCCTTTTTTTCCTCGTAGAACATGCTTTAGAAACATTACATTATAATTTTTTTAATTTCATAAGTTTAGAAAGATACGTATAAAACTCAATAAAAGTATTGTGTTAGCAATTTTAAATTCTCGATTACGCATTACATTTTCTGAAAATGAAGATAGTGTAATAAATATTTAAGTAGAACTTTTAAAAGGGACTGAGCACACTTTTAACGTATCAAAACATTTTACTCAAGAGACAACTCAAACGTGATTGCAACAAACAGAAACGAACAGTACAACTCACAGGGGTTTGTTTTTAAACAACTTTCTCACCTTTACCCAACACCTAACACTTGGGAAGAATTTTAAACCACACATGGGTTTCAAACATATAAAAACGAGGGCTCTTGTCAATACTAACCCAACTTATAGGTAAAGATCACTTTGACAATAATAAAAGACGCGAAACCATTCGTTGAATAGGACACATGCCCAACATCACATGGTGTTACTGATGTATCGTATATTATCTTTCTTGTCCTCTGTCCTCCCCCCAAACTAAAACATTTTTTTCCAATCGTCTTGTGAGTGCAATTTTATCATCTTTTTTAACACACGGTGTTGAATCGTTAAAGTTTACGAAAATTTATTTAGAATTAAGCGACGGAGTTTTCTAGTAATAAGTTAGAAAAAATGTTTATATTTAAGCCAGCAAGTTTTCCGGTAATAAAGTTAGAAAAAATTTGTGCAAGACTAATTACCTGGTGGAACCCACGTTCTTTGGTTAAGGAGACTCCAAGTTCGCTGACACAAGCCCACACCCTCTGATCCGAACCGTAGAAGTAACGGTAGCGATCAAGACACTTGTCGAAGATCCGAGCCAGCTCCGCCGCTAAGGGGTAACTCACGGCGAACCCACCGCCACCGAACGCCATATCGTACGAGTGCATCACGTCCTGTTCCACACTCTCCGAACACCCACCCACGTAATACATCTGCCGATGATCATACTTCGACAACACCGACACCAAATTCTCCGTGAAAAACACCGTGTCATCATCCCCCATCACGAACCATCGGACCCCCGGTAACCCAAGCTTGAACGACTCCACCACAATACTCGCGATTCGAACCGCGGGGCTCGAACCCACATTCTTCAACCGGTTCAGGTCCTCCGACACCTTGTACGGAAGGTGGGATACCAGTTTCGGGTCGGGTTCTTCGTCCAACCAAACGAACCCACGGGTGACGTTCGGCTGCCACCAGAGCTCCGAGTAGTGGCGACGGTCGGCCCACGTGCGGACCGACCCACCGATGCCGAACAGCACGTGGGAGATGTGAGTCGGCGGTTCGGGAGACGAACCGGGGGGTGGGACGGTGGTGGGTTGGGGGTGGGGGAGACAACCGGTCCAGCGTGACGGTCGGCCGGTGAAGGAGGATAGAACGACGAAGGCGATGGAAAAGCCGAGGGAAACGAGAAGGGCTAATTTTAGCGATTTGGTTATGGCGTCGGTGTTGTTCTTGTAGTGGAAAACGTTTGTGATTTCTGCAACATGACTCATAATCTTGTCGAGAGAACCTCGGGTTTTCTCGTACAATCGAAGAAAACAATTGTTCGGTGTTGAGATTCTGTGTGTTTGTTTTGGGTGGGTGTGAGGGGGGGATGTTTGATTGTGATCGGAATGGTTGCTTTTGGGGATTTATTTAAGAGCGAAAGGAGAAAGTTTAATTATATAAATCGTATGGACCAACATTAAACCTTAGACAATAAATAAAATATGTGAAAATAAAGGTGATGGAGGACGCGTGTCTTAGGATGAATGAAGTCGGGTAGGTTTTGGGACGGTAACCACTTTTTGAACTTTTAAACCTAGACTAGAATTCCTTACTCCAAATGCACAAAACAGAAATAGGAAATTAAAAAATGATTTGTTTGAAAAGTTCGTATTTATTTATTTATAATAAAGTGCTTTTAATTGTGAAATAAACGTTGTTTGGAAAGTCTAAAGCCAATAATTTGAACAATCTTAAGAAGTAATTTTAATGTCCGTATGTTTGTTTTCTTTCTAAAATAAATTTAATAGGGTTAGGCTACGCAAACACTCTCTATTATTTGTTATAACCAACCACCCCCCCAACCACCCCCCCCCCCCCCCCCCCCCCCCCGGTTCATAAACAATTTTAAAATTTATCATATTTTATTTTGAAAAAAGAAGTTTTAAAATAAAATTAAATAAGCTTCAAAAAAACTTTTTATATAATGATACAAAAATAAATATAAATATAAAAAGTTGTATTAAAATTTAATATAACTATATCTGAAGTTAATAGAAAAAACTTTCAAAATTATCTATTAGAATTGGAAATAGACCTAAACGAACCTAATTTAATCAATTAAATTGTTTAAACTGATTTATTCAGTTCGGTTATCCAATTAAACATGTTAAGTCATTTATTATTGGTTTATATGGATAAATGGACCGAATAAGCAATATTTGTATAACCGTTAACCGAACTGAAAATCAAATTTACGATTTGATTCGACTTTTACGATTACGGATGCGATTTGGTTTTTAGTTATTTTTGTTTTTGATTTTTTTTAACACTCGTAACCATTACAAATAAAAATAAAAGACAAAAAAATAAAAAGATTAAAAGTAATAATAAATAGATAAAACTTTAAAATTTTAATTTAACATATTAGGGAGTGATATGGTAATTAAAAAAACATAACAATAAAATTTAACTATTTTTACAAGTTAAAAGTAGAAGTATAACAAATAAAAATAGTTTAAATGGAAGTATATATAACATCACTCAATTACTATTATATAATCATTAGCTATTGTATCAAAGTAGTTATCAAAAAAGGTACATTGCAGCGGTGACGTTTTAACAGTATAAAAAACGAACATCGTCCATAACTTACGCGACTTATAACTAAAAAAATCTTGATGTAAACCTATGAGTCACGAGTTTATATAATAAAAACTAATCCATTAAAAAATTAATTCTGAAACATTATTGATATGAAACTAAGAGCTAAACCCATGCATTACAACTTTATATTGTTTAAATAGTTCACTTCAAAACGTTAAAATACAAAGACACCTCAACGAAAAAAACCATAAAACGTAGATAAATAGGAATCAAAGCCTGAATAATCTGAAAGTCGTGTGATCACTTTCTGATTGAAATTATTCAGTGGTTCACCTGAATATTTCAATCGAATACAACTTGTATATTGATCAAGATCAAAGTATAAATTTTTATACGTGTGTTGTGAACCAGACGAAGAAATGCAAGAGTGACCAAATTCAGAAGACAATTCGATTTCAGGAAGAGGTTGAAAACTGTCGTTTGGCAGTTTTTTATTTTCTAATTCAAAAAAATGACTAATAATGCGCCAAATGCAATTTTTAATGAAAGTCATTTTTACCAAAATAAATAAAATCAAACTGACTTGGTAGCTCGACCCCCGCCAAAGGGGAATTGCCCCCTTGAAGGCCGCATTGCTTAGGGGCTTCGACTTTAAAGAGGTTTTCAATCGAAGATCACAATAAATTCAAACAAGTACGTACACCGCACCTCCTTAGTTGTTTGA